>OY755091.1:16481103-17081103 GCA_963576655.1 Gastrophysa polygoni
TTGGGGGGGGGACCAATTGTCAGCTATAACACTGCAGCTGGGGGTGAACAACCCTCAAAATTTGCAAGGGGGAAAGAGGTCGTGCCATACCTCTTTTTAAAGGTCTCATCGTGTTTCTCATGACCCTATAATTTTGTCTCATTATTTCCATCAATAATGACAGATTGTCAGATTGCCATAAAGGCTGGTGCAGCATTAGGTTCATCATATTGCCTAATAATTTAGGTCTTAGGTAAATGTATAAGGTGAAATAAAAAATAGTAGGTGGTATGCAGTTCCTAAACATGAAAAAATTCAAGGGAATATTTGTTGGGTCAAAATGAAAAAAATAATAACATTTGTATGTCAAGAATCACTTAGTATTCAAGATACAATAACTTGTATCATAGAGATGTGGTATCATTCAGACACATAAGTTGATCCAGAAATTACAGGAACATGTCCGTGGGACAAGTAGTTTAGTAGTTTAGACTTTTGCACTTCTCTGAAGCGAATTGGTGTAAGGAATAAGTGAAAAAAACAGCTGTTCTCAATAATGGGAATATGTTGAATGTGAAAAAAAGTTTAAAAGTATGAATTTGAAGGATTCAAATTTTTATCTTGTATGTTTCAGATACATGCACAAAGCAAAACAAAAAAAACTCGATAAACTGATAATTCAAAATCATGAAGAAACTCAATATTTTGATAAAAATTTAAAAACCATGTTTCTCAGAATCAAAGCAATTCTCAACATATGTTTAGTGTAACTTTTTTCTCAATTTGATCCAAAGCATTAAATTTTGAGATACCCTCTATTCAAATAAAATGACATTATGAAACAAAATATAAATAATAAGTGTAGGATTAAAAAAAAGGGACAGGTCAGTATCGAAATTTATATCCCAAGGGTGCTGATGGATATAAGGTCTGGTAATTATTATTCAAAGTTATAATGCCACTATGTTATCATTAGGTATTTTAAAATAAGAAAAACCATCATTACCTTCAGCAACATCAATTTTGATAATATGTTTCTCAACTTCGACGTCTCCGTCGAGCGCGATAGCAGCCTCAAGGTCCTCCAACGTTCCAAATTCGACATATCCAAATCCCTTGAAATCATCAGTTTCTTTGTCTTTGACCAGTCTGATGGTCTTCACATCCAGGTTTTTAAATATCACGTTGATGTCACCTTGGATTAGGCCATTAGGCAGATTGCCTATATAAGCTGTGAAAGGGGGTTCTGTTGGGAGGGGCCTTCTACTCCCGCCTCTTCCACCACCTCGCCGCCCATAATCTCTGGAAAATGAATATGGCCGTCATTCGCAATCCAGATAGGACATTTTCAGAGGATTCAGATATATTTGCAAAACTTGTTCATCTCTCAATTTTAGAATTAAAAAATACCTGAAATGATTTTTCAGCGAGATTTCAATACAAGGTATTTGTTAGTTATTATTTGATTTCTTTGAATTCCACACCCTGTATTTCATTTCATAATCGGTTAGAGATTATTATGAGAAATACCAGCTTCACCTTATATCTGTTCTATTTAGTAGTTCGTAAGTTGAAGCCACATGCATTCATAAAATTCTCAAAAATTTTTATTTGGAATTCAAAATGATTTCCTGATATTATAAAGTTACTTGACGTGCTTTTAATGGACGTGGAGTAGAGAGAGGTATATTTTGTCATTATATATTTTTCAAAACCAGTACAATTATGCTAGCTGTTATCCAAAAGGGAAATATTAATTAAATGAAATGGGAAGAATATAGTTTTCATTGTGCACTTTCTGAAGATAGATTTAATAAATCTCAAAATAGATTGACCAGCAGCACTTTTAATCTCTATGCTACCATTTTTCAACTATTAGGATTTCTATTTTGAAAAACTGCTGGCACAACTGTACTATTTTTGGAAAATACCAGAAAAAGCAATCATTCCAAGCCATAACTAGTAAAATTCACACTCAAAATTCGCTAGAACCAAAATAATTTATGTATACTATTTTTGCTATCAGTATGAATTAGAAAATACAGTCTAGTGTTTTGAAATAATCATTAAATAGTATTATTATTAAAAAGCATACAGTATTTTGAATTTTAGTTTACTAAGAGCATCTAAAAGAATTGTGAAGCTATTTCAGATTCATGTTCATTTATGTTATTATTGACAGTTGTTGTTTAAATAAGTACAAATTCCTATCCAAAAAACTTCACTGATGAGCAGCAAAATCAGACATCTTCATTATATAATCTTGCTATCAAATTGCAATCATATTCAAATATTGATTAAATATTTTGTCATCTGAGTCACTGCAATTCATCAACATAATATCATGGTCACCTGAGTTATGACGTCTTATAGATATTCAGTTCAAAAATAATCCAGCAACTTCCAACAGGATATTATATTTCGTTTGTATTCAGGCCTACAGCTTATGAGTTGTGAATACTAGGAAGTGAAATCCAAAAACCACATCACGAAAGCAATCATTAACATTGATAATCTCACAATAACTGTATAATGTTATATATATAACTGTATAATGTTATGTGATTAGTCTCTCACTACTACTAATCTCAAGATTACAAGACAAACTTGAATGGCTATTCATAGTCAGAAGCATCCATGTTGAAAATCCAGTTCTCTACCCTAATTTCAGACTATAAATTTCATCTTTACAGGACTCCTTAGGCTCCTTACAGTAATTTTAGACTTTCATCAAAATTGGCCTATGCACCCAGCAAAGATGTCCTTCTGGGTTAACTATATGAACTATTATTGAAAAGATGATTAATCTTTATTATATTGAGCCCCAAGCCTTACTCATATATAAAATATTTCCCACCAGATGAAAATACCATCATCTTTTTGATAAATTCACAACATACATAGTAATAATTTGGAACAATATGATTCCAGACTATTCAATTGAGTATTTGCCATGGTCATAGGACTACAATATGATTTATTTTTCAGATGGTGGATAAGCTAATCTGATAAAATTATAATCATTATGATACTAACAATGCTACATCTTCCATCCATGTTCATACTCCATTCCATGCACAATTTCATATATTATTGTTATAACCTTTAGTGATAATTACTGTTTTAATATAGATATGAGGTTTTTATTTGATTTCAGCTCTCATAACTTTTCACAGAAATGATTACTGTATTGGCCAATTTAGCCTCTACATGAGTTAATGCATTCAACTTATTGGAAATGAGAATTACTTTCAATATACACTCATGAGAAAGAATTCTTATTTGGTTTCTAGAAATATAGGTCGAAGTACATAAGGTTGATACCTATATAAATAATAACAATTATTTCCCCACATAAACATTCATGGCAATATATTCGATCAATCTTGGTATTTGTAACATCAGGTATATAACAGTAAGATGTTACACAGGCCCAAATCGCACGAAGGTATGCATTCCGAAATATTACACTCAGTTTGGGTACGATGGCGAGAATCCAGCATGTGCATCAGAACATAGCTTTGCCGCCTCCCCATTGAAATCAACAAAAACATTGTAGACTCACAATCAAAATTATAGCATATTATTCACAATATTCATCACTATGAAACTCCCGCAATTTGAACACTGATTTACTTATAAATTCTAATTTTTTACCTGTTGTCTCTATCATCATAACCGCTACGTCCGGCCATGTTTTATATTAGACGGCATGCGCACTGCACTTTCCTAAACATGAAAGGGAAACCAACTGCGATGTACCATATTTTTCACACAAGAACTTTGACCTTAACTATTTGTCCGGATTGAATTATTTGTTCAAAAAAACTATCCTAAGTGGTATTTTTGGTATTCAGTTGATTATTTCTGGTTTGTCAATGAAAAATTCTATATTTCATTTTTGAATTTAGTAATTTTTTGTTTCGTTTGGTTATGTTGGTCACATCTGTAATCCAGTACTGCACCAAATAGTACTGTCACAGATCAACCCATAGATGGGTTGATCTGTGGTACTGTGTTCTGTGGTTTCACTTTCAAATATGTTATATACCTACGTTCTTGGTTACTTATCTCTGTTACCTATTTGTATTACATATTTTGGATAAGGTGTCAATTGAGTATGAACAATAGATTCAAAAACGATTCTTCAAGTGACAGGCAGACGAAAAATTGATAAAAACTAGCACTATCACATCGTGATGTCGGTGGAACACATTGCACCGCGATGTCACCATGCTCTCTTATTGGTATGGATTGTTTAATCAATATGTATTGTGTGGAACAGAATTTTTTTTCAGCTATGGAAAACATATTTACCAATCGAAAATACAAAATAATCATTAATGATCACTTGTGGCGGTGTAACATTCGTTTTTTTCTGGCAAGACTGAGAGAACTCCCTACCTCCTGGCTCGACTTCACGCAAATTTAAAGACCCTATAAATATTAACAAAGCTGAATGGTGAAAAAGACACAATACTTACTTTTTAACTCACTTCCGAACGGATAGATCAACGAATCAATCCGAATCACAGTCAGTCAAAACACCTGACTACTAGCGTACTGTATGAAATAGGTTGATCCAGGAGGTGATATATTCTTATTTACAGTTCCTTGGGATTTCTCTTCTCGTTACGGAAAATAGAAACAGAAATTATTATGATTATTTCAATATATTTGTAGTCGGCGGGACACCAGATTCCTGATCTGCCCCAAAAGGTCACTACGATTGAAATTCAACGTTCAGATAGCTAAAAAAGAAATTCTCCATTTGTCAGTGACACTTTGTTAGAAAAATAAATTCAACAGATATCAAAATTTCTACTTATCTCAGTGGTGGATTCGGTAACGAACATGCTACCTCTTTCATCACAACGGGTTGAATTGGTATTCATATTTTTCATCAATATACAACACCAGATACAAGTTTATATACTAGTTCATAATGAGTTGCATTCATATATATGATGAAGGTATGATGAGAATCGTATTCGAGAGACATATTACATACAGATACACACATACACATGCTGTGTATTGATCCTATTACGTTTATAAACTCAACGTATCTTATATCAACTTTAACCATCTGTTTTTTTTTTCAATAGTGAGAAGAAGCATCAATGGAACATTATTCGATAGACCTAATGTTCCCATTACCTAACTTTCATTTTTCTGGATTCGAACCCAAAGCTTCACGATCGAGCATAAATTATCATCCGAATTGAATCGCACCATATTTGAGTAGCTCATCATAATCAATCACAAATCATTAGAAATGACAATAAAAATCTTGAAGTCACAAATGCACGCTGCATTTTTCAAATTTTATATATTTTAATTTTCAAATATACTGTACAGAACGTCAATGGAAAGGAATTCGGGGCATGGGATAATTGTTTACAGTATTTATAGTATTCATAGTACAGTGTTAATACTATATATATACTCTTTGTTAGAGGAATTCTCAAGGACGAATATAGTACAAGAACCGTCAATATGTCACATCTGTCACATGTAGTCAAGGATCGTTAACTCATAAGTATATATAACAATTATTCTATGGCTAACTATGCTTGATGTGTGGAGGTTATGTTTGAGAAGTGAATTTTAGAGGTTATGTGATTGTGCTCTTTAGTGCACGAGCACGTCTTAACTGTTTTTACTGTGTCCTCGACAGAAGTGTAGTCTGTCTGTGGTATCCCCAGTACTGAATGATGCACCCCTTATAGTAAACGTGTGAGTATCTTTTCGAATAACCACTTTTGGTTACAATAAATTCTTCAGGATCATGTTCTCCTAACAGTAGGTACTAGTTTCTTGTGCTTGTTTGGAATTGGTAATGAGGTACAATTATTCTGATGATTTGCCTATTTCAAGAGACATGATCAATTGGTATATACAATTGATTCAATAATTTTTCCCTCACAGATTGAAAATGTATTTCATTCCGAATATAGTTTTTCTGTTTCAAATGCTGAAATTCAACGTTCAAGAATTATATCAGCATGTCCAGGAGAATATGAATCTTCTGGAGAAAGTTCTAGCTAAGATGCTAACATATATTTTGCAACATAATGAAGATAAATATATCAATAAAAATATTGAAATCAATCCTAGCTCTCCAATAACTAAAAAATGCCAGAATGATATAGAAATGTGATAGGTATTGATTTACTCACACTCAGAGAAAAACTATATTTTTGGTGATTGAATGAAGTGAAACAAAGTCGATTATGCCCTTCTCTGAAAATCATAATATTTCATGATTTGATATGGTGAAAGGATGAAAACGGTTACTAGCTCAGTGAATATCCTATTTTGAAATTTTTGGCTGATAGAGAAAACCTGTGGCTTTGCTAGCTTTGACCGAACTCAGCTGACTAATTTTTCTGGTGATTTAATAAAGTGAAAATGTTCAACTGATCATAAGTTATTTAATTATTTCAGAATTTATTGCTCCAAGTAATGAAATAAAAACTTGAGGGTTTGGAGATATTCACAAGTCAATTATGCCTTTTTCTCAAAATCATATTATTTGATGATTTGAGACAGCTCTATGACTCCTATTTCAAAACTTTGGGCTGGTTATCTTCCAAAAAAACCTGTGAATTACTCTATTGAACCATATAAATTAGTGTAAAATTAGTTCAACAATCACAATTCATCTAATCATTGGAATAGAGTTTTTCAAAATAATTTCCGATTTCGGCCGAACCTAGCAAGCCACAGATTTTTTTAATATTTTTATTTTTCTGAATTGGCTCTGCTGTGTCCGACCGAAGCTAGCTGAGTCACATTTGTTTTAATAACAAAGGAAAGCAAAACATTTGGGAAATGGTTGAAAAAAACAAAAACTAAAAATATGTGACCTGTCGTGTGTAGCTTTGTTAGCATTTTAGTATGTAAAAAAAACAGTTTGTAATTCCTTGAATCAGCCTTTGGACCAAATATTATTCACAGGTGTACCAGTTTTTCAAAATTATTTGTTGTTATTCTACAATCTCAGAAAATATCTTCCAAAATCTGATAAAACGTATATGTAGAAATAAAAATTTAAAATTGCTGAATCTTGATGAAAATTAAAATATAACAAAAAAGTTTTATTTCACGAAAATATGATAAAAGAAGGGGTTATTAATCCAAAGTTCTAATTATTTGTATTTATAAATTTTGCTTTGATGAAAAAATGAATATAATACCCACATAATTTTACTATTTATAATTTTGAAGTAAATTCCGAGGTTGAATAGATTTATAGATAGAATTTATTGATCTCACAAAATTAGATCATAAGAAAAGTCAAAATATGAACAAATTAAAAATCATAAAGTATAGCTAAAACTAGAACATAATATATGATAATTATGCAGTAATTTTGGTAAACAAATACAGTGACGTAAATATACAGAAAATATTACAAATCACTAGAAACACATAGGTATATCAAAAATAAAATTGAAATCAGGCAAAGTGTATGTTGCAGTTTAGACATGATCCAATGAGTATTTTGAAAATATTCTTCAACAGAGTATGGACACGTGTCAATAAATTAGTTCTTTGTATTCATTTCAAATGTTTGTACTAAGGCAATATCTTAAAAATATTGAGGAAGCCTGTTATAAAGTTTAATTCCCATTTCTACATATGATTTCTTTACAGATTTCTATATGCTGGTAGAGTAGAGATGTCTGATTTATATCTTGTGTCATGAGGATAAATATCACTATTCCTGTTTCTATGAACTGATGTGACCAAATTCAATATATAAACGCCATACACAGTTAAAATCCTCAAGTTGATAAAAACAGGACGACATGAGTCTACAAATGAGATATTTTAAATACACCTCAGAATCTTTTTCTGTAACAAAATGAAACATTTTCAGCATGAGGAGGAACTCTCCCAAATACAAATCCCATAACTAATCCTAGATTATATTTCACTGAAATAAAATAAACGAATGTGATGTACAGAAAGTGTTTTCCTTAAATTTCTAATTTGAAGATATTCAGAATTTAACAACTCTGATAAGTATAAACAGTGAGTTTTAAAGGACGAATCTGAATCAAAAAATACTCCCAGAAATATCACATTTTCTGTTTTTGTAATGTTTGAGTTGTTGATCAAAAATTAGCAAGGATGAAATGAAATGAAATTCGTTTTAGTTTTATTAAATAAAAAAGATTGATCTCTGGACCAGGCAGAAAATTTCAACGGACAAAGGTCCAAGTATGGATCCCTGTGAAACCCATTGTGAATTTATCATAAGATCAGACATATATGTGTTCCCCTTTATTAACAATTTGTGAATGAATGAATACGGTGAATTCTTAATACTCGTATTCATAAAGAAGAAAGATTTATGGTTTGACCAAGAAAATCTATGGTCAAGCACATTCTCTTCAATACATTTACAAAGAATTTGGAATATTTTCTCAATATACCTACCTTTCCTAAGTACTGAATCAAATGTAAAGATGATTAATCGAGTGACTTTGGTAAATACATTATATTGATGACTGAATTCAATAAAAAAAAACTAAGTAAAATTAAGAAATATAACATAAACACAAACATTATGTTTTGATTTATCAAATATGGGAATACTAACTCCCTTCTAATAACAACAAATTCTGTTGGAAAGTGCATCCTCTTGGTTTTTTGTTCCATGTTTTGATTATGTAAATTGAGCAAATAAAATAAACAATTGAATATATTGAATATAAATGGCAGAAAATCATTTTCTTGTAGATTTGCGACGTCTAACGGTAGAAAAGAAAGTAATACAAGAAGATATCAGGTGCCGTAGACATGATGGAGAATGATGTACAAGAAAATTTAGAGAAACAGAATGGCAGATTGGGAAAAACTATGTTGGATCACTTTTCGAATATTACAAATCCCCAAGAGAGTGTGCGTTGCAAAAGCAGTATAAGCCTTTTGAAATATTTATATGCTAACAATGAAAAGGTGAGTGATATGGAGTAATTTTCAAATGTTTTCTCAATAATGTCCTTCTTCATAGAGTGATGAATTGAAATATGCTTTGGGTCGCATCATTAGAGGCTTGGGGTCCTCAACAACATGTTCAAGAACAGGATTCTACTCTGTGTTGGTATCAGTACTGAATATCCACAAACAATTCACAATTAGTTCAGTATTGGAGCAAGTTCATAAACATTTGAGTACATCTGGTAGCAACAATAAGTCTGTGAGTTTGATTCAAAATTGACCAAATTCAATGAATGATATATGACTTTTTTTCTTCAGGAAAATGCAGATATTTGTACAGGAAGAGTTCTAGCATATGGAGCTCTTATAAAATCAAATCTATGGTCTGAAAGTTCAAATGATGAAAAAAAACATATTTTAGAATGCCTCATAAAATCATCTAAAGACAGGTCTTATTTGAGTATGTTGGTATATCAATTTTTGGTGTACTTATTTGAGCAAGTGAGTAATCAATAATTATTGAATTCAAAGTAGTTTGATGAACAAAAAAATGAATTTTAAAAATGAATTTTAATCATTCACATCTTTAATTTCAGATTGATGAACAAGGAATGCGTAAAATGTATCCCATTGTGAAAGAGGAAATATCTAAACCATGGACAGAACAAACCCTTGACTCCCTTTACCTTTTATGTTGCATAAAAAATAAATATCCTGATTTGATAAGTAAAAAATTCATGGGCAATACACTTGGAACAGAGGAAATAGTTTGCCATGAAAGTTTGGAGAAATTATGCAATGTATTGATGGTAAGTTTTGAATATGTATTTAGTATGTGAATGATATGTCCTAAGCAACTCTAAAGAAAAAATATATGAATTCAGTTTAATCATCAGTTCCAAGAATAATTATTATATCTACACATATGAATTTATTTACCTTAGAGAAGAACTTCATCAACTACTCTTTGTTTACAAATTTATAGCTAACATTCCAATACTTGAAACTAAACTTTAGGGTTGATATATATCTGTAATATCATCAAAAACATCACAATAGCGGATGTAGAATCATGCATATCTTCCTTATAAGTGACTCAAAAGTGAAGGCTTTGTTATGATGGTTATTTATTGTAGATCCAATAATGACAAGACTAATGACTAATGACAAGACTAATGACCAATGACAAGACTTTTTCAATGTTGAATTCCAATTTCATGGAAAGCGGTCTTCCTATATGCAACATTTTCACATAGACTGTAAATGGACGTTCTTGGTATCATGTATAATATATAATGTATGATCATATACATTAATATAATTGGCATAATCACCATACAATATTGAAAGTATTTGAGAAGATGTGTGAAGTACACACAATCTAAGCTGACTTCCCAAAAGCATTTGATAGAGTAAACCACAAACTACTGATTGTAAAACTGAATGTACAATGTATTACTGGCAGGTAACAGTAGGTTGAAATTGGAAATTATGTCTCAAATAGTCACAATTCATTGTGGAGTTCCTCCTGAAAGTAACTGTGATCCCATACTTTTCAACCTATTTGTGAATGATGTTGCTCTCAATATCTTAATATTTTATATTCTTAATCCTTACTATTTGCTGATGATTTGATGATATTCCATATTTGAAAAATATTCATAGTTATCAAAAATTGAATAAATTGTTGTGAACGACAGAATGATATAAATAACCTTATTCACTGGTGCAATGCCTGGATTGGATCTGATTCTTAATGAGTACTCCCTAATGAATTCAAACAGAATCTGCAAAACCATAGATTTTCCATACACTATGAGCTCATTCTACCTTGAAATTATATAGGTATATGGCACTTTTTGAAATTTTTTTCAACTTCCAATTTTCAAATGGAACACCTTGTGAATTATTATGATAGGTTGGCCCATTGATGGTACTCACGTATGACGTCAGAGTACCATTATGGTACCATTTTGAAGAAATAAGTTTCAATTAATTAAATTGAAAGAAAAATTAAAAGTTTTAGCATCTATTTCTAGTCACAATAATTTTTTTATCTAAATAACGCTAGTGTAGCTTCATTTTGATCATACAGAATAATTTTTGGTGTTGCATGACTATCTAGGTGAAAAAATGAAAAATGTTTGCTTGGACAGATAAACAATCAACTATTGAGTATCACTGGAGTGTTCCATATGAAAATCGATTGTTGATTCCGGAAAACCAAAAGTTGAAAGAAATTTCTGTTCATAAGAAAAGTGCCCCTTAGTGAAGATATTTTATGTTCCAAATTTTAGAAATGTAGCTTTAAAATCATAATATTAGATCTTTATAAATTAGGGAACTTACTATGATTATCCTGTTTTATCTTATAAATGAGGAATAATTACCCTTCAAAATAGAAGTATTTCAACATTCATTCATATTTTCATATTTCATGATGTTCTTTCACCGGATCTGTTTTCTCGTATTTATATTATGTACATATTATGATGATATCCACAATGAATATCATAATCATAATTATGGATTTCACTGCTATTTAACAAGAATGCTACAGATTGCTAATATTATGGGATTGAACTATTTTTGTAAAACCTTCTTTCTTTATATGTATAGTTATGTTTGTTTCGTATATTATTCTGTATATTTATATAGATTTTCAATTGTACAGTTCTTCTTGTAATGGATCAATCCGTAAATGAATGAAATACAATGAAGGATTCAATGAAAACCTTACGAATTTCAGACGATTCCAAGGATAACGTCACTGAACCATTCCACGTATGAATTAATCATCAATGAAGTAACCAATTCTAACCTATTGCCAGATTTCGTCCACCAACTAGACTTAAAACTGGATATTCCCAACAGAAACAAACAAATGCTCGTCACCAGATTGCTGACACTGATATTAGCAAGACTCAAAAACGCTTCGGTTATTCCAGAACTAGTAACAAAGAATTTCATCCATCAAACGCTCAACTATTACAAGTCTTTGCAAGGGAAAAACCAGGACTGCGATTTTCGGCAATCAATGGACAAGTTTTTCAAGCAGCTAGTGGCTACATTGGAGCAGGACAATGTCGACTCTACGACAAAAATATCGGTGCTGAAGAGGCTGCAGTTTTCTCCTGGGACCTTCATCTTTGAAAAAATAACAAAGACTAAAGTAGTCCAGTCCATCACAATCAGTTTGGACACGGAAGGCGTGAAAGCACTGGCGACTGTTTATAAAGGCGTCGTGGAGGGTGACGATAGGGTTGATAGTCAGTATGGTCTGAACGATAATTGGCTCAACAGTGACAAGTTGTATGCAGCTCATTTGTTGATAAAGTTGCTGAATCATGCTGCAATGAAAGATCAAAATGATTGGAAAGTCGAGCAGCTCATATTCCTCATGGATTTGGGGTTGTTGAAAAATAATAACAGAATACAAGTTGGGACTGAATTGGCAGGTAAATGAATTGTGCGGCAATTTTTCGTTTGTTTTTCATACATACGGGGTATGTTACGTTCTTCCTTTCATATTACGAATAATGGCGAAGTTGCGCAATTTGATGCCGCCATACAGTATGCCGTTTTCAAGTTTTTATAATTACCAGTAATTTCTGAGCTAAACGGTGTACTTCAAATGGTTAGCTCTATGTGGGAAAATCTCTTTTCAATAATTTATATTGAATATCAATCTGTGTGTTGAGATCTGCATTTAAGAGGGAGAAAAGTTGCCTACTCGAACGAGGTCACGTGACCTTCGCTACCTGTTGAAAATTGTTATTTTTTAAATAATCCCTTGAAATAGGCTAATTATTCTTCAAGTTCTTTGCGTTTTTCATTTCTTAAGATGAAAAAAATATAACTGTGATAAAAATGTTTCATAATGATAGCTCTACTCATGCTACTGACTCCCCCCACTCACCAAATATCGATAAAAATATGCTTTTTATGAGAAAATAGAGATACAGCTTTTTAAGTTTTGTATTTTATCATTTGATGTACCAACGAGGTGTGGCTCACTATGGTAACATGATGTACACCCTGCCAGTAATATATTACCAGTAAAGTATTATATTCAGGTATTACCAGTATTATTGGTATCAAGGAATATTTGGTAATATTTCATACAACAGGTAGTATTGGTAGTAGGTAATACAGTAATATTGGTAATATCGGTAGTATCTCTCAGTCAGTAATATGGTAATATCTCTCAGTAATATGGTAATATTGAAATTATTTAGTAGTAATATATGGTATCACACAGGTGATATATTAGTAGTATTTCAAGAATTGCACGTTTCATGAATGAGTTAGTTATGACAGGTCATAAAAAATCTGCTCTGCTGAAACGGATATTATGCTATATATGAAAATACTCGTAAAATATTTTGGACAATGGAGTGTGACCAATTCAATATTTCCACAACTTTTAACAGTATATCATTTCATATTTTTTTCTTTCATGAGACAAGCACTAACGAAAACCAGAATTGTTGAACTTTGGGTTAGTTTAGGCTCGAATAGGTTACGAGTAGGTCTGTAAAATTTTGCGAGAGTGTAAAAGCCAGAGTACAATCAGTCGCAATTTCAAGTTAACAAAATGTCTGTATTTCAAATCTCTATGGTAAATTTCAACTGAGATTTAGCTGCAGCAAAACAATAATCTGAATGAATGAATGAAATCTTATAAACCATCAACCATCCTGCTTGAATTACAATGTATATTATTGTAATATAATACTATATTGTATAATCAATTGGCTTGGCCAACAGGGCCGGTCATACTTATGGAAAAATAATGCACTTGAATAATAAGTGTCTAACGTCGAACCCGCGTGAAATCCAACGCCTGCCCTCTCAAATCTTTCGTTTATCGAATCAGAAAAAATTGGTGTTTACAAAAGTTGTATCTACAGGATAATGCATTTATGCTACAGGGCGTTACATAACTATGGGATTGAACTTCTAGGGGTTATTCAGTGCAACAGTAAAAAACATTTGAGTAGTGGGTCCTATGTCACTACTGTACTACGGCCCTAAGACGCGCTAAAATTTAGAACGACGATGAGTTGGCTAAATAGGATTTAATGCATCAAATTTTTGCCTTTTGTACATGATATCATGACAACAATTTACCAAAATATCTTCATCCAACCTGAATACACCGATTTGAACGTCGCACATGATTTCGGCGGACTTGACTAAAAATATGATCCTCGTTTTGAATGATATCAAATGCTGCTGTAATTCGTTCATTGAAGTCTTGCTCTGTTTCTACTGAAGTTTCGTAGATCAGAGACTTTACACAGGGAAAAATCAGCGGTTTGGGCACCGTTGGATTGCCAGAGGTGGAGCAGTTTTTTGGCCTCCTAGGTCACCCGATTTAACGTCGCTAGATTTTTTCCTGTGTAGAGTCTTTGGTCTACGAAACTCCAGGAGAAACGAAGCAATACTCAATCGAACGAATTACAGCATCTTTTGAATACTTTCAAAACGAGGATCAAATTTTTAGTCAAGTCCGCCGAAATCATGTGCGACGTTTAAATCGGTGTATTCAGGTTGAAGGAAGACATTTTGAACAATTGCTGTGATGATATCATGTACAACAAAAGGCAAAAATTAAATGCATTAAATCCTGACTCAAGTTTTTCGAGAAGGTGGTTCATTCATTTTTCAGCTTTTTGTGGGATTTTCTCTCTTCATTTCTGAAAAATAAAGTAGCAGTTATAAAATTTTCTCAATATATTTGTAGTAAGGACAGATTTTGTAATTTGATAGAAACGATAGATTGTAATTTGAAAGAATAATTTAATACAAGTCATTCATTGACAGTCTTAGAATAGTATGTTGCACAACGAGTCTGGAAGGGTAATTTTTAAACTTTCATACGAGTGGGTAATGCGCATTCCGTATTAGTATTTAATAATATACTTTCTCTACGGCTATAATATTAAATAGTCAAATCATGGTACAACAGCAAACAATCGAATTTCAAATTCAATTGCAAATCTGTCACTGCATATTGCTGTTGTCAGTTCTTAGTGAGTTTCATAACGACGCAGCTGTTTCTATGGAACTTATCGCACTAATAATACAGGTGCAAGGCGAAGACAGGTTGGTGCTTTAAATGAGGATCTGACAAGAATTCTGAAATGGGGATCTGAGAATCTAGTACAGTTCAATGCAACTAAAACTCAAGCTTGTATGTTCACCAAGAAGGCTGATCACACAATGCCTAATTTGATGATGTCGGGTACCACTGTTCCTATGAAGTCGTCAATATCCATGCTGGTGTCACCACCAACAGTGCTCTCTCATGGGACGATCATGTGAGGACCATTGCGAAAACTGCTTCACAAAAACTTAGTTTTCTATTCCGTGCGAAGAGATACTTCACATCCCAGCAACTGCTTATGATCTACAAAGCACAAATTCGACCTGTCCTGGAGTGCTGTTCACATGTTTGGAGCTCAGCCCCCAAACATACGCTAAAGCTCTTAGATTCAATTCAGAAGAGAGCTATCCGCCTAGTCGATGATACAACACTCACCAAATCATTGACCTCTCTAGATCATCGTAGAAAGGTCGGCGATCTATACCTTTTTTATAGGTACTTTCACGGTCGGTGCTCAACGGAAATTTCATCTATTATGCTACCACGCGCGATTCCTAGTAGACAAACCAGACGAGCTCAAGCTGGTCATCCCTACACTGTCAGGCTCGAGACCTGTCGAACATCGCTATACCAAGCATCATTCATCAATAGAACGGAAAAGTTATGGAATTCTTTGCCTAGTGAAGTTTTTCCTGATGCTTACAACCTCCAAACTTTCAAGAAGAAATCCAACACATTCCTTCTCTCCCAAAATTCCAATGCTGGCTAACACGATGTTCCTCGAATATTATAGGTTTCCCTTTCGTGTTGTCCACAGATAAAAAAAAAATACGGCGTAGACATTACAGAATAGGCAACTGTCAACGGACCTCTAGCAAGTAAATAAATGTGCTCATTTCACTAGGTACATCTGACTTATGTTAGTGCTGGGTTAGTTATAATTGTTGTATCTGGAATGTTTATATTTCAGTCTAGGGACAAACATTATAGGCCGAAGATTCCGACGTGAAGATCCACTTCCGATTGTTTTCTATTCTGTAACAATATTGCGCTCTGAGCTCATTCCTCAATGGTTTCCATGACAACTAGTAAAGAATTCATGTGCAACGTGTTACATTTGCTATTCAATATGAAGTTAGGAAGAGTCATATTTCATAAAATAAAAAATCAATTTTTTATTTCGATATCTAGTTGAAATGCGAATATTTCGAAATCTATCATATGTATTAAGATATAGGGCATTTGAAACTCTGCCTAAAGTTATCAGAGAAGAACCATATACAAAGTGTTCCATTTAAAAAATATAAGTAATTTGTCACACATTCGTGCAGCGCCCTTCGTATATATTTATAAATAATATATTATGTGAATAACATTCATTATCTAGTACTCACAACCAGGGCCGGATTCAGAGGCCCCCTCGCCTCAAATTGTTTTCCAAATAGAGTTAACAATTTTTTTTTTCATTCGAGTTTTTCAATAAATAATTTATTGTGAAACCAAGTAGATTCCCTTAGCATTGAACAAACACAAATAAATATAAACGGAAACAAGAGTTATCTGAAATTAAATTTTAGGGTTAACGACCGGAACCTTTCGAACGCCGAAAAATCGTTGATGATTTCGTTGAAATCCAGATTTTTTTCTGAAGTCTATTGTGGGGCCCCCCGTTTGTGGAGGCCCCGGGGCTTTCGCCCCAGTTGCCCTTCCCTAAATCCGGCCCTGCTTACAACTTGAGTGTCACCATTTTTGTCTCGTTCGAAAAACAGAAGAGGTAATGAATATGGCGATCCAGTTAGGTGTACCCTGTATGTAGACATTTAATGCGAATTTCAATGCTCAAGTTGAATTTCAAATAGATTATTCATAAAAGTTTTCCCAATATGATGCCAACTTTCTCTATAAAACCAAACCAAAATTTCATAATCGGTTTTTCTATTTTTAATTGGAATATAAAAAGAAATTCATCAAAATGAAATGATAATGGCCATGTATATTTTTCAATTATGGAACTGGATATTTTATTCAATTTGTATACTTTTGTCTGTCTCCTAAAGCTATGATGCAAAAATATTTTTAATATCATTTCATCTGAAGGTCACTTTCATCATGGTTAAGAAAGAAAGGTTTTTTTTTCATTTGTTCAGAGGGTTTCATTCAAAATCTTCCAGTAATTTGATGCTGATTAGCATTTTTGAATGCTCTATTTGAAAAATCGTCATTTTGGAATGGCGAAATTATCGACAACAATAATTTCGTGAAATCACTGAAATGATGCCAATTGAAATCGAAATCGTTTAGAAAAATCTCGATAGAATGATAAGAATTATCTTATGTTTGAGATTTTTGAAATGTATTTTAGATTTATATAAAATTTGTGAAGTAAGATTCCGAATTGAATTGCCTAAGTAACATTTCATTAATTTATTCATCTCTCCTAGTCTAATTTCTTTATTCATTCTACCTAGTTGATTCAATCATAGTATTGAAACATATTTTTGTTTCAAGAGTGTCATATTGTAACTGTGTGTGTATTGTAATTTGTGATGGGTCATAGCTTTTAGACAGTCGGAAAGTTATGAGACATGAAATAAAAAAATACAGGTCTGTAAACAAAGATGAAACGGCGAATTTCAAATCTGAGGAAGTGAAGCGTCAATGGAAAAGTGACATTTTAGGTTTTTTTTCCACGAAAGGAAATCCTATAATGTTCGAGGAATATCGTTTTAGTGGGTTGGGAGAGAAGGAAAGTATTGGCATTTTTTTGGAAGTTTGGAGGTCGTAAGCATCAGGAAAGACTTCACTATTCCATAACTTTGTCCTTCTATTGATGAATGATGCTTGGTAATGAGACGATTGGCATGTTTCGAGTCTGACAATGTATGGATTACTAGCCTGAACTCGTTTAGTTTGTCTACCTGGAATCGCTCGCGGTGGCATGATAGACGAGATTTCCGTTGTGCACAGACCGTTGAAATATATATAAAGAAGCAAGAGAGTGAGAGAGAGAGAGAGAGAGAGAGAGAGAGAGATCGCCCACCTGTTTGCGATGTTTTAGAAAGGTCAAATAATTCAAATCCGTATGTACTTCCGATAGTATCAATATGTTTTCAACTCCAAAACAGGATTTTATTTGGTATTCAGCAACTTTACCTTAATTTCACCAACACTGCATTTTTAACTGTAGCCGAGACCACAATGATGAAGCTCAAATTTCAACCACTCTGTACATATGTGACAACAACCTCTGTCTGATTGTAGTTTACATATTAAGTTTAGAAAGGACATCCTAACAGATCGCGGATGCAAATTTCAGCCTGGAAACATAAGCCAGGTATATTCCTATTCATTCATCAGCAATAGTAGGTAACGACCTCTAGGGGCGTATTGGCAATTTAAATTGAAAATGTCATTTTTCAGAAATTCAGAACGAAATTCAGTACTGTTCAGTACGTTTTTTGTTCTCCAACTGTCAAATTCTAATTGACGTAAATAAATTTCTTAATCACCATAACCGATCATCATTAAAATTTCAATACGCTCTTTTTCACTCAATTGAACCATTCTAAATTGTACAATTTGTAAGTTGTACGATTATTTATTACTATGCATACAAACAATATCAGTTAGTTTATCAAAATAGTTTTTTGTTCTAATGCAAAAAACTCGAAAGGATGTTTATCAAAGTGCTATATTCCTCGTTTTTACAATTTTTTTCACACTAAACTCAGTATGTATGAATTCAAAATAACAAGCTCTTTCAAAATCTGTAAAAATGGGTTTCCCATTTAAATTAAAGAAGTTGATAGAATTTCCGGTTAAACCGGAAGTACAAAAAAATGTACATCAGATGCATTTTGTTTCATTGCACTCACCTGCAAATTTTCTATTCGTTTGAAAGATATTTACTTGGTTCCATACTTTATCTTAACTCTGTATATCTGGTGTCTTGGAAGATATCAACTTGCGGTTTTCACCATACTTCTCTTAATTTTGCTACTTGTTCACTAATATGATGAAAATATGTGGTTCCATTTGTAATTTTCTCAAAAACTGAATAAAAATATGCTGCTTCAAACGACGTCCTTTAGCAGTCGATATGAAATCTCGAACGATTCATATTCGTTCGATGGACTGATGGATGATACCATTTTCGAACATAATCAAGTCTGTGATTGTTGGGGCTTTTTCGATAACGCTTCGCATCCCTTTTATCATTCATTTGCCATATTTTTTCATTTCACAATTGTCAATACGTCTTCTAGCAGTCGTTCTGGAAAATGTATTCCTAGCGCTTTCTCTCGGCCACTTTCAAGACCATCACTTTTTTCACCAACCTGAACATTCAACGGTTCTCGAGATACAGCCGGCGTCCTTTTGATTTCTCATTAACATGCCAAATCAATAAAAAAAAAATAAAAAGTAGGCCACTCGGCTAAACATCGACTTATTAATGAAGAATATGTCTTGCAAATACAAAATCTGATGAGAACCATAGAATATATTCATCGAATTCCTTTTTTTTTGCAGCTTCCTTGAAAATGGCATTTTTTGGTGCATTGGACTTGAAACTATCCAAACTGGAAGACGTGCAAAATATTCTCGCTCGACTCACCCAATATCTAGATAGCAAAATGAACTCTGAGAATCTCGAGGGTATTTTGAGAGATCCGATAACTCCTGAAAACTTAGAGATTTGGCAGAAAACCGTTCAGATGATAGACAAACTCACTCGGAAAATCGCAAAGAAACCAAAAAAAGCTAACCTTAAATCAGTGTTCCTCACACTTTTTCTTCATATGGGACTGCAACTATTTAACGACCCCAAACTTGCGTCAGAATCGCTCAGCGAACTTTTCATATGCTTCGAGAAATCAAAGAAGGATAAAAAAAAATCCAAGAGTTTGGACGATACCAACGTTGAGAATTCGGAAGAGAGCAATGATCCCATGTGGATTGAAGTAGTCATAGACCTGTTTTTGAACCTTCTGTCCCACAACTCACATTTACTAAGAACCGTAATAAAATCAGTCTTCCGCCATCTGTGTCAGTACATGACTCCTACTACCATCGAACAATTAGTTTCTGTTTTGGATCCGCGAAACGAAAATAATCCTCTATCAAAAAAAGGTGACCAAAGCAGTGATGACGAAGATTCATCAGACGATGAAAAAGATGACGATTCTGATGCGGAAAATAACTCTGACGAAGATGATGATAGTGAAGACGACGAAAACGATGAAACGGTCAACGACAAGTTGAGAATGGCGCTACACCAAGCTCTAGCCACCAACGGTTACCAAACCGACGAAGAAAGTATCGATATCGACCAGATCAGTGATACGGAGGGCGAGAAATTAGACAACGCGATAGCGGAAGCATTCCGGCAATTCAAACCGAATCATGGCAGAAGGAAGAAACAGGGTAAAGATCAAGAAACGTTGACGCATTTCCGCATTAGAGTACTGGACTTAATCGAGATCTATTTGAACTCGGTGCCTTCTATGCTACTCACACTGGAAATAATGCTGCCGCTGTTGCAAGCCGTTGAATTCAGCATAAGGGATCAACACCAAGCGCCTTTGTTGGCCAGATTGAAAACCACTTTGAAAATTTTGACCACCTTGAAGAAGTTCCGGGATACCGAGGGAGTGAACGAAACGGTTCTGCGGGATCTTCTTAATAGCCTGCTGGAAAGGGGCACCAAGAACAATTGGATAGTGCAAGACATGGGAACTCAGATAGCAAACTGTTGCATCTACGTGATTTGGTGCTCGAATCATCTTATAACGCTTGAAGAAACCCCGAAGAAAACAAAAAATCTTCTGAAGAAACATCTGTCTGAGGATATTTGTAGAGAACTGGAAACGTACTTCCATCAAGCGAATTGCGTGACACCTTTTGTGCTTTTCATAAATGTAGTACAATCGACTTGGGACGGCATTCTCAAGGTGGTGTCACTGCTCCTTCAGTATATTTTCGATGATGATGTGAAGCCGTTCAAGAAAAATCAAGCTCTGGAACTTCTCAAAGTATTCTATGCTAATAAGAGATATTTGAACAGTAAACCACTTAAAATCAAGGAGAAACTCTCTGCTGACCACGAGTGTTTTTCAGAGAACGTAATAAATTTATTGAAATCAGTATCTGATACGAATAATGTCAAGGAAAGATTTATATCGAATCTGTTTGATCTATTGGCATTGATGAAAACATGCTGCTTGAACGTAGACAATATCAGGTGGACCGAAATTTCTGAACATGTCCGTGATTACAGGAGTACCGTGTCTCTCTCAAAAGATGCCAAAAAGGCTTTCAATAAACTCTGTGCTCGATTAGGCGTTTCTAACCTAGTTCAAATGCAACTCAAAACAAATGTGCCTATGGAAAATGAGACAAATGATGATGAAGATACAGCGATGAGCGAGAAGACGAAAAGTAGGAAAGGAATGAAACGCGAGAAATTGAAATTGAAGAAAGAAACTAAGGAAAAGAGGCTTCATAGTTTGTCACAGGGTCTCGATTTAGATTTCAGTAAAACAAATGATGTCGATATGGGTGTTGTAAATGATTCTGGTGATATAAATATAGATGATGAAATGGAAAAAAAAGTCGTAATTAATGGAACAAACTCCCATTCTGAAGATTCGACTATAGAGGAAGGAGAATCGAAGAAACTGCTGAAAAGAAAACAGAAGAATAACGATTCAAAAAATGTGAAGAAATGTAAGAAAAAATAATGTTACAAAATTATAATAAATATGTTGATTTCATAATCTTTTCTCACTCTAATAACTGGTTTCGTTTCCCAATGATTATGAAAAATATAAAAATTCATGTCGAGACATTAGGTCAACTATGTTGCTCATCTTTGCTTTGTAGAATCTTCGAAGAAAAAAACTATCGCTGAATAATTTTCGCTCAAGGTTTATATTTCAAATAAAAACAACTTCAAGTTTTCTGACATGGTCATATCATTGTTTTCTTACCACTAGCTTTCTCTAAATAATCCATTATTACTGTTATATTTGATTTTACATTCGATTTCAAACTTTGCTACCCTCTCTTCCTTTTCAATCCTCATGATATCCAACTTTTCAGTCGAAGCAATTTTTTCTCGTTCCAATTTCAACTGTTCCACCCATTGTAGCTTCTGGAAATCTAATTTTTGTTTTTCCAATTCTAACTGGCGAATTCTAACTGGCACGTCAGTTCTAATGTCATAAGTATGTAGAATTGTTGCATTCTTCAGTACATTTTCTTCGTGATAACCTTCCAAATTCAATTCGTGCGGGCATTCAACTCCTGATTTTGTTGATTCATCTGCAATAACATCGTTAAACTCTCTGGCTATTATTTTTTCTTCAACATCCTCAGTTTCCTTCACAATTGTCTCGACTGGAGAACACTGTTGATCATCAGTTCGGCATTTATAGATTTCATCGAGGATATCCCAGAACGGACAAATTCTATGAATGTATACTGAAATCCGAAAACAGTATTAATTATAGAATTTGAAAGGTCTTTACAGAAGCATAACACAATTCCTTAGACCAAAGATACTCAGTTGGGGCGTCCTGACATTAATTTTAATATAATTTGATGGAGAGTTGAGAGAGCAGATGGGGCAAGAAATTTTCAACAAGCGTTTCAATTCGAAGGTTGACAGAAAACATGTCAATATAATACCGAAAATTTTAAAATGACCAATCGCATGTTTTCGCTTCGAAAATAGCTGATGACTATTCACTTAAAAAAAAAAACTAGCGCATGCACCTCACTAAACCAACAAAATGAGAAGGCGTATTTACATCGAATTGGATTTCAAACCTCATTTTCTAACTTTGAGTCTTCTACCTAGTCCAGCATTGTTAAATTTTTGCCCACAAAACTTTTCACTTAACTCCACGAATGGAAATCCGTATCTAATCAAAATTGTCATAGTAGGTATTCGTCGGCAAACGTATTCACGAAAAAAAAACAATTTTCAACCCAGCCACAAGAAAAAGTTGTAGACTGCTTGCTACCTTTTTGATTATATACAATTTTATTATCTAACTAAGGCTGCCCAAGATCGACACTAGATGGCATCACCTCTGTCCATCTCGAAGATTTTCTTGGAAACTCTGGAAAACATTATTTGAATTAGCAATCCAACCCGAATGCAAAAGTTGAACCGTTAGCTATCCATTGCTGTTAGATATCCGTCATTATCAGTAAAAGCGGAATTTACCTCATAGGATTGACGATCGTATCGCCATATTTATTCAAGCGGTGCGGCGTTAGTAAGATTGTTTGACAGGTCTACATGTTTTGGAAAGAAACAATTAAAAAGTTATTTCACCATCCTATATCCACATTTGCTTGCGACGTGGAAGCTCGCAGAGAGTCACTATTAATTAACAAATGATAACGGAAATAGAACTTCGAAATTCAATTTATAGGAACGTTCAGCAAGATATTTTAAATGCAACTACAGGTCAACGTCTCGAGTCCTAAGGTATCGACTCATCGGTACCGCAAACTGTTATCATCTCTTGTCGGTCGGAAGTTTTTTCATCCGAACAACATGTACACATATGAAAGTAGGTATGCGTAATAAACCAAAATGGCTTATCTTTGCAGTTCCATATGAAGTTCCATAAATTTTCTCAAACTGCTCTGAAATTCATAGACACTTTATTGCCATACTGATAGGTAAATCACCCAACTCTGTGCGCTGAACCGTTTTACAAGTAACAGCTGTCCATATTAATTAAATTCAAAATTGAAAAGTGGCTTTGAATGAACATAATAGTTACCTTCTTTAGTATCTTCGTCATTGTCCATTCCTTCGTTATTCAACCATGTCCGAGCTTTATCATACTGTGCCTTCAAGGATCTAACTTTATTTTTCACTGAGATAGGATCAAAATAATGAAGATCACATTCATCTATAAGTTTTTTGTAAAATGCAGTGGCAGAGGGCTTTTCTACTTCTTTGCCATTTGAAATTATATCTTTCATGTAGCTCAAAACTAGCCCTGTGTCATCAACTGTCCAATTATTATTAGGCTTTCGCTTCTTTCCTTTTTTTGATGGAATAGAAGTAGAATTGAGATTGGTTGACTGTGAACACAATTTGAATTCAATGTCCTTCCAAACAGAATGGTGCTGTTTTAAATAGTGTTATATTTCTATGTATGTATATCTTTCACAAAATCTTTACAAAATGTAGGTACCTACTGTTGTTTGAAAAAAGAAGGAGAAAATAAACTATCGGACATAAATGTAAAATACAATATGCCAAATGGCTTATGATATCAGGAACAAAATTATGTGTTTCATCATGTGGAAGTCCAATTATTGTTTCAGATAAATTATGAATGAAAATACAGTGAAAAAAAAAATAAGATAGATAAAAGGGTCAAGTATAAATGAAAAAAAAAAATAAGTAAGATCATAATGCTAAAAATGAAATGAGTTAGCTATCATGTTTCCACAGTAAAGTGTTCATCTCCAGATGATTATCAACAAAATTCAAATTGGTTGGCAATGAATCTGGTATAAATTTTCATACCGATAATTCAATATGATCCCCTTCAGTAAATGAACTCATCATTTTTTCATATTTTAAACCATGCTTCAATGAAATGATTCTTTTGAAATATCTTCGGTTTCTTTGCTGCAATACTCTTATCTTCTTCGTTTGTTGTTCAATGCGAAATTGCTGTTTCTTGACTTTCATTTTCATATTATATATATCACTCTCTTCATAACATTCAGTCATTATACAGGAAAGTTCTGCAAAACAATGCACTTGATAATACAATGATATCAGTTTTCCTTTTTTTACAAAATTGTCTATTCCTCAATTCTATGTAAGTACCTCTTAGGCAGCAAGAAATGTCGATAGTTTAGGTACATCTCACTTAACAAGAATAGTCTATTTATACTAATACTCATAAATGAATAATACTTTCAGTTTCTTACACTTCAATATTAGATTTTCCACCACAGGCTTTGACTTGTTCTCCAAACTGATGACTAGTGAAAGATGAATCTTTTGATATTGTGCGACTTTCTGAGACGTGGTTGGAAAAACACGTTAAAAATTAATTAATGTGATGGAGTAGCTGGGTGGAGAGTATAAAAGTCATATGAAATATAAACAATTGAACCTCAGTTTTCGACAATCAAATCTAATGCAATGGGTACTGATAATATTGATCTGAAAATGCTCTCATTAATTTTTTCACACCTATTGGATCATCTGGCATTCATCATCGATAAATGTCTTATTGCTGGTTGTGTACCAGTAGCCTGGAAATCTGCAAATGATATTCCTGCTTCAAAAGTTGATAAACCAGCTTGAGTCACTGAATTCAGAGCGATGAGTCTATTGCCTACAGTTTTGAAGAATTTAGGGAAAAATTGTGGCCAAGCAGCTTAGTGAGTATTTCAGCAGCCACAGCATCTTGCCGGAAACTCAATGTGGGTTCCAACAACAGTCTTATTGAAAGTGACTTGTTCAAAGCCTTTGATCATAAGAGCACTACATTAATTCTGCTCGAACAAAAGTGTATTTTTATCAAGAATCGTTGCTCCGATCCATTTTCCACAAGAGTACTTTCATTCAGGAAATTGCCCAGATAACTTTTTTTCATTCCTGACTTAGTAGCAAACCAATTGACTCATGCATGGAAGCTCATCGAAAGAATTCAATTGTTTAGTCAGTCAATCACCAATATTTGGATGATTTTGAATATTTACTTTGAAAGTTATCAAAGAAAAACATTTTTCATTTGGTAACTTCCAGGGCCAGTGAGTTGGTAATGAAGGATTTTAGGAAAAAAAAAGTTATATGAAGTACTGGTGATATTTTGACCCCCCCTATACATTCCCAAGAGGAAAAGAGGAAGTCCAGGGATATACTGTATAATGAAAGATGAATATAATGAAGATATCCAGTGTTGTATGGGATGTTCTTATAATTTCTCTGAACCCTCATCCATTACAGAGATTCATTCAATAGAGTTGATAAAATGCAAAAGTCAACACTTGTGTATCAATTCAAGGATTCTTCTATATATGTAATTCTGATCTCATGTTGATATTTGATTTGAGTTGATATTTGAGTAAATATACTCCCACAAACTCACCCTTGGGATATGTTGTAGAGGAGTGGGTATCTCCATGATTTCTCATAAGTGTTGGTAGATTGGGAGCCAAAATTGCTTCTGAAAATATAATAAATTCCAATTTAAGCAATGAATATTGCAAAGAAAGAGATAGATACTTTGAAATCTCCACAATTGAACAGCAATATGTAATAAGTTTTTCCAAAACCAATGGAAATTCAATACCATTTCTTGTTTTTTATTTCAATGAGAGACCTTGTCCTCTAGCAATAATATGCCACAACTGAATGGGGATAGCATTTTATACCTATATAACTTGATCATATTTACCTTGGCATGAATCCAATGGTGCATTATCTTCAGTAAAATAAAATGGACTATATGATGGAATACTAACAAAAGACATAACACCTCCAGATAGTGGTTCAGGATTTGGTACATTGACTGTAGGCACCACACTTTTCTTCAGACGAACTCGATTACATTGTTGTGTAGTATTTGTGGCATTGGCATAATCATCTTTTGTGAAATGGTCGGTGCATAACACTGTAGATGATACATCATCAACTTCAGGGTTCAGATCACAAATTTCCATCCAGCGCCTCCTTATAACTGGGTCTCTTGGAAATCTATGATAAAAAACACAATTTATCATAGCAACATATACCTTTTAGCACAAGATATAATACACTGTGGCTGTGCTTTGTCTCCATGACCAAGGATATTGTACACTTATTGAGATTATATAGCACTCAAACTGTGCAGTGATTCTGGTGTACCATCATTTAGCCCTGCACTGAGTGTAATGTAGGAAGTTGTAGTGTACAATTCATTTTTCATGCAGATACAGCGAACAAACCTGCTGATATGTAGTATATTATGAAATCATTGCTTGCAGCAGATTTTTTTCTTTAACTTACTTATGATAAACTGTATTCTTTTTATCACATAGGTAGCAAGTTTTACGAGAAGGTCGCATGTTTGAATGGGAACTCATCTGAAACATAATATTCATTGGAGAATCTTCCAATGAACAACATAGATCGATCGATTCCTCAAAGATTTGTTCAAATAAATTAAGAAGTAACTATACAAATATCAATTTACCTGTGCTTTTTTGAACAGGTTCGTGGAATTATTTCAACATAAGTTATTAATATTAATATTATTATTTATCATACTTGACATTTGACCTAATATCATACACATAATGAAATATTTATTTAACCTGTCTTCTTTGATTCAAGTTTGACATGTCTGTCATGTCATTGAGAGCTTATAACTATGGTGCGCTCACTCTTCAATTGTGTTGAACTTCGTGGTAGAAACATATATGTATTAACTACGAATATTGATAATAAGGACAGCCTATCTGATGTCAAAATAAAAGAGTGCAATTGGCAAGGATCATGATACTATAACGAGGAAAGATATGATCACTAGAGGTTCTAGTTTTGAACCGCTTTGCGCATGACGTCACTACGTGACAAATACGATTGGCGGCAATCGGAATAACACGGGTTTTCATATATTTGATCAGACGAATTATCGAATAACAATGTTTTTGGAGTTTTAATGTTAGTGGAATTTTAATTCCAATCATCGAAATATATAAAATGATAAAAATCAACCCAACAAAATGAGTTGTTCCCCTGGATATCTTCTGAATTTCAAATAATTCATTCATAGGTATTGTAGGAGTAACATTCATGACGTTCTTCAAAACAGAAAGATTATTGAGAACTATTTTTGTATGTGAATAATTGTTTCATTCGTGAGCATTTATCCAGAAATAAATAATAATAATGAAATATCCACTAGTTGGCCACTATTGGCCACAATTATAAACATTTGGGGTATGAGTCTAATAAAACACAAGTAGATAAAGTTTTATTTAATATACATATTTTTATTGGAAATTAAAACACTGTTGTTACACCATCATAATCAGTGCAATTATTTTCAAGTATTTAGATAATTCACAAAATAATCATCAAACCATGAAGGTAAATACATTTGTACGAATAGACATAACACATCTAATAAGGAATAATGGGTTTCAAATTTTTCAACAAAAGAAATTGAATCTAAGTGGATAAATCAAATTGAATAAATTGAAAAAAAATTCTGTGTGTAGGTTAATCGAGGTGTGATATGTTCATTTCTATAGATTTTTTTTTGTTTTTAAAAATAAAAATAGGAAATATGATGATTATTTCAATATTCCTATTTGTAGTTAGGACAGATCAGTGATCTGCTCCAAGTTGTCAAAGCATTTAAAATAAAACAATTTTGGATCACTTACGATACCTATAAGAGAATTTCTTTGCCAATAGTCATTGAAATGAGAGAAAATACCAAAAAATCAAAGGTAATGAATTCAACATTTCATTGATGGTATTGGAATGTTTGAGGAAGGTATGACATCATCTTTCAATTTCAATTTCTGAATTCCAACAGTTTTTCTTGCAAATCTATAGTCGTCGTCTGGGAAATGCTTCGAACATATTCTAGCTGTTTTTACATTGAACTTGTTCTTCTGAAAGCAATTCTTCACCCAAAAACTTCAAGTTACCTTCGATGAAGGAAAAGTGAAGTAACGACATGTCGATGCAGTTTTACATCTTTTATTATTGTTACTGGAACAACCCACCACAGCACAATGAACCATCGTTTTTTAGTATGGAATATAAATGAAGTAAGTAAAATTATTCGAACCGGCACTACTGAAAAACACAATTTAAAACGATAAACGCACTGAAATGTTCGCTTAACCTCGAAGCGCCAACAGAAATTTGTCACGGAGTGACGTATACTGTGCAAGAGAGATAGAAATAAAACATGCGCATGGGTTTACCTTCTCAATTATAGTATCATGGGCAAGGATGAATTTATGCACATGCGCCAAAATGAATTTTGAATGAAATTTGAATTTTGCGCATGCGCCCTCGATCATCGTTGCCAATTAGAAAAGGAAAGACGTATATAATGAAGCATCACTTTTCTAACATTGCTCTTATGGCGTTTGGTCGATATTGTAGTTAATACATATATGGGTAGAAACTATATTTGTATCTACTATTCATATATTGAGATACTAATCTGATTGACAAAACTAGTTTTATTGACAAAAAGACAACTGCCAAGTATACAATGAGAATATTCCAGCACACTTGGTTCATATACAGGATGTAGATTTTATGAACTTCAACAAATAGTTTCTGGTCAGAATCAAGGAGTGTAATAATCTGGTATAAATTTTCATACCGATAATTCAATATGATCCCCTTCAGTAAATGAACTCATCATTTTTTCATATTTTAAACCATGCTTCAATGAAATGATTCTTTTGAAATATCTTCGGTTTCTTTGCTGCAATACTCTTATCTTCTTCGTTTGTTGTTCAATGCGAAATTGCTGTTTCTTGACTTTCATTTTCATATTATATATATCACTCTCTTCATAACATTCAGTCATTATACAGGAAAGTTCTGCAAAACAATGCACTTGATAATACAATGATATCAGTTTTCCTTTTTTTACAAAATTGTCTATTCCTCAATTCTATGTAAGTACCTCTTAGGCAGCAAGAAATGTCGATAGTTTAGGTACATCTCACTTAACAAGAATAGTCTATTTATACTAATACTCATAAATGAATAATACTTTCAGTTTCTTACACTTCAATATTAGATTTTCCACCACAGGCTTTGACTTGTTCTCCAAACTGATGACTAGTGAAAGATGAATCTTTTGATATTGTGCGACTTTCTGAGACGTGGTTGGAAAAACACGTTAAAAATTAATTAATGTGATGGAGTAGCTGGGTGGAGAGTATAAAAGTCATATGAAATATAAACAATTGAACCTCAGTTTTCGACAATCAAATCTAATGCAATGGGTACTGATAATATTGATCTGAAAATGCTCTCATTAATTTTTTCACACCTATTGGATCATCTGGCATTCATCATCGATAAATGTCTTATTGCTGGTTGTGTACCAGTAGCCTGGAAATCTGCAAATGATATTCCTGCTTCAAAAGTTGATAAACCAGCTTGAGTCACTGAATTCAGAGCGATGAGTCTATTGCCTACAGTTTTGAAGAATTTAGGGAAAAATTGTGGCCAAGCAGCTTAGTGAGTATTTCAGCAGCCACAGCATCTTGCCGGAAACTCAATGTGGGTTCCAACAACAGTCTTATTGAAAGTGACTTGTTCAAAGCCTTTGATCATAAGAGCACTACATTAATTCTGCTCGAACAAAAGTGTATTTTTATCAAGAATCGTTGCTCCGATCCATTTTCCACAAGAGTACTTTCATTCAGGAAATTGCCCAGATAACTTTTTTTCATTCCTGACTTAGTAGCAAACCAATTGACTCATGCATGGAAGCTCATCGAAAGAATTCAATTGTTTAGTCAGTCAATCACCAATATTTGGATGATTTTGAATATTTACTTTGAAAGTTATCAAAGAAAAACATTTTTCATTTGGTAACTTCCAGGGCCAGTGAGTTGGTAATGAAGGATTTTAGGAAAAAAAAAGTTATATGAAGTACTGGTGATATTTTGACCCCCCCTATACATTCCCAAGAGGAAAAGAGGAAGTCCAGGGATATACTGTATAATGAAAGATGAATATAATGAAGATATCCAGTGTTGTATGGGATGTTCTTATAATTTCTCTGAACCCTCATCCATTACAGAGATTCATTCAATAGAGTTGATAAAATGCAAAAGTCAACACTTGTGTATCAATTCAAGGATTCTTCTATATATGTAATTCTGATCTCATGTTGATATTTGATTTGAGTTGATATTTGAGTAAATATACTCCCACAAACTCACCCTTGGGATATGTTGTAGAGGAGTGGGTATCTCCATGATTTCTCATAAGTGTTGGTAGATTGGGAGCCAAAATTGCTTCTGAAAATATAATAAATTCCAATTTAAGCAATGAATATTGCAAAGAAAGAGATAGATACTTTGAAATCTCCACAATTGAACAGCAATATGTAATAAGTTTTTCCAAAACCAATGGAAATTCAATACCATTTCTTGTTTTTTATTTCAATGAGAGACCTTGTCCTCTAGCAATAATATGCCACAACTGAATGGGGATAGCATTTTATACCTATATAACTTGATCATATTTACCTTGGCATGAATCCAATGGTGCATTATCTTCAGTAAAATAAAATGGACTATATGATGGAATACTAACAAAAGACATAACACCTCCAGATAGTGGTTCAGGATTTGGTACATTGACTGTAGGCACCACACTTTTCTTCAGACGAACTCGATTACATTGTTGTGTAGTATTTGTGGCATTGGCATAATCATCTTTTGTGAAATGGTCGGTGCATAACACTGTAGATGATACATCATCAACTTCAGGGTTCAGATCACAAATTTCCATCCAGCGCCTCCTTATAACTGGGTCTCTTGGAAATCTATGATAAAAAACACAATTTATCATAGCAACATATACCTTTTAGCACAAGATATAATACACTGTGGCTGTGCTTTGTCTCCATGACCAAGGATATTGTACACTTATTGAGATTATATAGCACTCAAACTGTGCAGTGATTCTGGTGTACCATCATTTAGCCCTGCACTGAGTGTAATGTAGGAAGTTGTAGTGTACAATTCATTTTTCATGCAGATACAGCGAACAAACCTGCTGATATGTAGTATATTATGAAATCATTGCTTGCAGCAGATTTTTTTCTTTAACTTACTTATGATAAACTGTATTCTTTTTATCACATAGGTAGCAAGTTTTACGAGAAGGTCGCATGTTTGAATGGGAACTCATCTGAAACATAATATTCATTGGAGAATCTTCCAATGAACAACATAGATCGATCGATTCCTCAAAGATTTGTTCAAATAAATTAAGAAGTAACTATACAAATATCAATTTACCTGTGCTTTTTTGAACAGGTTCGTGGAATTATTTCAACATAAGTTATTAATATTAATATTATTATTTATCATACTTGACATTTGACCTAATATCATACACATAATGAAATATTTATTTAACCTGTCTTCTTTGATTCAAGTTTGACATGTCTGTCATGTCATTGAGAGCTTATAACTATGGTGCGCTCACTCTTCAATTGTGTTGAACTTCGTGGTAGAAACATATATGTATTAACTACGAATATTGATAATAAGGACAGCCTATCTGATGTCAAAATAAAAGAGTGCAATTGGCAAGGATCATGATACTATAACGAGGAAAGATATGATCACTAGAGGTTCTAGTTTTGAACCGCTTTGCGCATGACGTCACTACGTGACAAATACGATTGGCGGCAATCGGAATAACACGGGTTTTCATATATTTGATCAGACGAATTATCGAATAACAATGTTTTTGGAGTTTTAATGTTAGTGGAATTTTAATTCCAATCATCGAAATATATAAAATGATAAAAATCAACCCAACAAAATGAGTTGTTCCCCTGGATATCTTCTGAATTTCAAATAATTCATTCATAGGTATTGTAGGAGTAACATTCATGACGTTCTTCAAAACAGAAAGATTATTGAGAACTATTTTTGTATGTGAATAATTGTTTCATTCGTGAGCATTTATCCAGAAATAAATAATAATAATGAAATATCCACTAGTTGGCCACTATTGGCCACAATTATAAACATTTGGGGTATGAGTCTAATAAAACACAAGTAGATAAAGTTTTATTTAATATACATATTTTTATTGGAAATTAAAACACTGTTGTTACACCATCATAATCAGTGCAATTATTTTCAAGTATTTAGATAATTCACAAAATAATCATCAAACCATGAAGGTAAATACATTTGTACGAATAGACATAACACATCTAATAAGGAATAATGGGTTTCAAATTTTTCAACAAAAGAAATTGAATCTAAGTGGATAAATCAAATTGAATAAATTGAAAAAAAATTCTGTGTGTAGGTTAATCGAGGTGTGATATGTTCATTTCTATAGATTTTTTTTTGTTTTTAAAAATAAAAATAGGAAATATGATGATTATTTCAATATTCCTATTTGTAGTTAGGACAGATCAGTGATCTGCTCCAAGTTGTCAAAGCATTTAAAATAAAACAATTTTGGATCACTTACGATACCTATAAGAGAATTTCTTTGCCAATAGTCATTGAAATGAGAGAAAATACCAAAAAATCAAAGGTAATGAATTCAACATTTCATTGATGGTATTGGAATGTTTGAGGAAGGTATGACATCATCTTTCAATTTCAATTTCTGAATTCCAACAGTTTTTCTTGCAAATCTATAGTCGTCGTCTGGGAAATGCTTCGAACATATTCTAGCTGTTTTTACATTGAACTTGTTCTTCTGAAAGCAATTCTTCACCCAAAAACTTCAAGTTACCTTCGATGAAGGAAAAGTGAAGTAACGACATGTCGATGCAGTTTTACATCTTTTATTATTGTTACTGGAACAACCCACCACAGCACAATGAACCATCGTTTTTTAGTATGGAATATAAATGAAGTAAGTAAAATTATTCGAACCGGCACTACTGAAAAACACAATTTAAAACGATAAACGCACTGAAATGTTCGCTTAACCTCGAAGCGCCAACAGAAATTTGTCACGGAGTGACGTATACTGTGCAAGAGAGATAGAAATAAAACATGCGCATGGGTTTACCTTCTCAATTATAGTATCATGGGCAAGGATGAATTTATGCACATGCGCCAAAATGAATTTTGAATGAAATTTGAATTTTGCGCATGCGCCCTCGATCATCGTTGCCAATTAGAAAAGGAAAGACGTATATAATGAAGCATCACTTTTCTAACATTGCTCTTATGGCGTTTGGTCGATATTGTAGTTAATACATATATGGGTAGAAACTATATTTGTATCTACTATTCATATATTGAGATACTAATCTGATTGACAAAACTAGTTTTATTGACAAAAAGACAACTGCCAAGTATACAATGAGAATATTCCAGCACACTTGGTTCATATACAGGATGTAGATTTTATGAACTTCAACAAATAGTTTCTGGTCAGAATCAAGGAGTGTAATAAAACAATTATTCTTTGTCGGGATGTCTCGATGGAAATCGAATCGTGGGATTTTCTCTCCTTGTTTCTAAAAAATAGAGTAGAAGTTATAAAAAATTATTTCAATATATTTGTAGTAAGGACAGATTTTATGATGCCCTGAAAATGTCACTGCGCTTGAAATTAAACCTAAAAGATAAAATTATACCTAAAAGAGAAATTCTCTATTGGTCAGTGACACCTTGTTTTTGAAAAATTTGGAAATACAAATATATGTAAAAAGAATAAAACCTCTATACTTATCTTGGTGGACGTTTCGGGAACGAATCTGCTCCCGTTCTCAGCTCGTTTCTTTTCTCACACAGGATACTTTTTATACTTTCCTTGAACATTCAAGAAGTCAAAAAGAAGAGAAAACATCCTCGAATGAGTTAAATCAACGTTCTTTAGCATCTTGGAGGAAGGCATTCTTCATATGGACGGCGTTATCAAATGAGAATCTACATCAGAATCACTAGTTCTTTGAGTCAAAATATCACAAATGCACATTTGACAGCGCCGTCCATATAAAAGAAGGATTCATCAAAGATGCTAAAGACGATGAATTAAACTTCTTAGAGGATGTTTCTCCTTCTTTCCAGCTTCTAGAATGTTTAAGGAAGATATAAAGAGTATCTCGAATGGCTATGGTGCTTACCCAAAACAGGCCGAAACAAGAAGGGTAATCTTCATACTTTTTCCCGGAATATCTCGAAATATATAAGTTTGTGCACGTTTTTATTGTGAAATTCGGGTTCCTGAGGTCGAAATACGTAAGTACCAATAGAAAAATCGGAAAAGAGTGCAAAATTACCAGAAATTCTTGGTGTTGGTGTTATGTAGTGATTTTCCGAGCAGTTTGACTCCAATTTCGTTTCGTTTCTATTTGTTGGTTGTTCCAGTTCAGTCACATATTACTCATCTAAATGGGTGATGTGTGGTTCAGCTACCTATATACTTTGTGTTTTCCAGTGTTTTGTTGTGTATTTTATTTTCATTATGTATTATTTTATTATTTGCGGACAATCTCAAGCTTCGTCCGTTCGTTTGTGCTCGATTCCGAAGGTTACATCGTATTTATGAATGAAGTAGTCGTAATAGCAATATTGACCCTGTATACGCCTATGAATGAACACGGAACGAAAACACGACTTGAGCGTACAAGCAAAGAGTAAACAATTATATGATAACGTTCATTTGTTTCGGCTTCCCTATCTCGTGAAGAAAACAATGATGGTTATCCATATAGTTATTATTAGATATATGACTGTGACGTTTTTAATTTATTTGGCAAATAGAAAGGACGTCACATCGAACAGATTTGGTCAAATTGTTTGACCATGAGACACTGGCCTAAAAAATCTATACTGTCCTTCATACTGTCATTATCATTGGATAGTTCATATTCTTTGGCACATGCGTTTTATCGTTTGTGCCTGTCACTTTAGTTGTCTGTCATCTGTGCTTTCCAACTAAATTTAAAAAAGAGATTGTGAAACATGGATACCGAAGAGGAGAAGATAATGTTGGAAGAACAGTTTATATTACGTATTCCAACAGTAAGGCTCAATCAATTCATTACTAAAAACTTGATTTCATTCAGCAGGTTAAATAGCTTGGTTCTATTGTTCAATTGACCCTGTAGCTACATTTCATGACGAACTAGTGGAAGCTAGTAATCCACAGTTATTAAGTCCGTACACCGGAGAGAAGTAAACCCGTGTGACACGATACAAAATATGGATACAGAAATCAGTTGTATGAAAGAAACAGCAAGATTGCAACACAAGTCAGGTTAAATTCGACATATTTCTTTATAATTTCAATACATTCGAGTTGTTATGAAATTTGGCACAAAAACTGATTCATTTTCTGTACCATGTCATACAGACTTCAGAACGAAGCACCTTCTTGCCACTTTATAATTAATCATGTTCGTCAAGAGATCCATAATATTACTTTCTTCACTAACTTCAGGTACAAATCACTGAACAAGTCACCAATGGCAAAGCCAAGTTGCGATCAACAATTTTAGAATCAAATATGGTGTCTCACTTTGAAGGTGGATTCATAAAACATTCATTATCATTACATCAACATTATAAAAGATGATAGCATACAAACTTTGCATTCAGGCGCATTCAGAGGGCTATTCCGACCATTTTTGAAAATTTTCGAAATTATTCAGTTTTTCAATCATATTGAAAAAAGGGAATTTTTGAAAAATCAAATATTTTTTTCTCAATTTTGTTTATTTAAAATACGCCTCAGCGTGTTCAATCCAGCAGCTTTCAAAAATGTGGTTGTTTTTAAGTTGCCACTGCAACATCAACTGACCCGGCCATCATCCGATTGACAAGGTTTATCCCTTATATTTTTGTACCCCAGCTACAGGGGTACAAAATTCAGAATTATTTTGGAAAATGTCATATTTCGACATGTCAATATCTTTCATTGGTATACCTTGTATATTATCCCTGTATATACATCCATTCGTTTTCGAAATACCATTTTGAAATATTTTAAGAAATATCAATTCTAAATTTCGAAGTTTTGAAAACATTTTCAATCCATCAAAACTTTAATTAATAGGTAACCAACAGAAATGGCGCGAGGGGCATAACTGAACGTTAATTTATATTTCTGAAAATACTTGATTCTGCTGATGGATATATATATATATATATATATATATATATATATATACAGGGTTGGGATAAAGTATGGAACCAAGTAATTATATTTCAAACGAAAATAACGATATTTATGAAAATTTGCAGGTAAGTGCAATGGAACAAAATGCATCTGATGTACATTTTTTTGTTGATAATATACTTCCAGTTTAACCGGAAGTGCCATCAAGTTCTTTAATTCAAATGGGACACCCTAAATATTTTTACAGAGTTGAGTTTTTTCAGAATCATCGTGTGACAATTCTTGAACCAACTGTACCTTATACAGATGATACTTTTCAGTTTTTAATATCTTTCCTACAGAACGTCGACTGATACCATGGTTTAGTGCCAAATTTGTTGTGTTAGAAGAATCATCTCAAACTTCCACCACAAATTTGGCACTAAACCATGGTATCAGTCGACGTTCTGTAGGAAAGATTTTAAAAACTGATTTGGCACTAAACCATGGTATCAGTCGATGTTCTGTAGGAAAGATATTGAAAACTGAAAAGTATCATCCGTATAAGGTACAATTGGTTCAAGAATTGCCACACGATGTAAAAATATTTAGGGTGTCCCATTTGAATTAAAGAAGAAGAAGAAGAAGAAATGGCATTTCCGGTTGAACCGGGCGTATATTATTAACAAAAATGTACATCACATGCATTTTGTTCCATTGTAGTTACCTGCAAATTTTCATAAATATCGTTCTTCTCGTTTAAAAGATATTCGCTCGGTTCCATACTTTATCCCAACCCTCTATATATATTATTGAAATCAGATGTCAGATAATGAAGAGGATGTTTCCTTGAATAAAAATGACAACATGTCAAAATATGAATGAATACGAATATTTTCCGAAATAATTTCTACATTTCTGACTGGCGATTCTGATGATTCAGAAGAAAATATAAAATGGTCCTAATAATTTTTTGATAACTCTCAGAATAACTCCTGTGGGTGGGGTGCAAAAATTTAAGGGAAAACCCTGTACTGCCGGAACATCACCCACAAGTCTGTCGCGATGGTCGACAAAGTTGAGACACTCGTTCGAATGTAAATCGTAAATAGCTTCCAGGTTTGAATCCCAGCGTAGACATGGATGTATGCTGCTGAAGTTTTGACTCATGGGCATTGATTCTACCCATGGAGGTAAATAGACTAGTGTTTCAACTCCCTATCCCCAGCCAGTAGAAATAATTGTAGACTTTTGCCTACTTGATTATGTACATTTTGAATACCTCACTAAAGCTTCCCAAGATCGAAACTAGTTAGCGTCACCTCTGCTGATCTCGATGGTTGTCTTGGAAACTCTGGAAAACACGATTTGAATTTGAAATTTAACACGAATGTTAAAATTGAACCTTTAGCTATCCATCACTGAGATATCCGTCATCAGTAAAAGCGGATTCAACTTTGCACGGTCGACGATCATATCGCCATCTCTACTCAAGCGGTGCGACCGTAGTAAGGTTTTTTGACAGGTCGACATGTTTTGGAATGAAAAAAATTGAAAAGTTGCGTCACAATCCAATTACCACCTTGATTCCACTCGACGAGGGAGTGCAATTGAAAAATAAAAAAAATTGTAATTTCATCTTTTGGAGTCAGGAGTACCTACCTCATGAAATAGGACTGAATATTTTTTAAATAATTTACAAAGTATACCAATAAAAAAGTAGTGTATGTATTCATGGCTAACTGCTCGAAAAATCGCGCGTATTTTAAAGAGCTTCAATTCCTACATTATTATTGGAAATAGAGAAAAATTTAAAAAATGTCCACTACCACTTCTGATATGATTCAACATGGTTGTATTTATTTCTCCCTCCGACCTTTCGTATTCGTGAAACCATCATAACTTAAATTTTTTCAAATATGGTCCTGATTATGTGTCGGCAGAATCTGAAAGCTTATATCATTCTCGTTACACCCATGTTTCATGGTGGTTTGAATGTGTTTCGAACTGGTTTCAGAGTAGAGTAAATAGTAATATAGCACTAAATAGATTTTTCAAAAATTCACTTTTCTCTAGGTGAAAAATTTTGAAAATTTTGTTGGACTAGCTCTCTGAATGCTCAACTTTTTTCCTATTTATGTGTTAAAAATCAGATAGACGATAGATCATTATCAATAGTAATTAAAAAAAATATTGTACATAAAAAGTATCAGAATTGAAGCCATTCATTTTTGAAACAAAAACACGTTCGTGTAACTTTATTAAATTTGTTTTGTTCGTTTTGAAATCCGTCGAAAAATTATTGTCGAGTGACCAAAACATTTTGTCGTCAAAGAAAATGATTTGTTCCGCCCTTAGGAATGGCTGCGTTAATATGAAAAAAAAAACTAAGGTCGCGACAAGTTATTTTCTATGACGACAAATATGTTTTGGTCATTCGACAATTGTTCGGTGAATTTCAAAGCGAAGAAATCATAATCAACTAAGTTGCACGGTTATGTTTCTATAATAAATTGTATTGTTATGAAGTTAATACTCGTTATACTGTACCATTTATTTTTAAAAGATATATGAATTCATCCATTAAACTTCTCATCAAATTCGAAATACGAGGGCCGTGTTGCCAGATTCTCAAAATTTCCGTTTCTAGGATATCTCATGGGAATCACTGATATCTGATTCGAAAATGAAATGCTATATCCATTTTTTCACTTCAACTGGATTTAGACAATTTTTAGTCATAACAGCGATGCTATTTGGTGTTGTTTGTTGATTTATAGTAGTGGTTAGTGAATTGAAAAACTACCCAAAACTTCTAAACCATATTTAAATATCTGGTACTTGAAATTATTATAAAGTACTTGAAATAATAAAAAAAATAGTACGGGCCCCAGGTGATTAAATACTAAATTTCCAGTACTCATGTACTAAACAGATGCCATATTCAAATATCTGATACTTAAATGAACTAATAAACTATTCAAAACTAGTACAGGTCCCTGGTGATTGAATACTAAATTCAGTACTTACTTATTCAACCAACAAATCAATACTTCGTTAGCACATCCACACCATATAAAACAAACTAAGGGCGCGACATTTTTTTCTTTCACGGAAAATTCTCCACAATTATTAGACAATCATCGAACTTGGCTGATCGATTATCTATCTAAATGGTTCTACTAACTCACTACTAACTACTTTACTACTTTGAGCATTCCGTGCGAGTTATACACTTCACATTTTCTACGGCTATATAACATATGATAACGAAATGATTTCACAACAGAAATAACTCAAAACTCAAATTCAATGTTATTTAATATTGTTATTAAATATTAATATCATTGAATGACTGGGCAACGAAATCTTTATTATTTTCAGAAGTTTTGAAATGAAAATTTTAACCACAATATTAGAATGATATGTTTGCAACATCATGGGCACTGCATGACATGTTTGTATTTACCTTGTTTTCCAAAATATTTGTTCTTGAAGTTAGATGTTATAATCACTAATCAAGCTCACTAACTTATATGGCATTAATATTATTTTTTATGGACTCCTTCAATATGTCCTTCTGTAACTTCGGTAAACGATAATTCTGGGATTCAACTCACACATATGTCTGATTTGCGTTAGTAGTTATTCCTGGAGGAGTTAGTATTAGAACACTTTCGCTGCTCATCATTATGATTACTTGATACGTTTGACACTAATTGAACTGGCAGAATGAGCTCTCATCTCTCATCATGAGCTCTCATCAGTAGTATTCATTGACATTTCATTGGGAGATGTGATTTATTTTATATAATTCCATAACATAATAACCTCAATATTTTTTTTACATAAGGAAATAGAATTGAAGACATACAATGAACCTCATTGTTTCATCAAAAACAAACAAACAAAAACAGTTTTGTGGTATAGCCATAGAAAAAATATTACTTCTAAATAGTACTAGAAGACTGACCACCTCTAGTATCAGGATAGGCCCAATTCTAATATCACCTTCAAATATTTGGAAACAATTTGTGATTAAGGAGCCTAATTTGCGAGTGTTTTCTTTAAGCCTATTTCGAAGTACTTTAGTTGTATTTCTAATAATGTACCAGCATGTATATATTATGTAGACAACATTTCATTGCTGTAAAGCTCAAAAGCCTAACGTTAGGGAAGATTGGGTAAAAATATCGGATGCGCTGGTTGGTTAACCGCGTTTTTCGAAAAGTTGTCTTTTTTGAGATGTGCCTATACATTTTACTGGGGGTTTGATATATGAATATCGTAGGACGTCCTGCAAGATCCATATGAAATATTTTGCAACTCTGCAGGAATGAATAAACAGAAGTGCTCAATATCAATCCACTTTATCAGTATTAGTTTCCAATTTATAGTAATATAAGTCACACAGTTAATATTAATAATTAATGATGTTCATTTTTATCTAGGCCGAAGCAAGAAAAGTTCATGATATCCTAAAAACCAAACCAGAAAAATTGAGAAAAATTATGAAACTCACGATAGATCCAAACACTAATAAAGTAACTGTACACATTTCAAAACTGAAATTGTATGGTACATTGAAAAAATTACCCACCATAGTTGAATCTTATAAAACAAACATCTGCAATAACAAATCTGTAATGTTCAAAACTGCAGATATATGTCATATAGCTGATTGTAATTACGAAGAGAAACCCAAAGAAAAGATTGAAACTATTCATGGATTGAGTAAGCCCTTGAAGAATGTCAAGAGGAAACGTTTTAGAAAAACTCTTTATAATGCTGATACTGCTGTAGAAGCAGAAGCTGTATCAAAGGAACTCTATTATTTGTTGAGTACAGATTTAGACGCAGTAGGTATCATCAATGATTCCATTTCTACAAATCAAAATCTTATTTCTGAAATATTAATGCTATGGGCATATGCAAATATATCCTTGCCTTTCTCAATATTTAGACCTCACAGTTAACAAACAATGAATTCAAATCAATGATCAATACTTTTTCCAGGTTTCTTCAAAATTTGAAATATTATATGAAAATGGTACTGGTCCTAATCCTATAAAGCAGTGTGGTAAGAAGAATGAACTGAAAACACGATGTTGAAGCAAAACCTGTAATATAAATTTTTATTTGCAGAAAAAACATTATTTGGACAGCTGTCTAGTGATTCATCAGAGGTTTATATTTTGTTTTATAATCACTGCTCAATTTATTAGCGTGCTTCATTTTTTTTATATTGCTCAATGGTCTTTTTTGCTTCCATCTTCATCAGATAGAGTATCACCAATTTATTCACGAACCTATTAGAAATATACATTCTGTGAATACTGAAACACCTAGTCAGCGAATTCAGTTTTATCAGAGTCAATTAGCAATCATTGAAACATTCACTATCAAACTCATCCATCAAGATGGAAGTTGAAGTTTCTCGTCGCTGGTTATCTTACTAATTTTGGTCTTTTTTTAGTTGAGTGACATTTCAAGTTAGTGCAACCATGGGATTGTGAGAAGCGTTAATCTTCTTGTATATAATTATGTATAATTTTGTGTAAATAAATATGTTGAATCCTAGCGCCTGTAAGTAATCAGGCATATTATTTCATATTAGTCAATAATTAACCATGCAAAAAAGTATGGGTAGTTATTATAGTGGGTGAGTATATCTATTTGAAACAGCACAAAAATATCACGATATCATTGATGAGGATGTACAGAAGACTGGTACAGTCACTGATGTTTTGTTTTGCCAAAAACACTAAAGGCACTTTCCGCTATGATGACATAATAGTTATGAAGCTCCCCAGGAGATGGCAACATTTTTGCAGATTTCTGTACACATAGTTGATGTTTTGAGATGAGATATTTTGTAATAATGTAGTTTGATAATTAATTGAGGAGCAACCTGAAGTACTACTTCTGAATCAACTCTTTTATATCACTAATTGTACAATAATCAATGATACCTACTGAATTTGTTGTCATTTTTAGACTCCATCTAACAACTTGCATACGAGTAATTTTCCGCTATAACGAACAAAATGCTGTTATCAAGTTAGCTGTACGTTAGAATTTTGGTTGAATTTGGATAGGCAAAAATAGACAGAGTAGCTGCAACAGTGTTCCCTATACATATCGTTCCACAGATAAACCATATACAATTCATCAAATAATAATAATATTAATGTATGTAATATATAATATATATTACATACATTATAATAATAATTATAATGTAATAATAATATTGATGTTGTCACGTTTTACAATTCGTATGAAATAATAATTGAAAGTAGGCTTATCAGCAAATAATGAGAATTTATGTTCTACACATGCTACTATATACTTCGAAGTGGATTTGTAATCAAGTTTCGAGAAGATGACACGTTAGGAAAATTTTATTTAATTTCGCAAATGCAGATTCTAATAAGAATAAACAATCTGTGATATTACCACTTTCGAATCTTGAAAATCCTTACTTCTCACTTTTCCATAAACTTCGATATTACAGACATAAGCAATGATAAAGTATTTGAAGTTGTAGGTACTCCCATCAATTTTTGATGAAATTTCAAATTGTGATTTTTCGAATAACTGGGATATCGGAAAAAACGTCATTCATAGTGATGACTTTTGTGTTGAAACCTTTTTCAGATCAATAAAAGATTTTTTTCCTTCAACTATGCCCCTTCATAGATGATACATTTCGTCTTTTGTCATCGAAGTACATGTATATAAACGGTTGAACTCCTACTGAATGGCCTTGCAATTTTCAAAACGATATGGCTTCACAACCTACTGATACACTCTGTTATAATTGCATTTCCCGCACTATATATGGTAACAACATATTTTGAGTCATTAGGAAACAAAGACGCTTCGATAGAAAAAATTTCATCTCTAGCATTAATATTTCATCACATCGTATTGATAATAGAATATGTTTTTTTTTTCATCATTATAATAAGAATCGATAAGGTAATAAATGAATGAATGATGAATGAATGATAATATATACCTAAATGAATCTCACATCAACTGAATTTTAATATCCCAAACAAAAATAAAAATGTATCCTGAAAGAAGTTGAAAGATCTTGTTAAAGATGTAAAAAAAGGTCGGACCTATAAATAGATTAACCTTAAGTTCAGTTTGAATTTGCCTCTCAAGTCCCATTTGTGGAAATTGTGCAAACAACAGACATCAACTTTTGGTGTTCATAGTGTCTATAGTTCATAAGACAAAAATGATTTATTATAACAAGATACTGAAGTGACTGATTCAAACTCCGCAAATAGATTTAATCACCGCAGTCCACGGCATAGTATGAATATTAATTTTTACACTTTCTACAAATAAAGTGAAATCAATTTTGATTTGAATCTATTTTCTTCAAAATATAACCACACGATTCTCACAAGATTTTTGCTCTTGAAATGGAAAACTGAAGGAGTATTTGTAATCTGAGGAGGGCAAATAATTACTGAATGGTCAAATAGTAGAACAGGTGCAAATGATATTTCCAGAACCGATTTATGAAATTCGCAGAAAAGTATGAAGTCATTAATGCTGATTCAGGAAATACAATAATATGATCGTTTTGGAAAAAGAATTTTTGCGACTTTCGTGAATCGTGAACTTTATTTTTTACTGAAGAAATTCTTTAGGAAAAAACCCTTCAGAAAGAAGCAAAATATTATTCTTTAATTGCTAGTGACTGAAATGGTTTTCATACACAGCATGTTGAGGTAAATCAACAAACAAATGAAAGTTGAACAAAATTAAGTTACATTGACTTGTCAGTAAATTTTGACAGTTGCACAAAATGGTTTACTCAATGACTCGAAAACAAGACATCGAAACGAATGAAAAACAAAGTAGGGTAAATAAATGAGAAGTTTCCTACATTATTTAATTACCTAGTGACGCTCCAATGAATAACTCAGAAGGGTTCAATATTAGATGACACGAAAAAATAACATCAAGTATAGCTTCGATAATCTATGTGGAATATTCATACTGTCGATAGTAACATACTAACTATCTTTCGATTTGAAGCTTCAGTTTCTATAGAGAAAATTTAGAGACCAAAAATATTAGTGGTATTTAATACTCCGTGAACCGAAAACCAGTTTCACACCGATAAAACAGAAAAATGCGTATACGGCATTTCAATTTTTTATATCGATTGCAGACAAGTTGAACCTGAGACACCCTGTACGACGAAAATATTCAGGACGTTCCATGTGAAATCAAATACGGTCGTGAAAACGTCAACACCGTATAGATGAAAATATTTCATACGACTAGAGCAATAAATTCGATAATCCGCAAACAAATTTCTAGACACTTCCATACCACGAAGTGACAATTATAATATATTCATTCAATCTTCTCAAATAAAGGCAAATGTGAAAGATTTCACGATATATAACTATGTCCGGACATATCTGGAGGTCTTCCGAGTTCTAAACTTTGAAAAGACATGGTTATCTTGACAACCGTACTCAAACACGAATTTTGTAATACCCTGTACATAGGGTGGCCTGTTTACCTTCGAAAAAGGTCAGAGTTATTCATTTGAGAAGCGTGGTAGAATAATGATATAATTTTTTAACTTTCTTTTCTAGGTAATTGCAGGGTCAACTTTATTTTCCACATAGAAATCTATATATTTCATTACTCAATATAAACGATCAGACAAATGTGAAAGACTTTCGTCTGAGACATTTTATCATAAAATGATGATAATATATTATCCAAATGAACAAAGTAATATGGAAAACAAACATGGAACTCGTGACATTACGTGGCTGTCAATAAATGCATCTTAGTCAGAGTTGCTAAGAGCAGATGAGAGAATTTATGCACTAGCGGGCGTAAAGTGCACTTTAGAGGGCCGTAAAGTACCATATTACCGCCCGCGGGCCATCATGGGCCCGTCAAATACTTATGTTGATATTATTATGTAAACTCAGAGTAGATTTCAACATTGAATAGAATGACCACAAAGAAGATGGTTTGCGATCCTTAGATTTCTCAAAAAAATATGCTAGTACATCTTCTGTGATCATTTTCACATTATTTTCATTGCCCCCTCTGATGAATTAATCATACGCCTTTTCATATAGTTTCTTCGATTTTGCTGGTAGTGATTCGAGCTTTGCTATTGTCCTTCTTGGGATGATTGATTTCTTGCTGTCTGGAGTTTTTAGCCAAGGGATGACAATTCAGCTTGTTTATTGAATGTATCACTATAGACAACAAGCATCAGATCGCTAGACAACCACCAGCTTGCTTGACAACGTCACAATTGGGTAGTTATGTGAGCAGCTACCCGGGTTCCCGTGAGAAACGCTGACACAAGCATCAGCAAGATTCTGCATTCACGGAAATCATCAGCCGCCGAAAGAATTGCAGTTTTCATATTAAATCAGAATAGACATAGTCTCGGTAGTGAAAGGACGTATTTTTTATTGTAACATATGTTTCAGAATATTTTTGTCTTGAATAAATTTGAATAGACTTTTTTAAAAAGCCTTTCCTGCAAAGTAGAAACGTAAAGTGGCGCAGTCGGTAGGATTCTGATAGGGACATTTATCGTAAATTCCCGTCAGTTTCAACTGTTCGATCGGAAGAACCAGTGCTCCATCGAGGACCCATTGGCAGAACCAGAAGCGGACCAGAAGCAACCAAGCCAGTGGAAACAAGAATGAAAATCTTCGGTTTACTGTAAGTTGCTCAAATCATTCAATTCCCGTCCTTCCATGATTCTATGTCATTCTCCTCGCCCTCAAGTGTTTCGAGTGAAAATAGCGATCGCGAGTTAGATTTAGGAATCATAAACGACAAAATTTCAAGCTTAAACCTAGAATCCGAAATCAGTAATCTACTTTCAACTTTGAATATCTCAGAAGATAAAAACTCACCAAATCAAATAACAACAAATATCATGGCAGTCCCAAAATTCGAAACGAAACTTTTGGAGATCATCCCAAAATTTGATGGGAACCCGCTAGAGTTATCTTCATTTTTAGATACCGCTAATACATTGATTAGCGCTTATTGGGATCCGAATCCCGCAAATCTTCAAGGTGTGCAGAATACAACTTTAATTTATGGCATTTATGTGAAATTGATAGGAAAAGCACGCAAAGTTTACAGTATTTGCATTTCGAAAGACTGGCAATCAGTTAAAAACGCTCTAGTCGCACATTTTGGTGACCAGGGAGATGAGAACGGTTTACTTTTCGATTTGGACCAGTTACGTCAAGGTAATAACGAACCTGTATTACAGTTCTATACAAGAATCATGTCAAATTTAAGTGCTCTTCACAACTATCTCGACACACACGAAATTGACAATAATAATAAGGCAGTGAAAAAAACATTCTATAATATACACGCATTGAAAATATTTCTCGCAGGATTGAAATAACTTTTAGGCTCAACAATCAGAGCAATGAAATCAAAAGATCTGGCCGAAGCTAGGCAGTATATAATCTCTGAAAATAATATTCGTCACCTACAAAAACCTACCAACGATCAATTCAAATCCAAACAAAATCTAAGACTAAATCACGGTTATCAGAATCAGTTCGGAAATCATCAATTCAATAATCACCAAAATAGCTACCAAAATCAGAATGTTCCTCGTCCCACTTTTCAAAATTCAAACTTTCCTCGCGGCCCTGTGTACATTCAAAACAGACCTGCCCCCTCACAGAGATATTTCACGAACAGTCAAGTTTTTGGAAACCAAAGATCTTACCGAAATCCGAGTAATATTTGGAAACCAAACCCGCAATTTCAACCCCGAACCAAACCTACCCCGATGAGCGGAATTTCTCACGGAACCTCATCTCGTCCTAGAAATGACGCAAGACCTAACACATTCCACCAACAACTGAATTCTACCCCTGAAGAAGTATATAATCTAGAACCAATTTATGACGAAGAATATTCCAATTACCAATATCAATATAATTACGACGAAGATTATTACGAATATCAAAATGAGATTCATTTCCAGGATCCAAATCAAGATACATTAGCACAAGAACAAATCGCTGATAGTACCCAAAATTTTCAGGAAATCGAAACTGTAGAGACCAACACATAGAAATGCATTCAATCTATGATCGAAAAGACCTTCCATATATCCAAATTTCGAATCCACCCTTGAAATTATTGATAGACACAGGCGCTACAAAATCATTCCTCAATCCTGAAGTAGCAGAAAATCATTATAACAAATTCATAAAGAAGGAGCCATTCACAATTTCATCAATTTTCCAGACTACTTGTAGAGATCAATGTGCCGAAATCCCAGCCTTCAGCGAATTCAATTCAGATAAGAAAATAAAATTCTACTTATTCAAATTTCATCATTATTTCGATGGTCTGATTGGTTACGAAACGATTAAAGACTTGAACGTCCAAATAGACATCCAAAATTCAATCATAAGAACACCTACTGCGAAAATATCGATGGCTCATTACGAAACCAAAGGTAAACTTTTATTTTTTGCACGAATTGAACCATATTCTATCGAATCTGTCAGAATTCCAGTTAACGTATCTGAGGGTACTGTTACGATCCCCGAAACGCATATGTCAGCATGTTTAATTCCCGAATGTCTCACGATAGCTCATCACGGATATGCATCTGTTGATATTCAGAATAATACCAGTGGCGTACAAGAAATTTTTCTATACAAACCTGTACCTGTAACATATTTCAACAATAGTGACTTCGAACTTTTTCACGTTACAATAGAGGACAGGCACTATGAACAAACACAAATACCGGACATAACAAAGCTCATACGTACTGACCATATGAACCCCGAAGAGAAACATCACATTGAGAAACTATGCCGATCCTTTTCAGATATTTTTCATCGCGAAAATTCAAAATTGACCTTTACAAATCAAGTCAAACATAGAATTCGAACTACAGATCCATAAACCAGAAGTTGAACGACAAATCAATGAAATGCTCAGACAGAAAATCATCAGACCGAGCGAATCTCCTTGGTCCTCTCCGATTTGGTAGGTCCCAAAAAAGTCTGACGCATCAGGAAAGAAAACGTGGAGAGGTTTCATTCGACAATTCTTGAACACATGCGTACTTTGGTCCTGAGCAAACCAAAACTGAACCCTTTCGAAAAAATCACTTATGCTGTTTTAGGATATAATAACTAGATACATTCAGCAACCAAACAGAAACCTATCGATCTTTTATTGGGTCACTTACAATTGAAAGATCCAACGAACATCGACAATCAAGCAGAGATAATCAATCATACAATCAATGAACACAAAGAAATTATGTCTGACCTATATAATAAACTCCATAATGAAATGTCCGAACAAAAGGCAAATGTTATTTCTAAAATTAATGAAAAACGCAAAGATCCACCAAACGTTGAACCAGGACGAATCGGCTACAGAAAATTGACCGATAGACAATCAAAAACAAACCACGACCTGAACATATCCTAAAGACTAACGATTTGACAGTCACGACACCACAAAACACCTACCACAAACAAGTATTCAAGCCACCTAGAAAAATGACTGACAACCCCCTTTTACAGGTTGACAATACTTCACCTGATGAAAGCTCAGGAAGTTCAGATACACAATCTAGAAACTAACCCTGGTATCCTCCCTTTCAAACTCGGCAACGCAAAAATAAAAATTGCATCCCATACCTTCCTACACTATATCAAAACCGATCGTTTACGTCAGCAAATCCAATCAATAACCGATCAACATAGCCAAACAGGAATATTAATCAATAAAACCTAACTTCGTTCGTAGCGATATTTTAGATAGAGCTTATAATAGTCTCGAATATGAAATAGCCACAGTGAATCGCAAAATGGATTCTTTATTCCCAAGAGAAAGATCTAAAAGAGGCCTAGTGAACCCTGCTGGGTCACTTCTGAAATTTTTCACTGGAAATCTTAATCATCTCTCAGCTTCTCAGAACTCGAGAATAGTCAGAACAGAATTGTTAAGAAGGTTAATAAACACATCTCGATTACTGTCAATTTGATGAATAATATCAACAAAACAATGGCAACCTTCACTACAAATCAGAATTTGATTGAATCAAAAATCGAGGAGTTGAGAAGTGCCTTGAATAATCAATCACTTATATTTTCTCGATATTTCATAATTCAAGATATACTGGACCAAATTGAAGTAAATCTCAATTCAATTCCAAATTTCCTTTCAGAGACTGAAAATTTTGTAAGTTTCGCATACTTGAAGACTCTTCATCATAGTATCGTGGGGCGAAGAGATTTGAAAGAAATAATAAATGAACTATACAAATCACATACTGACTCGCAAATGCTTTCTCGTGTTGATGAATATCTCAAATATTATAGCGTAGTAGAAACGAGTGTCTTTATATCCGACGACAAAATGATATTTTCAATCGGCTTCCCATTGGTTTATCCTGATACTTTCGATCACTACCATCTTTTTCCGATACCCAATCGAAATCAATCCATAATAATACCTCCCTCGACCTATCTTACCTTGAGCAACGAACAGTTCCAATACCACGACGAAGAATGCATCGACCGACCAAACTACCTCTGCAGAAGGAACCGGCTTTTACCTCTTCGAGAAAATCTCGACTGTGTTACATCACTGCTATCTGCCGAAAGCAACCTGACCAATTGCCACCAAGTTCCAGTCCATGTTAGCCGACAGTTGATCGAGGAAATCAACGAATCGCATTATATAGGCATTTTCCCGGAAAGTCAGAAGTTACATCTCGACTGCCAAGGAAATAAAAATGTGGCCATAGTCCGTGGCACGTACATCTTTGTGGTCCCGCCTTCATGCTCCATGAAAACGTCATCTTACAGCTACAAGAACGAGAAAGGTGTTATTATAGGACACCCCATCTTATTGGAAGAAATCAAGGCTTTCAATATGTCAACGCTTCACGTCAAAAAACTACGGCTTGAAAAAGTACCTCTCGACAAACTCCACGAGGGATTGATTGAAGAACTACAGGAAGAACCCCTCGAGGCGATGAACCTTCACAAGAGATACTCCCTATGGTCCCTCTGCAGCGTCGCGACGCTCGTCTTATGCGTCCTAGCCTACCTGTGCATCGCAGAACGGAACAAAATCCCGATATGGTTCATCAAGAGAAGTATCAGCAAGATTCTGCATTCACGGAAATCATCAGCCGCCGAAAGAATTGCAGTTTTCATATTAAATCAGAATAGACATAGTCTCGGTAGTGAAAGGACGTATTTTTTATTGTAACATATTTTTTCAGAATATTTTTGTCTTGAATAAATTTGAATAGACTTAAAAAGCCTTTCCTGCAAAGTAAGAACGTAAAGGGGTAGGTATATACTGGGTATGCACATGCATGTTACATTTTGAGGAATTAATCTCATTTAGTGAAACAAGAGTTTTACTATTACGATAATTGCATTATTCGAACGATAATTTGTATATGTGAATTATCCATAAACATCACGCATATAATTTTCCAGTTTTTTGTGGGATTTTATCTCCTCGTTTCTAAAAAAATAGAGTAGAAGTTATTGAAAATTATTTCAATTTATTTGTAGTAAGGACAGATTTTGTGATCTGCCCCAAAATGTCACTGTGCTTGAAATTAAACCTTTAGATACCTAAAAGAGAAATTCTCTATTTGTCAGTGACACCTTGTTTTTTATTTTTATTATATTTTTTTATTTTAATTGTGTTGAGAACGGGAGCAGATTCGTTCCCGAAACGTCCACCAAGATAAGTAGAGGTTTTATTCTTATTAAATAAATTTGTATTTCCAAATTTTTCAAAAACAAGGTGTCACTCACAAACAGAGAATTTCTCTTTTAGGTATCTTAAGGTTTAATTTCAAGTGCAGTGACATTTTGGGGCAGATCACAAAATCTGTCCTTACTACAAATATATTGTAATAATTTTTAATAACTTCTAGTCAATTTTTTTAGAAACGTGGAGAGAAAATCCCACAAAAAGCTGGAAAATGAGTGTACCACCTCCTCGAAAAATTTACAGACAGTATCACGCATATCTTGATTACTGAATTAATACATATCAGGTAATCATAGTATATAAAATTTTGTATTTATCACGTGCGTAAAATGCGTTTATGGCCTTCAGCGTGTAGTTGCCCTCGGCTGGCGCCATCGGGCAATTATTCACGCCGCAGGCCATAAACGCCTACTTTACGCTCTTGATACATTTCACAGCATCATAACGTGAAGGCTGAATTTTGCTGCCTCCATCAGAAATTCATGTTTCATGCTTGATTCATTTTTGACGACCACACATCGTGTAAGCCACCAGCTTGCGTTCTTCATTTATTAAATGCATTTCATCAATTCGTGAACAATCATTTTCAGTGAATATCCGTCAGTTTCATGAAAATTCGATAAAATATCATCAATATAATAACATGTATAAAGTTATCGAATTTTCATTGTCTGGGATCTGAATATCAGGATTGAAGAAACATTGGATGATATACCTTCTACAACAAAAAACTATGATGAGTGACTGTCTCAAGCAAACGTTTTCTTTTTTGTTCCCAAGTAACGGAAAATTTTTTTTTCTATTTGACAAAACGAAGTTGAACATGCAATGACCTTGAAAAAAAGACATTGAGGTCAGAAAATTATGTCACTGTTCTTCTACGCTACCAAAACTCATTGTCTTCAAGATATAATCATCTTAAGAAAAATCAGTAGGCCCTTTGTTGCAGACGTTTAATTTTGATTTTTAGTGCACATCCACAATATTTGTTGTTCTGTGTCTATTTTTCAGCTGGAGCACTTTTGAAATAGAAGTAGGAACACTTGCCAAATTTCCGAAGGTGTACCTTTTCTGTTTCATGTTTCATGTGGTACAGCATTGGCAATCTTCTAACAGCCATCCAAAAGCTATTTTGAAATCACAAAAATCTTCTTACCTACGTAAAAGATTGTCAACTCAATGAAATATAAAAATATGGCTTATTATTTCTAATATTGATGTTGGAAATAGTTGCTCCTAGGAGGTGGCATGGGCATCCCCATTGTCATGGGCCCTGTAGGGTAGGGCATTGCCTGAGGTCCAACAGGGTAAGGAAGGGAACTAGGCCCGTTGCCTGGGATTCCCGGAAAATATTTGCTGTTGATATGTACCGGAGGTGCGTTTATGTAGTTGGGAACGTTATTGAGCGATGGATTCCTCTCCAGAAGTTTTGATAGTTTTTCTGCTTTCACTACTCTGAGGTGCATAAGTTTCCTTTTCTCTAGGAAATCGTCCATGTAATCGTCCAACTCGATATCACCTCCTAAATATCTTTTGGCGATTTTGTCGGATTCTTCCTCCATTTCGCTAGCACCTGTTTTGAGGAGGGCTAGTGCTGTTTCCAGAGACATGTCGCCTCCTTTCTCCTCTGAAATTCAATCAAAATTCATATCAAATTCCATTGGCATGAAACGAAAACCTATAATGTTTGGAAAATTTAGGGATGACCAGCCTGTACCAATGTACTAAATTTCAGAATATTTGCATGAGCTAATTAAAATTCATAATTTACCATAGAAATACGATTTCAAAATTGAATTTTCAGGATTGTCTGAGCTGAGCAACTGTATACTGCGGTGAATTCTCTCAAATGGACTTAACTTTGAATTGAAGAATATGTGGTAGGTGTTTGTGAGAACTTTTTACAGACATGTATCAAATTTCAGCAAATTCAAAGCCAAATACCAAAGCAATTTCAAAATTCTACCTTCAGGACCGTCTAGCGCCTAAACTGATTAACTTTTTAGGTATGTTTACTCGAATCAACTTAATTTGCTTTGAGCAATATGTTGTAGGTTTTTCTGAAGACCTTCCACAGACTAATATAAGAGAATAAAACTAATGCTGTAGTCTGATGTATCATAATCATCTTCATTGTAACAATACACAGACTCAGCTGGTCGGCATGCACTAGTCATGTGAATAGTTGAACTACATGTATCAATTTTTATTAATAGGTATAGCGTCATTAGGGCGATTCCAAAGAAACTGTAATTGATGGATGTAACTGATGGATCTTGATAATCTTCATAAATGTATGTTATCTATTTTTCATGAGTTTCATTGCCTTCATAATAATTGTTCCATTGCTAGACAGGGGTCGCATGAATTTCCAAATTTTCATCTGGTCAACTATCACATATTTGCCAAAGCTGTGAGTCAAGTATTGTTTTCAGTCTGACACTATACAGGATTTCTCACGATGAGGGTTAATTCGACGTTTCTGATGAACTAGCAAAAAAGTCATTTTGAAATTTGAGTAGTAGGTATAAAATGATGTTCTACCTACTAAAATATTTTACACAATGCAGCATTACTGCTTCACCTAGAAAGTAGTTGCAACTTCTATAATTCAAGAACATCCTGCATATGGCATCATTTTTGGTAACTCTATCTCTTCCTAGGAAGAACACAACCCTTCATACATACCACAGAATATGTAGAATGATCTGTTGGTCAGTTCGTCATAAACTAATTAATGCTCATCATGAAAAATTGTATAATTCATCTCATGATCCAAATTTGCAGCCATCTAATTGACAAATGTTGATTTTTGTATTGATGTGAAAAAAATTGTTCCTATGAGGAATCAAAACATTGAAATATAATAATGACCAAATTAATAATAATAATAATAAAAAATTAACTGACCAAAATGAATTTTTTTTTCAAATTTTTTGGTCAGATGTTGGTATCCCTAGATAGGAAATTTCATGTGGAATGCAAAGATAAACTATTACACAGGGTGTTTCATTTGAAATAATTGCATAAACTAAAATCAAACTGAATGAGAATGAAAGTAACATTCAAAGCACCCTGTATGGACATGCTATACCAAGCATCATTCATCAGTAGAACAGCAAAGTTGTCGAATTCTTTGCCTAGTGAAATCTTTCCTGATGCTTACAAGCTCCAAACTTTCAAGAAAAATTCCAACACCTTCCTTCTCTCCCAAAATTCCACTGCTGGCTAAAATGATGTTCCTCAAACATTATAGGTTTTCCTTTCATGTTGTCAACAACAGATTATAAAATGATCAGATCAGATAGTTTTTTCTATGTCACTCTACCAGCCGAAATTCAGATCTTTGGATAAACAGCTCCATTAGGGTTATTTTATTCATTACTTTTCTTTTGAAAAAAATAATAACTTGGCACTGGCACATTATAACTAGAAAAAGTCCAGTGCTGGGTAGGGAAAGAATCTGCATTTTTTCAATATCCTCAAGAAGGTGACTGAAGGTGAAGGTGAGGCACTGAGGGTGGTTGAATATGAATGGTGATAGTAGCTGAAACTGAGGTGGAAGCAATGAGATACACTATCATCATGCGATATGTAAAAGTCATTTATATCAACCTATTTTTTGTATTTTTTTAGAAATATACAAAAATTAACTACCCCATATACCGAGGGTGAGTGAGTATAAATGGTGGTAGTAGATACTATTAGGGTGGTAGCAATGATGCACTATCATGAGGTATGAAAAAATCCCAAATTCAAAATCCACAAGAATAAACTACCCTCTGGACTGGAGATATGTGAATGGAAAGGGTGGTAGTAGCTAACATTGAGGTGATACTAGTATACTATATATACATATCAATGGCATGAAAATTGAAATATTGAGGAAAATTCAAAAAAGAAACATTTTGTTTTGTGAATAAGATTTTCCCTAGAATAATACTCAATGAGAAACAACTCACTCAATTCCCTAAGTTTCTTTTCAACATCCTTGGTTAATTGTTCTCCCATAGCAGACAACTCCAGGATTTTTTCCCGCCCTTCAACTAACTCTGGTTCTTTAGATAAATTGTATTCAGCCATTGAATTATTACTCACTAGCATATTTTCTTTTTCCACTTCAATTTCCTTCAGGTAAGACTGTAATAAGAGATTTAATATTCCTAACAAAATTATTGTTTGTGTTATTTCTGTACTCACTTGGTCCAAATTCTTCAATATTTCTTCCACCTTTTCATCATCATTAATTATTGCATCTAGCTCATCATTTGTTAGCGAATTTAATTTTGATACGGCTCTCCTACAATCGGACTGAAGTATCGCTATAGACATCTTAACAGATAATACCGATGTGAATTCACAAATGTACAAAAGGACTAGACAAATCAAAATTCTATAAAGATAATACAAATCAACAATAATTTCGTTCTTTGTTTTGAATCACTTCCTTAACTCAGATGATACTATAACTTATAGTATCATGGATGTCAATCATCGATCAGGTGTGAAGATAACTGACGAGATGAATCATGAACACAGAATAGACAGTGTCATGAATCACAGACTACAAATAACGATGTACAAAACACTGGTGCAGTCACTGATGGTGTTTTGTTTCGTCAAAAAAGCTAACGGCAATTTCAGCTATAATGGCATAATGAAACTCCCCAGGAGGTGGTGACATTTTTATAGATTTCTGCACAAATAGCTGACGTTTTGAGATTGTAATTATATAGACTGATTATATGACTGAATTGAGAAGTGAACTCAATCACTACCTTTTCATAACACTGATTGTGCAATTATCAAAAATAGGTACTGATTTTGTTGTCATTTTTGTGTCGCCATCTAACAACTAACATATGAGTGATTTTTCACTATAACAAATAAAATGCTGTTATCAAGTTGGCTGTACGTTAGAGTTTTGGTTGAAGAAATTAGATAGGCAAATGGGCAGAGTAACTGCACCAGTGTTCTGTACATCGTTCTAAAAATATTCGGAAGATAAATGATCACATCATGTGACATAATGTCAGAACCACTGAATCATAAAACCGTAACCGAGCCTTCTTGTTAAAATGAAACGGATACAAATCGTGTATTCTTCATTATGTAAAGACCATTATCTTAATTTGAACCGTGAAGGTTGAGTAAGGAGTTGAGATACCTCTGTGGTGTTAACTGGGCACTCACATTGGGGATTTTCTCCTGTTATATGAGGACAATAATGATGCGACTGCTGAGTAACCTTATTTCTCAGTAAATCATCATGTGTGGTGCATTACTGTTTATTTAAATTTCAATACCCTGCAACGGTAACGATCGGTAACGAAGCGTATGCGGACCTACGTTTATAGGAACTTTTTTTCATGAAATGGCCTGGGCCTACTTTTGTCATAGATTATATGCAACAATTATTCTATGCTTTTGTGGTCTGCTTTTGTCATAGAACACACCTCACAAAGATAAGAGAAGTTGTGTCATTGAATAATATTTACTATATAGATAGATAGATAGATAGATAGATAGATCTTTATTTAAATAGGAACCCTAATATGCATATAATAAGACATATTACAATGAATAGCAATTCGAAAATACAGAAATATAGAACAGAACGCTAACTATAACATCCGTGTGATTTGACAAAAAGTCAGTAAACAATTGCAAATAACATATTAAAAATAAATATAGAATAAAAAATAGTAGGATCACAATAAATGAAAATATAAATACAATAGGTACAGACATATGGAATAAAATGTAGTAAGAACAAAATTGCAATGAACACTTTTAAAAATACATATATATACAAAAAAGAATAGTAGGATCAGCTAGGTTTTCAAATTCACATGTAGAATGTGATAAAATGTCAAATTGTTCAATATCAATATTCATAGACAAATACTTATTTATTTTGGATGTATTCCTTCAAGCTGGTTTTGAACTGGTTCAGTGAATCAGATAGCTTAACAGACTCTGGTGATTTATTGAACTCCAAGAAACCTTTGAAAAATAATGAATTCATTGTACTACGATAAGAAGTGCTAGGAACATAGATGTCATTTTTGCAACGTGTGTTATAATTATGAATATTCTTATTATAAGTTATGTCCTTCTGAAAGTTATCAGGTGCCAGGTGGTTTATTATTTTGTGTATAAAAATCATAGTGAAATAAAACAATCTGTTTTCAACTGAAAACCAATTGAGGGCCATCAACATTGATCTTATAGGGGTGAGGCGATTTGTTTTCAGTATTATTTATATTCCACGATTTTGAAGCTTCTGGAGCTTATTCAACTTACTGAGATTGAACAGAAATAAAATCGATGGGCAGTAATCAAAATGTGGCTGAATGATTGAATTGTACACAGTGATTTTAGTCTCAGTTGATAAGTGTTGAGATATCCGAGAGAAAAAAAAAGTTTTTTCGAAATCTTTTTATAAGTATAACCAAAATGACTATTGAAGTTCAAAACATTATCTAGAAGGAATCCCATATACTTTTGACACAACTTGAATTCTTTCATTATTAATGTTCAAGTGAATATTATCAATATCAAGAAAATCATACTTATAAGTATGTAGCAAAATTGTAGAGTAGCATTACACCCTCCCATATCATCTTTTCACTCTTGCAATTGTTCTCATCATCATCCCCATGAGGACTGCACTGGACCTAAATAATTCGTCCATCAAATCTATGCCGTGTGGTATTTGTGCGCCAGTTTTTTGTATAATACGTGTAGAAAAATGTTTCACGTTTTTTACGTGAATAGCGAGTTTGCGTTCCTGGTGGTTCTGAAGAGAGAGCTCATTTGGTGTATCAGAGATTGTCCGCTAAAGATCTTCTCCTGTTCTCAGCAGCGTGTCTGATATCGACAGAATTTTTGTGTTTTTCGACTGCGCTGAAATAAGTCTATTTGAGTGGCAGTGTGCCTGATCTGTCAGGTGAGTTGATGCTATAATACATTTATAAAAATAATTACTGGATAATAATGGTTTTTATCTGTCAGTTTCAGATACCTAGCTAACGTTTCTGGGAGAAATAAAAGTGGTTCGACTTATTCGACTCGATTTTTTCTTGTGAAAATTATACCGTGTGGACCCCCAAAGAGAAAACCCCTGAGATTTGAAGAGTTTCGTAGCAAGTAGTTGTGAAGACCATCGCCTAGGTTTTGATTACATTAAGTTTAAGTTTATTAAGAGACAGATATTGGCTTATTGATATTGAGATGGAGTTCATTTTTTCAATAGCGCTTTCAACGTTAACATCACTACATGCAATTAAGGTGTCATCAGCAAACAGGTTGATGAATTCACATTCTACAAAAAGCTCAAGATCATTTGAATACAAAATAAAAAGAAGGGGACCTGAAACACTTTCCTGTGGAACACCTACATCATCGACCACATCAGAAGATAAACGTACCCGTTGCTTACGGTTTTCAAGGTAGTCACTTAGCTATACTCACTATATACTCTCTATATACTACTATATTCTCACTATATACTCTCTGGTTGTGTGACCACAATAGATCTAGTCCCAAGGACTTGTGCCACAGAAGAGGGGTTTCCTCTTTGCTTGTGCTGTGTACTTTGTCCTATTTAACTTGCACTTCACGAGAGCACATAACAGAGACAACGATGTACGAAACACAGAGAACTACAGAGTCCCTGTTCTGTGACGAGAGTGTGAGAGTACTGAGAGTCGAAGATGATGTAACCACAGAAGAGGGGTTGTAACCATTGTTATGATTGTTATAATATAAATATCAAAATATTAACAGATCATTGACTATTTCAATGGAACAGATTGAATAAATAAGCCTTATTGATGTATTGTTGCAATGCATAAGTATTATCTTCGAGTACCAGTTGTAAAATATATATCTGATGCTTAGGAATGTTTTGAAGTGTCAAGTTTTCCTTGGAAAATTTTGTAATGTTCAATATGAATTTCAAATATTCTCATGTCAGATCAATCAAAAATCGAATCCGTTTTTTGTCCGTCTACAAGAGTAAGAATCATTATGAATCTCTTGGCATATCTTCAGTATCAACACAGGGAGAAGTCAAATCAGCATATTATAAATTATCCATGTTGTATCATCCTGACAAGAATCAAGGTGATGAAGTATCAGCTGAAAAGTTCAGAGATATAACTGAGGCATACGAAGTATTAGGCAATGTAAAAACTAGGAAATTGTATGATAAGGGTGAAAACACAATAAACCATTAGGCTGCAATTTTATTGACTGTTGCTTATTTCAGGTCTTTATTTTAAAACAGCTCCTCCTACTACAGAAACAGCCCATAAATTCTACAATTCACAAGAACCACGTTATAGGCCTCCATCAACAGGCCGCACGCCAACTTATGATTTTGATGAATGGTCAAGAAACCACTATGGTTCAACCTTCCAAAGAAGAATGGAAAATAAAAAGAGAGAGCAGATGTACAAAATGTCAAGAGACCAGGAAAAACACGACGCGAAACTGGAAAAGATGTTATTTGTATTTATTCTGATATTATGCATAAGTACAGTTTACCATAAGTCTAATAATGATAATTATGATAGGCCTACTCAGACATTTACATCAAAATGAAATTGAATGTGTCAACTGATCTCTTGAACATATTTTCCTAAAAAGAAAATTAGCAAATGCAATATGGTTCATAAATTTCACCTTTCCAGGTTATGATATGGCTGTTGTATATGTAGCAAAAACTACCTTTGAACAACTAGAAAAAGATCCCTTCGCCAGAGGCAAGTAATTGTCACCACTTGAGTTTCCTTGAAGTTTTTATTGGAAAATTCACACTTCACTGTTTTCTTTGATGAAATTATTGTCATATTGTATTTCATTGATATATTGATTACATATACTTCCAAAGACTGTATACTGATTGAACAATTAGAATAGCCAAATGTCAAACTGCACAGTGTGATTCTCTCATCAACAATTCCTCGACAATAACTCAACAGATTCAATGTGATTAAATTCTTACTCTCATCAGATTTCTCACTCCTGTCTATTCTCCAATAGTTCTCACCAATATATTTCATTTCAAAAGGTGTCGTCATAAAATGGCAGATCCTTACTGAAGTCCAATTTTACACTTGGCAATGTAGTGTATGTATTATTTTTCCCATCATGAAACAAATTATTATGTTGTTTTTTGAAGTCCTGTGGAATGTACATCTTATCATAAACTTGTTTATCTTTATGCAAGTCTGCCCATCTCATACTGATTTTGCTGCTCAATGCTTTACGGAAAGCCATACAGTGAAGATGTTTCAACTTTTCATATTTGATTCTTGAGAATCCCATCGTAGCTAACACAAACTGCCAAGATTTGTAATATTTTGTATTATGTCCTACATGGTTGGAATCAGGTGTTATAATTATCAATAGTCCTTCATGTTTCAATAACTTGTAAGCTTTCTCACAGCAGGTCTTTCTCTGTTCTGGAGATGGAAGATATTCCAATAGCAAACTAAATATAATGAAATCGAAAGACTCTTTAGTTAGGCCTGTTATTCTGTTGCCTTCAATGGAAGTCATGTTGTTGATATCAACTTTCAAAAAATCACACTCTCTTACATCTACTGCACCTGGAGCGATATCAACTGCTGTAACATTGAAACATTTGAAGCGTCGAAAAGAATTATAGCAGCTACCAACATCTAGTTGATTCCACTTTTCTCCATCTGATTTTCCTGAACTATGCAATAAGTCAACATTGATTTTTAGAGCAATATTTACTTCTTTTTCTCGGAATTTTACCATTTCCCCATTCATATAATTTGAACAGACATTGAACGCCCACAAGATCCTTGACTGGTCAACAGAACTGTCCCAAAATTTTGTTGCAAGAGTTTTCATAGCAGAAGCATATTGTTCTAGATTAGTTCTGTTAGTGCAGTGATTTTCCCAAGCTTTTTCAAAACCTATTATTTCACATTCTGCTCGTAAGTCTTCATGAGTTTTCTTTATGAAATCAGATAAAACGATATGTTCTTTAGATACCATATTGTATTCATATGAAATCTTGCAACACAATAGAGAGATGTTGATATTGATATATAATTAATATGTATATATATAATAATTAATATTATATCACATTAATTTTTGAACACATTCTCAACTATGTAGGAGAAAACAGCAATAGGGTCTCCACATGATACTATAACCAAAGACCCTCTTCTGTGCTATAACGAGGGTCTCCATGTAACCCCTCTTCTTTGATTATAGTTTTACACCAAAAGAATTCGCGAAAATCACGAACCAATAGATGGCGCTGCAGAAATGTCAGAATTTGAAATAGAGGTGATCAACAAACATTTGATATAAGTTTTCAGTGTAAATTAATCATCTTAAGATTGATATTTTAGAAAAGAAATTATCAAATCAAAAAATATAAAAGAGTGCTATTGATTATTCAACGTTTATAGATCGCAAAACAGGTATTTTACATGAGTTCACAGGTTTAATAATGTTTTATATAAGGTCAATGGAGTAGCACCTCATTTCATGTATTATTTATATACTGAAACATATCTAATTGCATCAGTAAAGTGAAATAACTTGTGATAATGGAATAACTTCTTTATTGATTTATCCTCTTATTATTACTTCAAGTTTTCAGTGTAAATTAATCATCTTGAGATTGATATTTCAGGAAAGAAATTATCAAATCAAAAAATTTAAAAGGGTGCTATTGATTATTCAACGTTTATAGATCGCAAAACAGGTTTGATAATGTTTTATAGGCTTTTTACATCACCTCTACAAGGTCAATGGAGTAGCACCTCATTCCATGTATTATTTTCGTTTCGTTTCGATTTCGTTTTCACGGTCTTCTGAACTTGCTGCATCTTTTGTGAAAACAATAACTAGCACATAATCTCAAAAATATATTCGAAATAATGAAAATTTACTCGAAACCAATCTGAAGGATATGCTGCACAATGCTAAATCGGTTTGTTGTTCACCTCTATTACTAGTATTTTCGCGAATTCTTGAATTCAAAGAAAGAATCACAGAAGATTCTCTTCTTTTTTAGTTTTCTTTTCAATAGCCATTCATCTTCCACAGTTCTTATAAACTGTCATCATGGCTCTTAGCAAAGAGTATATATATATATAATACATATATGTATTAACTACAATATTGACCAAACGCCATAAGAGCAATGTTAGAAAAGTGATGCTTCATTATATACGTCTTTCCTTGTCTAATTGGCAACGATGATCGAGGGCGCATGCGCAAAATTCAAATTTTGAACATGCATGAACATGTGCAATGTGTCAATCTTTTCAGTTTACAGGTTATGTTCATACTACTTATCTATTTTCTCCTCAAATCATCCTCATCTAAGATTTTATCTGTGAATAATCATGTTATTTGGAAAATATATATTTGAATATGAATATATATTGATGGTCGACAACATAACATATACTTAGCTTTGATATTATATTTGATATTATATATTATACAGGTACGTTTTTTTCAGATTGGATAGAATGGAGCAATCGATATTTAAAAAATGGTAGAAATCTCGGTAGAAATATAAGATATCCTTAGTATTGAAATGATGTAAATGAACATTCATCATGGAAGCAACACATATCCGTGTGATAAATTTCTTACCGATGATATGAATTGGAGCTCTTGTCATCTTCCACTTTCATTTTGGCGCATGCGCATAAATAAATCCTTGCCAATTGAACTTTTATTTTGACATCAGATAGGCTGTCCTTATTATCAATATTCGTAGTTAATACATATATGCCTGACATATGAGTCTCGATTATCATGAGATCAATATACCATGAAATACAATCTCTAGTAGTATTGACATTGACTTATCAAGTGATCCACTTCAAATTGTCAAAATACAAACGTAGAATAATTGTTTACACATATATACTTTTCGAAACATATTTGTCCGAACTTCGACTTTTGAATATGATGAACTATCTAACTCTAAAGCCGGATTTATGCACAGCGCTTTTTTTTATTTGTATTTTCTCTTTCATTAACGTATTCATTGAAATGTTGAAATGTTGAAGACTATCTATTCCCATGTAACCATTCATACATCCAGCTTGACTTCAATTTTTCACTATCCTTTATTTAAGAGATAACCAACTTCGATCTTTTAGCGAAAATTTAAATTGAAATACGATGTGCGCATGCGCGAATCTGTCATTGATATTTTCCTCTTATTTTTATCAATTGTGGTCAGAATTTTTTTCAACTTTGCCACTTATTTAGACAGGAATGAAACTCTCATTGAAAAAATAATTGAACTGTGAGGGCAATAATGTAAGACAGTAAAAACCTTGTTATTTGAGTTTGAGTTCATCACTATAAACTATCAAAACACAAATAATCATGTCGGGCTAAGTACGTAAGCGACTAGTATCACATGAAGAAGTAGAGTTTTAATTCATTGAAGTTTGTGCATAAAGGTGTAAAAGTCCTTAATGAAGGGTTAAATTAAATAAAAGTTAATGAAAGAGAAAAGTAAAGATGAAGCGTCGTGCACAAATCCACCTTAACCATGATAAAATAAGACAGGTGCGCGCATTCCTATCCAATGCAAGAGTGAAAAATCAAACCAATACACTTTACCTGAATACTTTACATAACTACAATTTCAGAACATCAATTATGTGTACAGAAATCTACAAAAATTGTTTCATCTTCTGGGGAGTTTCATAATTTTTATGTCAATATGGCGAAAAATGCTGTTAGTGTTTTTGGCGAACACTATCAGTGACTTCACCAATCTTCTGTACATCGCTCACACGGTACAGAAAATGGATGAGTCATTGTACCAAATTGCAGACTGCTGTTTCATATAGTAACTGATCCATTTTCTGTCACGTGTCGGAGCCTTAAACAAAGTGTATAACTTTACAATAGTTCTATGCCTATGATCGATAACTATTCCCAAACTTCGATTATAAAAGGGACTAGATGAATAACTGCCTATCTTTTAACATTGAATTGGTTGCTACCAACATTAGAAAAAGAGGGAAAGATACAAAAGGAGATGATTATACCGTTTAACCGCCATCTTGCCTCCAGCAGCATAGGCGCGCGTTTTTGTTTTGATGCGTCACATTGAATTTGATTTAATGATTATATAATCTAAAATTTGAAAGATGACAAATGATGTCAAATAGTTATGACGTTTGCATCGAATGTGATACTTACTTTCCACTCAAATGCCGTATTGGAAATCTTCATACTCGTGAGAAACTAGTTTTCGTGCTCGTTGTACAATGTACTGTAAAGTCTCTATCCACCACATGGATAGAGACTTTACAGTACATTGTACACCACACCACCCCACACCACAAGTCTCTATCCACCACATGGATAGAGACTTCACAGTACATTGTAAAACGAGCACGAAAACTAGTTTTTCACGAGTATGAAGATTTCCAATACGGCATTTGAGTGGAAAGTAAGTATCACATTCGATGCAAACGTCATAACTATTTGACATCATTTGTCATCTTTTGAATTTTAGATTACATAATCATTAAATCAAATTCAATGAGACGCATCAAAAAAAAAAACGCACGCCTATGCTGCTGGAGGCAAAATGGTGGTTAAACGGTATAATCATCTCCTTTTGTATCTTTCCCTCTTTTTCTAATGTTGGTAGCAACCAATTCAATGTTAAAAGATAGGCAGTTATTCATCTAGTCCCTTTCATGATCGAAGTTTGGGAGTAATAGTTACCGATCATAGGCATAGAACTATTGTAAAGTTATACACTTTGTCTAAGGCTCCGACACGTGACAGAAAATGGATCAGTTGCTATATGAAACAGCAGTCTGCAATTTGGTACATTGACTCAACCATTTTCTGTACCGTGTGAGCGATGTACAGAAGACTGGTGAAGTCACTGATAGTGTTCGCCAAAAACACTAACAGCATTTTTCGTCATATTGGAATTAAAATTATGGAACTCTCCAGAAGATGAAACAATTTTTGAAGATTTCTGTACACATAATAGATGTTCTGAAATTGTAGTTATGTAAAGTATTCAGGTAAAGTGATTTGGTTTGATTTTTCAACCTTGCATTCACCTTGACTTAGGGTTACGCCGTGACTTTTCGTGGCGTTTCGTCATCGCCGACGTCGATGAACCCATCATCGGCGTCGATTTTTTGTCATTTTACGACCTTCTCGTCGCTCTCGCTGCTACAGGCATGACTGGAACCACGCTCCAGTCCAGCGTGAAGACAATTACCAGCGATGGACCATTTCCAACCATACTCGCTGAGTTCCCCGATCTCATTCGTCCTCGTGGAGTACCACATACGCCTGACCCAGCAGCAGAACTCGCGCTCTTCACCGACTCGTCGAACTCCTGTGTCGGCGGTGTCGTGCAACAGAGGATTCCTGATGGCACGTGGCAACCACTTAGTTTCTTTTCGCACAAGCTGACTGCCTCCCAACTACACTGGTTCCCTACGACCGCGAACTTTACGCAGTGTACCGTTCCACGCGGTATTTCCGCCATATGCTCGAAGACAGAGCCTTTGTGATTTTTTCTGATCACAAACAGCTAATCTTTTCATTCAAACAGAAGTTGGATGCCTGTTCACCTCGGCAACTCCGCTATCTGGATTATATCAGCCAATTTTCTACGGATATTCGCCATGTTTCCGAGGCAGACAACGTCGTTACCGACGTCATGTCGCGCACCGCGGCTATCTCTTCGCCCCTGGACTACGCAGTTCACGCCGAATCTCAGAACACTGATCCGGAACTCACAGACCACCTGCGTTCGCCTACTTCGGTTCTGAGGCTCGCACGCTGTCCCGTCCCCGGCTTGAACGTCTCCATTTACTGCGACACCGCTGGTGACCGCCCACGACCCTATCTCACAGCGCCCTTCCACCAGGCAGCCTTCACCGCGCTACATTCTCTGAGTCATCCCGGTCGCAGCTCAGCTAGTCGCCGACCGCTTCGTCTGGCATGGATTGCGCAAGGATTGCCGTAAGTGGGCGAAAGCTCGCGAACAGTGCCAACACTGCAAAGTTACTCGTCACGTGGCTACGCCTCAGGGCACCTTCGCAGTTACGCCTCTCGCCGATATCACTGCCGAGTCCGTCGCCAGAGCTTTCTTCGCGATGTGGATCGCGCGTTTTGGGTGTCCAGTCCAAGTTACCACCGACAGGGGACGTCAGTTTGAGTCCCACCTGTTTCGCGCCCTGGCAACCCTCACCGGCGTACGGCTCACGCACACAACAGCCTACCACCCTCAGGCCAACGGCCTGGTCGAACGCCTTCATCGGCCTCTGAAAGCAGCACTCATTTGCCACGCCGTTGATAAGTGGATAGACGCTCTTCCCGTGGTCCTTCTCGGATTACGCAGCGCTTTTCGTCCTGACCTTCACGCCTCTGTCGCCAACCTCGTGTATGGGGAGCCACTCCGCCTCCCTGGCGAACTGCTGACGCCGCCGCTGCAGAGTCCACCCGCGTACCCGGATTTCGTGTCTCAACTCAGACGCCACTTCGATACGCTCCGCCCGGTACCCACATCGCGCCATGCAACTTCCCAACGCTTCGCACGTTTTTGTGCGCCAGGACGCCGTATGAGCATCTTCGGAGCCTCCATATACCGGACCGTACTGGACCGTGGACCTAAAACTTATCGGCTACTAATACGCGACAAGCAGGTGACAGTCTCCTTGGACCGACTCAAGCCAGCCCACCTGCTTTCGCCCCCAACATTGCCCGAGACAACTCCAGCTGCCACCGTCCCGGCACCAACCGCCACCGTCCTGCACTAGCCGCCACCGTCCCTGCACCAGCCTCCACCATCCCTGCACCAGCCTCCATCGTCCCTGCACCAGCCGCCACCGTCCCTGCACCGCCTCCGGAAGTTGCTCCTGCCCCTCGCGTCACCCGCTTTGGGGCCGTGTACACTTTCCGGCGCGCCTCACCACGTGAACCGCAGCGCACTCTAGTCCGCAGGGGGGGGAAAGTGGCGACTCCGCCACTGTAATGTTGGAATTGCTATCCACCTTTTGGAGAGCTTGCCGACAGGGCGCAGGTAGCGAAACCAGCTCAGCTACCAAGGCAATTCGTTAAGAGACATGATACGATAACGAGGAAAGATATGATCACTCGAGGTTCTAGTTTTGAACCGCTTTGCGCATGACGTCACTACGTGACAAATACGATTGGCGGCAATCGGAATAACACGGGTTTTCATATATTTGATCAGACGAATTATCGAATAACAATGTTTTTGGAGTTTTAATGTTAGTGGAATTATAATTCCAATCATCGAAATATATAAAATGATAAAAATCAACCCCTGGATATCTTCTGAATTTCAAATAATTCATTCATAAGTATTGAAGGAGTCACATTCATGACGTTCTTCAAAACAGAAAGATTATTGAGAACTATTTTTGTATGTGAATAATTGTTTCATTCGTGAGCATTTATCCAGAAATAAATAATAATAATGAAATATCCACTAGTTGATAAATATATATTTCGCAACTGACTTTGATGAATCATTTCAAGTGAAGTGAATACTATGAAGTGTATTTACAATAGTGGTAATTATATTGGCCACAATTATAAACATTTGGGGTATGAGTCTAATAAAACACAAGTAGATAAAGTTTTATTTAATATACATATTTTTATTGGAAATTAAAACACTGTTGTTACACCATCATAATCAGTGCAATTATTTTCAAGTATTTAGATAATTCACAAAATAATCATCAAACCATGAAGGTAAATACATTTGTACGAATAGACATAACACATCTAATGAGGAATGATGGGTTTCAAATTTTTCAACAAAAGAAATTGAATCTAAGTGGATAAATCAAATTGAATAAATTGAAAAAAAATTCTGTGTGTAGGTTAATCGAGGTGTGATATGTTCATTTCTATAGATTTTTTTTTGTTTTTAAAAATAAAAATAGGAAATATGATGATTATTTCAATATTCCTATTTGTAGTTAGGACAGATCAGTGATCTGCTCCAAGTTGTCAAAGCATTTAAAATAAAACAATTTTGGATCACTTACGATACCTATAAGAGATTCTTTGCCAATAGTCATTGAAATGAGAGAAAATACCAAAAAATCAAAGGTAATGAATTCAACATTTCATTGATGGTATTGGAATGTTTGAGGAAGGTATGACATCATCTTTCAATTTCCATTTCTGAATAGGTAATTCCAACAGTTTTTCTTGCAAATCTATAGTCGTCGTCTGGGAAATGCTTCGTACATATTCTAGCTGTTTTTACATTGAACTTGTTCTTCTTAAAGCAATTCTTCACCCACAAACTGCAAGTTTCCTTCGATGAAGGAAAAGTGAAGTAATGACATGTCGATGCAGTTTTACATCTTTTATTTTTGTTACTGGAACAACCCACCACAGCATAATGAACCATAGTTTCTTAGTATGGAATATAAATGAAGTAAGCAAAATTATTCAAACCGACACTACTGAAAAACACAATTTAAAACTATAAACGCACTGAAATGTTCGCAACCTCGAAGCGCCAACAGAAAATTGTCACGCTCTCTATGTTTTCAATCTTATTCAAAATATGCAAGTTTTCTGCTTCAACTTTATTTAGTTTTCTGTACAAATCTTCGATTTTTAGGGCTAACCTAGCCTCTACTGCTTCTATGAGTGACTTCAATTCCTGTTTACTTGTTCTGATTTCTTCTAGTATCAATTCTCCAGTTATTGACATTTTCAGCTTTACTACAAGTGTAGGACGCGCTTTAGTTGGTTTGTTTATATCGGTTTTTACATCGGTGGTAGAAAAATCAGGTGTTCGGAATTCCAAACGCTTCTCTCTCCGATTTAAAGAATAATGGACTTTACTCACATGCGGTTTAAGGTTGATTTACTTATTTATTCTTCAAATGCACTTTAATCCAGTATTTTCGTACATGGATTCTTCTGGTTTATTCAACCAACTATACACAACAGTCTTGCACTTTTTCACAATTTAGTGTGACGTATTAGCATATGTTTTTATAAATTTAAATTGGAGACACTTTAGTGGAACGACGTGATATCGGCTAGCAAGCAAGCAATACATTATACATACAAGCATACATGAGTTACAGCTCAAATTTCGTGTAACAACTCGGAATTAAAAAATCAAGAAATTTGCCTGTCTACGACTTCGTAGGTTACTTATCTCTAAGGGCCGATTTCATAATGAAATACTAAAAGCTCTTTTTCCTAAATGATCCTTTTAGTTGAAGTTCCATTTAAATGCAATTTCAGGAAACTACTATTTCATAACCACTTGAGATTGGTAATTTTACTAAATGACCCTTTAACGAAGATTGGTTATGTTGGTATACCTGGAAAGAGGTATATTTGCATCAGTTACTGGGGCTTTAGGCACTATTTGCACAGAATTGGTGATCTCTAATTTTCAAATCACTGTCTGAAACTGTTTGTGTGTTCAGACCAAAAAACTGTTTTCTTGTTCTGAAAATTTCAGCATCATCTCCCGGTGAATTTATTTTTATCAGTGTGCAATCTATTGAATACATTTTGGTGTATTGTCTGTTCAATGAAGCAATTGCATTTTACACCTTGCTGATATAATTCTGAATAGACTCTAAAAACCGAAGACGATCCCAGTATGCTGCTCTTTTCTTGGCAGCCGCTGATCCGGTTGGCATCTTCTTTTCTTGCTTCCTGTAATGATCACGGATACTCTTCCAACGCATCTTGCATTGCACATCTGAAAAAATAACAAATAAAACTATGAAAAACAATTATCGCTATTTCAACTTGAGAAACTGATAGTGAAGTACAAAATAACAACGTAATAGTATAGGTAATGCGCTTTCTGGAAATAAAAATTTTTTTGGTAATTTTCCAATGTAATATGCTTTATCGTTTCCAGGTATCTTGCAACGGGAGAATCCTACCATTCACTCCAGTTTTCCCATCGTATATCTGTGGCCGAGATAAGTAAAATTATCCCGAATGTTCTCACGGCCCTCAAAGAAGCATTTTACTTCCCCGATGTTTACCTCCCTCTGACGAGATCGATTGGAAAAAGAAGGCAGAAGAATTCTGGAAACGTTGGGGTTTTCCCAATGTCATTGCTGCTTTGGACGGAAAATATGTCAGGATTGCAGCACCTTCCCAAACTGGAAGTTTATACTTCAACTATAAAGGTTACTTTTCAATTGTTCTCCTCGCAATGGTCGATGCCAACTATAAATTCCTCATAGTTGACATTGGTTCTTATGGCAAAGAAGGTGATGCTGGAATATTCATAAAGTCGGAAATGGGGAAATTGGTTAGAAATGGGTCATTTTTCCCACCCCCATGTTCCTTGCCCGATTCAGAGATCGTCTTGCCCCATGTCATATTGGGAGATGAAGCCTTCAGATTGGACGAACACGTTATGAAACCCTACTGCAAACAACAAGTTTTGGAAGATGCTAAAAAATTGAGATTCAATTATTAATTGAGCAAGGCACGTAGGGTGTCTGAAAATGCGTTTGGTATTCTGTGTTCGGTCTTTCGAATTTTTTTCACGCCCATTAATGTGAAACCTGAAACTGTCGATCACATTATTTTAGTTTCTTGTTGTTTACACAACTTCCTGAGGAAAGAATATCTGGTGAAGAACACCTTCAATAAAGCTCAGGATCCGGAAACTATTGATTTGCCTAGGGAAAACATGATTTCTTTGAGGACAGGAGGCTACGCCAAAGCCGAAGGGTTTTTAGTAAGACATCAATTTACTGAGATCTTCAATCGTTGAAATGTTCTCTATTACCCATTAGTATGATGTACGGATTTAACTGTGACTGTATAGTGTACTTTCTGAATTAAAAAGTTTTCCAATCTACAAAAAATTGTATATACTGTTCGAATAAAAAACAAGTTTACACCGAACTCACCTGTTTTTCCTAATTGCGAAGCAATTTCCTTCCATTTTAAATCCTTCTTCAACTGGTTTTTCCAGTCACTGTGAGCCATGTTCCACATCATTGGATGCCCCGACACCAGCTCAATCAAAACTTCATCTTCTGCGGCAGAAAACCGATCACCCGGCATATCCAAGAACAATATCTACTGACATGAATAATAATAATGAAAGTCTTCAAAACGCAGCGTGAAGCGGACTGACTCCTCGTGGAGCACGCGGGCGTCTTACGCTGGCAGAGTGCGCCGGCGTGAGACGTAATTTGTTCACTGACCGAGTGGGCGACGTGACTCCGCCAGTGTATTCCGTCCCACGCGGCGGGAAAAACACGTCGATTGGAAAACGAGCCTTTAGGCAGAGATAAGTAACTTATCTCTGTCTTAGCACCGAACATATTATATGTTCGGTGGTCTTAGGCAAAGAGAACGATGCAAAGATATATATATTTTTAGGTGTCCGCTGGCGGTGGGCAATAAAATTCAATCGCCGCGGTGGTTATGTAGACAGTCCCTAACCAAAGAGGTGTAACCTCTCGGTGTAACTCCTCTTCTGTGCCCTAACTTTGCCCTAACATTTCATTCATTCACACTATTATCCATTCCTTCTTGTTCATTTATTTATTTGATCATCTAATTATCAATTATCATAAAGGTATGTTTTCCATCCTTTCATAGTACCATTCATCAGTTGTGGATTAAAATCTTTCTTATTTTTTAGATGTCATTGAGCAAAGCTAAGAGATTAATTCTAGGATTGGGTGCAGTATCTGGTGTAGCTACTTTCTATTATTTGGACACTTCCAAATTTAAAGTGAATGCTTCATGGACCACAAATTATGAGTCACCATATTTTGCCAAATGGGATGATAATTGGGATCAGTATGTGAAACCATTTCTTTTGAAATTTGTAGCTGAAGCCAATGAGAACAATGTATAATATTGAGCTGGAGTATGAAAACAACAAAATTACTAATACACTGATGAGGTGTAATATAAGACTTACAACTTCTGATCAAAAAATGCACTTACTACTATCCATCATAAATTTTTGTTGTCATACTTTCTACAGTAATTTATTGGTACATTGAATTGAATGGAATGTTAAAATTCACTATATTATACTTTTGTAACAAAAAGTAGAAGGACCAATATTACTAAATTACTGAGTTGCAACTTGGAAGGTAACTAAATTCCAAGTTACCACTAGGAATTTTACTAAATTGTATCATCAATTTAGAAATAGTAATCAAAAATTCCAAGTTGAAACTTGAAAATTTGATATTCCTACTCTCAACTCAGAATTCCGTAATATTCCAAGTTGCATCTTGGAATTCAGTAATATTTCATGTTGCGACTCAGAATTTAGTAGGATTCTGAGTTGCAACTTGGAATTTGAGCAAGAAATAAAAATAAACCAATAGGTCCTTCAACACTTCCATACTTTTGACAGTTAGTGATGACTATTGATATGGTTTTTTTTGAGGTTTTTTCGTTGAAACACTGTTATAATACTATTCATCTTCAATTTGATCATGATCTTGAAATATAAAAACCATTGTGTAACTTCACTGATATGCTGTGCCCTCTGCAGATTTTATGGCAATAAATAATGAGTAACACATATCAAGTGAAGTAGTATCATTTAAGTAAGAAATAAATATGATATGATTCACTTGGTTCTTCAATAATTGCATTAGGTAAATCAGAATATCCTTCCATAGTTGCCTCGAATTGAGCTCATAAAAGTTTCCCTTACATGGAGAAAAATGTTCTGGAAAGACAACATGGTTGTCTGACAAACAACTCATTGGGAATATTTGTAACAGAATCCTCAATATCTCTGTAGCCACTTGACATTGATGAATCCTTATTGAACCTGGTATCATTGAACTCCTTATGGAAATCCCCATCTCATATCATTTTTTGATAACGATGCAAATATAAAATTGTATAACAGCTTCCATGACAGTGCAAACTGAATTATAAAAAGCACCAATTGTGCTGGTCTCGGAAACAGTATTTAAAAGAACTTACATAATACATCAATATTTTTCATATTGGTTAACATATATAGATGAATTAAAAATTCTCTATGGTATCCCTAAACAAGGGTAGAATGGACAATATGTAGAAGACACCAGAATTACAGGGGTAGATTCACAATTATATTTTGAAATCATTTTCCATTACACAGTGTGATTGAAAAATAGGTGACCTATCCAACTTGAGTCTTCTAGATAGAACACTGGCACTGATTCAGATTTTGTTCTTCAACAAATAATTTTATAGATCGTATTCTGTATGACAAACATATTTTGACAAAGACTGCTTTTTTAATTTCATTTCTCAAAGACAGATATAAGCTTTCAGAATCTGTGAAAACTTGATCAGGACTGCATTTGAAAAATGGAGAAGTATTTTCAGTTTTTGCTGTCTCCAAAAATGATGGTGAAAAAATATAAAATAATTTCTTCAAAAATTCACTTCTTTCAATATAACTGAATAACTTTTTGAAGACTGTTGGAATGGACCTCTGAATGCGCTATTTTTATCCCATTCAACCCCCATTTATCTCCCATTGTTTTCGAGTTCCCCATGCTGTGCATCCTTATCTTGGACACATAGTGTATAATTTTGTATACAATAATCATGCTGTTTCCACAAGAAATATTCTTCCAGGGCACAGTTTCCTATGTTTTTTCAATCATCTTGATTTTACTCACGGAAAGAGTTCTCATCTATCAAAATAAGTGCATACAGTTTGTCTTCAACGATTTTTTTCTTGTACCAAGAACTTTACTTCAAAATGTATTCCTCCATCATTCTTTCTTTGGATATCAACGTTGGAGTAGCAATTGAAAAATATGCCATATATATCCACATTACTGCCTCATTCAGGAATGCTAACATTCTGATGAAAAACTATTGTGTTTGATACCTGCACGTACATTCTTCACAAAACTGAAATATCACAACCACAAAAGGAGATTTTTCATTGAACTCCGAATGGTGATGACATATCCGTGACAGATTCTCAAATAAATTCAATTTTCAGGGGATTTAACTAATTAGGTATAAATTTGATCACAGGGTGACTTGTAAACAAATGGGTCATACTGTACAACAGATGGAGAGGAAATTCTAGTAGTTTTCCAAATGAATATTTTGAAAAAAAAGGATTTTCAGTCACTTGTACAAGTGAACAAAATACATGTATTTTTTAAAGTTGGCAACCTTACTAATTTTCAATAACAAAAATTCTATAATATAGTAATTCTATAAAATCTTGGGAGGAAGTAAGACAAATGGCAATGATAGGTATTGCAAAAATCGAAAACTGGCTGTAAAACAATAAAAATCATGAAAAAATTCATGGAATGCTGTAGAATATATGTGGTAGAAATGTAGGTCAATTCTCCAGATTACTGTGAATAATTCTCTGGGTACTACTATTCATGTTTTCTGATGTTGCATTACGAAACCTTCAACAATAAGCTAGCACTAGTTCTTTTGATTACTTTCATAGTCATTGATCTGATATCACTATATGTCATGTATATATTGATATATATGTTATCATAATTTCTTTTACAAATATCATTACTGCTCGACAATACAACAAATTATTACTCCCCTTGTGCATATCTACTTAGTCTTGAGTTAGTTTATAGTCTATATGCACATACAGATGGTCATTCATCTAGATCCAAATTTTGTTATGTTTTATAATTAATTATATACAGTGATAACTAGTAAAGAAAAACATACAAATTTGTTACTACATACAAAATTTCAATTTCCATAAATCACCAAATCCTGCAGTACTCAAAGAGTTTTCCTCGAAAATGTGGATAAGTCTATAATATGTAATCACCATGGTTACATTCGAAGCTTTATCGATGCCTCCTGTATATTTGCTCAGTGCAGTTGTAGTAATTCTATTCTTTATTCATTCCAGTCGATCCCCCCAGTTCATGAAACGACCAAATGGAAAACTCTCAGCAAGTGATGAAAACCGCATGAATGAGGAAGTAGAATCATTGAAGCCTAAAGCTTGCAGACATCTCATACTCATCCGGCATGGACAATATAATTTGAATGGTACATCAGATGAGGAGAGGATCTTAACAAAATTAGGTTAGTCTGAGAATTTGTAATCAAAAAACAACCAATGACTGTGGTATATGTATTATTATACACTAGATTTGAATGTTTTCAGGAAGGACCCAAGCTGAATATACTGGAAAACGATTGAAAGAACTTGATTTGCCATATACAAACATGGTGAAATCAACCATGGCAAGAGCTCAAGAAACTGGTTCAATCATATCAGATTTCTTGCCAAATGTAAGTACAATTCTTTGTGCTACTTAGTGGCAATTCCTTTTTTCTTGCCACACCAGCAATTTCATTAAAGGTTTTGATTAGTGCATATCATTTTCTCATCCTGATTGAAATTGTGTGTGTTCCTTTTCAATTTTATATTTGAACTAGATGACCAAGTGAACTTTGTACCACCTAAAATTGATGAACTCTGTCTGTTAAGTATCATGTCCACTCTTTAGTTGTAAATTATTAGTTTGATATATTCACAACTAAAGAGTGGACATGATACTTAACACTGTCCTTGATTCTTGATCAAACACATTTCTATAAATTTTGTGGTTATGATTAAACCTGCAGTCATTTCACCTTGATAGAATGGCTGATCAAAATGAATTTTCGCAAAATGTTATCAAATTCGATTTAACTAAAGCTATTCTCAAAACCCACTACCTATTTTTACAAAAAGGAGATTTTTTATGTAATAGGATTTCATACAACCTAACGGAATAAATAACATTATGCATGGGGCAGCTGTCTAACGATAGCTCCGCCACGAACGACATCTATTGAAAGTAATCCTAATTCAATTCCTATTCAAAATTAAATAATTTTATCGAATTTTCGAATGTTCCTCTAGGTTTTTCTTTTTTTTCATAATCCCTATTGTTGAGTCGAAGAAAACAAAAAAAATATATTCGAATCAGTTGAGCAATTCTCGAGTTTCTGCCAGATCAACTCACGGCAATTGGTTTTTATAGGGTGTTCCTCCGGGAACTACATTGATCAATACATGGAAAACTAAAGGTAGGTCGATTTTGAAAATTTTGTGGCATACTACTCTTGATGGCGGCAATTTGGCTAAAATATTTTCAAGATGGTAGCATTTCCGGTTGTACCGGAAGTTGATATCAACTTGCTTTTTGTAAACGGGACACCCTACATATTATTTCATATTTACATTCTCGAAGAGTTCTGGGCAAATTTCATGTATACCTGAAGTTTAATACTTCACTGGTAATATATTACTGGCAGGTTGTTCACCATATTACCAGAGCGAGCCACCTCTCGGAAAAACATGTGGCTAGAGTGTGTAACAATTTACTCTCGAAGCTATTGATATCGACAGGGCGGTATGAAATATCAGGCTAGCACCCAGGGGCGCCATTCTTGACCGTTCGTATTCTTAAAGGTTGCACGAAGCTCATGATTTAGCGAAGGATATTTAGGTATTCTTGTTCATTCGCAAGATGTGCGATCATGCGTGCTTTACGAGTGGAGTTTGTTGATCGCAAATGCCTTACTTATGCGTTTCACAGTGATAAAACATCGATTTCTATGGTGCCATTGTCGGAGTACATATGAACATATAACCATCTCTCAATATAAAGTAAATAGGTTGAGTTTAGGTTGTGAATTTTTCGATGAATGAGAATCCGTTTTCGGAGAAAATTGATACTAGTTGATATACAATATATGTGTTCAATGACTGTTTGATATATTTGTTATTTATTGCCACAAACCTTGTGCATCTTTCAGAGTGGAATTATTGGAGAATTCTCTCGTTGTTAGTTTTGACTGTTTTTTTCATGAATTCCAGCAGTAATTTTTTTGTTCAATCGATGCATTTGTATGTAATGTTTCAAGGTGTATTGCTGATTTCACAAATCATTTCATATCAGTGCGGTTCATAATGATCACTGAATTGTCATTTTTCAGCGTATTGTGTCTTTTTGGAAATAGAGTTCAGTGGCAAGATCACATTCAAAAAAGACTTTGAACTGACGTTTGCAACGTCAAATGGCACCAAATTGCGCTGTTGTCAAGAGTATCTGTACGAGCGATTGATATCGTTCGGATGAATTTGCGAAGGGTGGTCTTGAATCACGCGAGAAAAGCATTTTCACAAAGTGTTCGCATACAGACCATTCGCAGGCTTGCGTATAGGCACCATTGCGAACGATGTCAAGAATAGCGCCGCTGTATGTGAGAACAGAAATTTTTGAATATTGAAAAAAATATAGAATCAAAATCAGAAGAAACTCCAACTTAATTAATAAAACTCACCATTCCAATAAAAAATTGAATTAAATAAAACATTGAAACTAAAAATTTGTGGGTGGGGTGTTAGATATCAATGGGATACAATTGATTTTGAGTATTTGTTATGCAGGTTCCTGTAACGAATTGTGATTTCTTGAGAGAAGGTGCTCCAATTCCTCCAGAACCTCCATTGGGTGGATGGAAACCAGAGAAACATGTAAGTCAAATATTTAACCATACATTCTTCCATGAAAAATTGTCCATGTTTGAAAAACGAATTGTGAAATTGAATACTATTGGAATGATTTCTGTAATTTGTGATGAATTACATTTTATAATTTTCGATAACTCAAATTCTTCATCGTCTGTATATGACAAAGATGAATACATGACATTTTTGCAACTATTGCAACTATCAATGTAAAGAAACAGAATGAAAATCTATAATACATATCATGAGAAATGTTAACTGTATATCTATTTGAAGGGCCAAGGTATAGGTATAGCCTGTGATTATCGTGTGATGCTCTTCTGAAATTCTTCATTTGTATTTTTAATAAAATTAATCAAAGTGAACCGTTTGTCATATTTCTCTGATAGAATGTTTGTCTTTCATTGAAGCTCAAGTAGATTCAACGAGAACGGCCTATTAGTCAGTTTGTGTGGTTCAAACAACCTTGAAAAATCGAAAAATGTCATTCGAAAGTTTTATTTTGCCTCTTTTGAGATTTTATTCCTGTTTGCAAATTTAAATGTATAATGAACTCCGACTTCATGAGAAGTCATACACAATGATGGAGTCCAGAAAACTAATCAATGAAATTATAAAATGGTGATCAATACAACTCGTTACGATAACGATGTACAGAACACTGGTGGAGCTATTCTGCCTATTCGCCTATCTAACTTCTTCAACCAGAACTCTAACGTACAGCTAACTTGATAACAGCATTTTATTCGTTATAGCGGAAAATCACTCAAATGTCAGTTGTTAGATGGCGACACAAAAATGAAAACAAAATCAGTATTATTGATAATTGCACAATCAGTGTTATAAAAATGTTGATGCAGAAGTAGTAATTTAGGTTACTTCTCAATTAATGATCGAACTACATAATCACAATCTCAAAACATCAACTATTTGTACAGAAATCTGTAAAGATGTCACCATTTCCTGGAAAGTTTCATAACTATCATGCCATTATAGCGGAAAATGCCGTTAGTTTGGCGAAACGAAACACCATCAGTGACTGAACCAGTGTTTTGTACATCGTTGTTGAGATGAAGCAATCTGGTAGTACACAGTGTGTAAATTATTTGCTCGGTTCAGCCGGGAAATGTGTCGATAGACTAGGAACTTGAGACGGCAGGAGAGGAATTCTCAGCGAGATGCAATAGTAAGCGGTCTTATTAGGATAGGATTTCAGGAGAAAAACAAAGGTTGGAATTGCTAAAAATGTGATGTATGGATTCTCATTACGACTTTTGATTCTTCATACCAGTTTGTATACGAATCACGGGAATCACACAAGAATAGCAAGAATAGAACGCTGTAAATCTATATGATTGTTTGCGCTATCAAAAAGTTTAGACGCTGATTCGATTTGCTAAATTTTGAACTCAATAATCACGTATTACCTTACCCCTTTCACGATCCTTGAAGCCGGTATGGTTCGTAGGTGAAATCATGCGCTGGTGATTCGCAGCTTCCTTCTGAAGTTTCTGATGGCCCTCGTTGTTGTTGAAGATAAACCAATGTGCTAGGTGGAGCCGATTGTAATTGACACTATCTAATTAAAGCACCCTTCAATCGTTACTAACGTGAAATTTTACGTGTGTTTCGCTTGGCGTCTTCTGAGTAACTGCCCACGCTCATTACTCGTTGAGCTGAGTATGCACAACAGTTATCAGTATTAACGTGATTTGGTTTTACACGGGAATAATCGAATCGAATAAATTAATACCTTTGATATTTCTATAGTGCCAGCAAATCAATGATAATAGATGAATGTACTCCATGCCTGATAATATCAATGAATATACCTAAAACTAATGAGAATGAAGTGTTGAATACTAAACGATGATTATTATCGCGAATTGAAAATTTTCCTTGGTGTATTGGTAGCTCAGTCTAATAGTGTCATGTTTTCTCAAGAAGTTTTATCAAGACGGATCCAGGATTGAGGCAGCCTTCCGGAAATACTTCCACCGAGCAGATCCTAGCCAAGAAAAGGATTCTTACACCATACTGGTTTGTCATGCTAATGTGATTCGCTACATTGTATGCCGGTGAGTTCAATGGATGCTCATTTAGAATGCGAGGTGCCAAGTTTGAAATTCCAAAGTTAGTTTCCTATCAAATCAGAAGTTCAAAAAATTCTGTTTTATGAGTATGTGAAAAAAATGTCAATCATTATTCTACAGGGTCCTACAACAATAGCGTATTCTTCCGTTTTTGTCTTTGTTGTCAAATTACCTTTTCTTTTGTCAGTGCCTAACTTCGATTTTTAGAATGCTATTTGAACTGTTTTTTTTTCTCGCCAAAAGCATCACTCATCAACTGATCAAAACTTATCAAGACTCTTCAGGACTCATTTCACATGGCACATTTCTTCAAACTTGAGAACTATCTGCAATTTTTGATTGACCTGATGCAATGAATACTTAGTTCCAATGAACAGAAAATATGCTTGAGATAATAATTTGGTGCTTTTATTCAATGATATCAATTATAGTCAAAATGATTTTTCTTTCGAGCTTCAGAATGGAAATATGAAACATGAAAATATTAAACATCAGTGACAAATATACGATTTTGAATTGCAAAAACACAAAATAATAAATAACCAGAATCCAGTTATTTTGAAGAAATTTAATCATTTTCTGATAGGCATTACTAATCAACAAATCGAATCTCATCAGGAGTCTACAGGACTTATTTCATATGGCACATTTCTTGAAACTTGAGAACTATCTTCAGTTTTTGAATAACTTTCTATGACTATGCATACTCGGTGCCAATAACGATGTACAAAAACACTAATGGCATTTTCCGATATAATTGCATTTGAGATTTCTGTACACATAGTTGAAGTTTTGAGATTGTAATTATGTAGTTTGATCATTAATTGAGAAGCAACCTGAATTACTACTTGTGAATCAACGTTTTTATAACACTGATGGTGCAATTATCGATAATACTGATATTGTTGTAATTTTTGTGTCGCCATCTAACAACTAACATATGAGTGATTTTGTGCTATAACGGATGGAATGCTTATCAAGTTAGCTGTACGTAAGAGTTTTGGCAGAAAAGAGAAGCAAATGGGCAGAGTAGCTGCACCATCGATGCATACATCCTTGTTATAAACAGAAAATTTAGTGCTCTTATTCAATTTGATTAATTATAGTCAATATGAAAGATATTAGTTGAAGATGTTTCCGATTTGTCGAGTAAAAGCGAGACAGACCAGAGGCCACATCAGTCGCCATTGGTTTGCTGAGAAATTGAAAACTTTCCGTGACGGTACTTAGAACTTTTGAGAGCAAGTCAGGTTACAACGTGTGTGTTGATTGTTCAACGCCAACTAACGGCGGAAGATCTATCTTGAAAGAATGTATATATGTTGAAGTAGACGTTGAAAACTGTTTGATGATTCGGGATCTGTCATAAATTATTTGCCTTCTTCTATTTGGATCCTAAATATTGGGAGATTTCACGAATTGACTGAAAAAATTAAATTTTCAAGTTATACATGAGTTAAATAGTTCATTTACAATTCGGTATAACCTTACTAGTTACTTCAACACTGAATGATAAGAAATTGTTGAGCTGACTTATTTTCTCTCCAAATGAGTGGAATTGATGATATTTTTGATTTAGAGTTTTGAAAAAAAATGTCTTAAACTAGGCCCAAACACATTCAATCCACTATGTATGATACATGGGCGTATACAGATTAAAAAAAGCTTCCAGAATCTGTGAACACCTGGTCAAGACCGTATTTGAAAAACTTGAGTTGGTGATGATTTCACGAATACTAAACGCGGTGACTCCACCTCATATCTCTTCGTTGAATCATATCAAGAATTACTGTGAAGAAGTATTCTCAGTTTCTCTCTATTTCTAACAATATCGTCAAAAAATAATAGTTCACTTTTCTCGATATAACTGAAAAACTGATAATTTTAAAAATTTTCACAGGCTGTTGGAATGGCTCTCTGAATGCGGAACTTTTCTCCCATATTACAGAATTTGTATCTCCCACCGTTGGACACACTGTATAGGGTGTACTGGTAGGATCACTACTGGTGAACATATGACCCGAAATTGATTCTAGTGGAGATTGTCACAACATGATAATTCCAGATGTTATGAGTGACGGAAGTTGTTAGAAAAAATATTGATTCATCAGAAGAAGAATCATGAGTCATGTTGAATATCTCGAAAACCGTTAATATCAAGAGTATTACACATTGAGAAGCCTTAATTTTTTCATGGAGAATTCGGCAATTTCAAAAAGAATATAGTTTATTTTCAATGTTTCCATACACTATGAAATGAATGATTTTATATTTATGATACTCATAAATGATAATAATAATATTCGTCTTCATTTGTCTATAATATTGGTTTAATTTGGGGTTAATTGGGGTTAACTGTCTCTCCTAGCATTTATAAGGATTAGGATTTTCTTCTGTGTCATTATTTCGCTACAAGTTCATTGTGGCACCGTGTATACAAGCCTTCAAGGTTTCAATTAAATTGATCAGTGCATGAGCGGGTTTTGGATGAGAACTTCAAGTTCAGAGGTTCATTAGTGAATCAATCTTTCCTTGATTTCTGAAAGACTTATGCGTAAGATTTGTTCACGATCAATCTCAACTTCTCGTCAACGATTTCTAAACTCATTTTCTGTAGTACAGTTTGAGTCACCAACTGTTTACATTTTTTGACCTTATTTGTGAAATTTCAATGCACTATTCCATATGAGCCTCGAATGGCTACATTGCGGGCTACAAAACAAGCTTTCCTGTAAATATACAGAGTGATTGAAATCGCCACATCAAACCAATGTTTTTTTAAATAGAAAGGATTTCATATACAGGGTGTCCTTAAAAGGTCTTTACAAAAAGCTACCACATATTCTTCAGACCAAAACAATTCGATACAAGCAAACTTACCTCAGTAAAAAGTTGCTTAGTTTGGGCGCTAGACGGCTCTGAAGTTGAAATTTTCAAATCGATTTTGCTTCATAACTTTTGAACGGCTCATGAGATTTTTTTCAAATTTGGTACGTTGGCATAGACTCATCGGGCAATGAAACTCATATCATAATCATAATGAATATCATTCCATGGGCGTAGAACTTGATTTTTTCAGTAAATAAACATCTAAAACTCCTACGCCAATGGAAAAAAATTAGTTTCAATATGAAATCTAAATTATTCAACTCATTCACTACAAAAAAGGTACTCTTGACAAAAGTCGATTCCTCTCATGGTTTCGACAAAATTTTAATTTTAGTGATTTAGAGCATAATTAATAATAAAACGATTAACAGATATTTCATAAAAATTGTTCAAAATGTTCACCATTTTCACGTATACAAAGATTTATACGACGCAAAAAGTTGAGATGTACTTTTTGCATAGGTTATTTCTATTGAAAATAAGTAGCACTGGTTTTTTTTTTCTGAAGACTATTATTATCTGCGTTGATTTGTCGAGTTTTATTGACGTTGATTGTTGATATCGGACTTTTCTGATTTATCATGGCCGTACAATACACCAATGAAGGATACACCGATATGTTATTGGTATTCGGATATTGTCAAGGAAATGGTCGAGAGAGTGTGAAGGTGTATTCGGCAAGGTTTCCAAATCGTCGCGTACCAAGCCACCCAACCTTTGCTGCAGTTGAGAGACGTCTTCGGGAGACCGGTCATTTTGCTCCTAGAACTGGTGATTATGGAAGACAGCGTTATGTAAGGATTCCCGAAGTCGAAGTAGAAATTTTAGACCGTATTGAAGAAAATCCAGAATTGAGTACTAGACGGATATGTAATGAACTAGAAGTTTCTAGGAATGCCGTTCATGAAGTACTAAGAGAACAATTATTATACCCATACCACAAGACGCCAGTTCAAGATTTATTAATCCATGATTTGTAGGTTCATTTATTTGCAAAGAGAAATGAATCTGAACTTTGGAAAGAATATTTTGTTCACTGATGAAGCCCGTTTCACGAGAAGAGGAATAACTAATTTTCATAATGAACACGTTTATGCAATTGAAAATCCTCATTCCATTAAAATAAACCATTTTCAACACGAATTCAAAATCAACGTTTGGGCTGGAATAATAGGAAATTTTATAATTGGTCCTGTCATACTTCCACAAAGATTAACAGGAGACATGTATTTACAACATCTACGAAATACGTTGCCAAATTTGTTGGAAGATTTACCACTCCAACATCGGGTAGATATGTGGTTTATGCACGATGGAGCTCCACCACATTTTTCGGTGGATGTTAGGAATTTTTTAAACCAACAGTACCCAGACAGATGGATAGGTAGAGGTAATGATGCACCCGTGAATTGGCCACCACGTTCTCCAGACTTAACACCGATGGATTATTTTGTATATTTTGTATATCCTTAAAAGGTCTTTACAAAAAGCTACCACATATTCTTCAGACCAAAACGATTCGATACAAGCAAACTTACCTCAGTAAAAAGTTGCTTAGTTTGGGCGCTAGACGGCTCTGAAGTTGAAATTTTCAAATCGATTTTGCTTCATAACTTTTGAACGGCTCATGAGATTTTTTTCAAATTTGGTACGTTGGCATAGACTCATCGGGCAATGAAACTCATATCATAATCATAATGAATATCATTCCATGGGCGTAGAACTTGATTTTTTCAGTAAATAAACATCTAAAACTCCTACGCCAATGGAAAAAAATCAGTTTCAATATGAAATCTAAATTATTCAACTCATTCACTACAAAAAAGGTACTCTTGACAAAAGTCGATTCCTCTCATGGTTTCGACAAAATTTTAATTTTAGTGATTTAGAGCATAATTAATAATAAAACGATTAACAGATATTTCATAAAAATTGTTCAAAATGTTCACCATTTTCACGTATACAAAGATTTATACGACGCAAAAAGTTGAAATGTACTCTTTGCATAACTTCTTCATCGCCTGTAAGATAATTCGTCGCCTGTTGGATACGTTGCCATAATTGTTCTACAGTATTCACAGGGGTCTTGTAAACCGTAGACTTGAGATAACCCCATACAAAATAATCCATCGGTGTTAAGTCTGGAGAACGTGGTGGCCAATTCACGGGTGCATCATTACCTCTACCTATCCATCTGTCTGGGTACTGTTGGTTTAAAAAATTCCTAACATCCACCGAAAAATGTGGTGGAGCTCCATCGTGCATAAACCACATATCTACCCGATGTTGGAGTGGTAAATCTTCCAACAAATTTGGCAACGTATTTCGTAGATGTTGTAAATACATGTCTCCTGTTAATCTTTGTGGAAGTATGACAGGACCAATTATAAAATTTCCTATTATTCCAGCCCAAACGTTGATTTTGAATTCGTGTTGAAAATGGTCTATTTTAATGGAATGAGGATTTTCAATTGCATAAACGTGTTCATTATGAAAATTAGTTATTCCTCTTCTCGTGAAACGGGCTTCATCAGTGAACAAAATATTCTTTCCAAAGTTCAGATTCATTTCTCTTTGCAAATTAATGAACCTACAAAACATCAGACCACTTTGTGAATCATGGATTAATAAATCTTGAACTGGCGTCTTCTGGTATGGGTATAATAATTGTTCTCTTAGTACTTCATGAACGGCATTCCTAGAAACTTCTAGTTCATTACTTATCCGTCTAGTACTCAATTCTGGATTTTCTTCAATACGGTCTAAAATTTCTACTTCGACTTCGGGAATCCTTACATAACGCTGTCTTCCATAATCACCAGTGCTAGGAGCAAAATGACCGGTCTCCCGAAGACGTCTCTCAACTGCAGCAAAGGTTGGGTGGCTTGGTACGCGACGATTTGGAAACCTTGCCGAATACACCCTCACACTCTCTCGACCATTTCCTTGACAATATCCGAATACCAATAACATATCGGTGTATTCTTCATTGGTGTATTGTACGGCCATGATAAATCAGAAAAGTCCGATATCAACAATCAACGTCAATAAAACTCGACAAATCAACACAGATGAAACTATGGAAACCAAGAATGTGAATATCACTGTTTTCGAGCAGATAATAATAGTCTTCAGAAAAAAAAAACCAGTGCTACTTATTTTCAATAGAAATAACCTATGCAAAAAGTACATCTCAACTTTTTGCATCGTATAAATCTTTGTATACGTGAAAATGGTGAACATTTTGAACAATTTTTATGAAATATCTGTTAATCGTTTTATTATTAATTATGCTCTAAATCACTAAACTTAAAATTTTGTCGAAACCATGAGAGGAATCGACTTTTGTCAAGAGTACCTTTTTTGTAGTGAATGAGTTGAATAATTTAGATTTCATATTGAAACTAATTTTTTTCCATTGGCGTAGGAGTTTTAGATGTTTATTTACTGAAAAAATCAAGTTCTACGCCCATGGAATGATATTCATTCTGATTATGATATGAGTTTCATTGCCCGATGAGTCTATGCCAACGTACCAAATTTGAAAAAAATCTCATGAGCCGTTCAAAAGTTATGAAGCAAAATCGATTTGAAAATTTCAACTTCAGAGCCGTCTAGCGCTCAAACTAAGCAACTTTTTACTGAGGTAAGTTTGCTTGTATCGAATTGTTTTGGTCTGAAGAATATGTGGTAGCTTTTTGTAAAGACCTTTTAAGGACACCCTGTATATATATATATATATTTCAGGTGAACTGTTCAAATAATATGCTCCCTTAGGATATTATTTCAACAGAATTTCGATACACCCTTCAAATAGTTTTTTTTCAAGAGTTGTTTCAATGAATATTTGATTGAAAGAGAACGGTTCCTGAATTTGTGTAAATTTTCGTAAATATCATAGTTGTATTATAGTATATTTGAAAAACACTCTTTGCACCATTTCCAGTGGCGTAAAGAATACAGGGTGTTCCTTTTTGAATAAAAAACATCGGTTTGTTGTAACAGTTTGAAAATAAGTACCCTGTATATTGACAGGATAGGATCGCTTGTTGTGTAGCCCGCAGTGAACAACTTGAGACTCACATGAAATTTTTTATAGACGGAAAGAGATGGTAGGGGTAAGATTCTCAAGCTTTTGAAAAGTGGTTTACAGTGGTTTCTGTACTCCGCGTTCATTACCTTTTCAGGGCCTTTTTTTGTTGGCTGAAAATTTCTTATGGATTGAGAAGAATCCCCCCCACAAAATAATGCCGTAACTTATGTGCGAATGAAACATGTTGAAATAGGCAGTTTTCAGTTGTTGTCTGAGTGCGAAAATGCTGTTCGAAACTCGTTTGCGTGGGTTGTCCAGGATAAGTTCCCATCAAGAGTTATACCCAGTAATTTCACATTCTGCTCACTGCTACTGCTGTTATTGGAAGTGAATATAATTTCCTTCGTCTTCTCTTCATTGATATGTTGTTTCTCATTGTGTCATATTGCAAAAATTGTGTTGGGAAAGCACGCAATGTAAGAAAATGTTTTATCTCTAGAGATACTTCTACACCACAACCTATCTGACTAGGCCGACGTTCTTCTCCTGATGAAATTCTCATTGCAGGGCTCTTCAGTTCCCAGCTGAGGCTTGGCTCAGACTGTCTCTCAATCACGCCAGCATCACTTGGATCAGTATCACGCCCAGCGGGAGATGCGTACTTCGAACATTAGGGGACTCTGGGCACATGCCGCCGAATATCATAACCAGCTCATGACTTTTCGAATGAGTGCTTTGAGTCCGGGGAAATTGTCCCTCAACATGGGGGTGATGGAGAGAACGTACGTGGGATTTTGGAATCGTATGCTCGAAACCTATTGAGAGTTATTTGAAAGAATAGGTGTGTGCAAGGATACAGAATTTCTTGCTGATTATTGTTCCTATGAGACATCCATTTTATCATTATACGTTTTTTCGCCAATTTCGAGTTCGGCCAAAGAAACTCATAATCCATTATTCGAATTTATTTGTTATATTTTTTCAGTTCTATGTATTCAACTGAATGTATTACATTAGTCTAGAAATAAGTCTACAGTATTGAAATTATCAAGAAAAATGGAATTGTATTTTATTTATCATCCAATTTTTTCGATGTCGATTATCTGCATCATGAAACATGTATTCCTTTCTAGAGAATGAATAGAGTTGAGGGTAGTTATCCTAATGTTTGTTCATCCACTACTACATACTGAAAAAAAGTCTGCTACGAGTGCCTGATGTCAATTGTAATGAAATTTCAAATTGCATTTTTTCTGAAAAACTACATCCTTTCGAAGTAAAACACACTGACATGATATCTGATGAATATAACTGATATCCGATGGATATCAATTCAGAATATTTTGAATGTCAAATATCCAAATGTTATCCAACGATAATCCACAAGTCGCACGGAATAGATATCCACATTGACTTCACATGGTTGTCTCAAGAGAGAGCGCTGTTGATAGTGATACCAAGTATGGATATTGACGACCTCATAGGAACAGTGGTACCCGACATTATCATATTGGGCATTATGCGATCTGCCTTCCTGGTGAACATACAAGCTTAATTTTTCATTGCATTGAACTTTACTAGATTTTCAGATTTCCGAATTCTTGTCAGATCATTTAAAATATCGACCTGTTTTCGTCTGGCACCTATGACCTCATCTGATGATATAGGGGCTCTAGAGGAAAAGGCACAAAGCTAAAAACAAAGGTGGTGCCAAGACAGAGCCTTGTGGAACAACCGCATTGTTTCATTGTATCATTGTATCTGCAAGGAAACTCGATAGTAAATGACACAGTAGGGGCTGCAAACCATATGACGGAAGTTTCGCTAGGAGGCCTTGGTGCCAAACTAGGTCGTATGCTCTGGAGATATCCAATACTATAGCCAGAGACTCCCCATGTTTCTCGACCTCTGGTACCGAAAGCCATATTGCCGGTTGTTTACGAATCTTGCGCTCTGTAGATATCGAATGATTTCGATATTGATTGCTTTTTCCATTACTTTAGAGATCACAGATAGTAGTACAATCGGACTATAGTTGTTAGGGAGGGTTTTCTTGCCCTTCTTTGGAATCGGTTGGATTCTAGATATCTTTCAGTTAGAAGGAAGTACACCGAGTTTGTATAAAAGAATGAACAACATGCGAAGAACTGGTGATAGTTATGGGGTACATTTCTTGAGTATAGGCGGTATTCTGTATAGCCCGCCAGGTCTTGGCCACGTGGATCCAAAGTCTGCAAACATTTTGGCGAAGGTGTTGGATTCTTGTGGTGCTGTAGCCAATGTACTATCATCTTGTGTGAGGGGAGGAGATGAGATAGAAGTGAAATTTCTCCCGATTGCCTTGGCAAAGGTCCAAGACGAACGGGAACCATTTGGGCACTCGAGATCTTATCTTATCTTGTATGCCTCTTTAGCCGCATCTATCCTTTGATTGCATGTATTCTTAGCTTCAACATATCCAGCTCTGTTAGTTTCCGGAGACTCAAGTACCTCAATGTGATTGTGTTGATATTGATGTTGCTATTGTTGATGGTTACTCTGACTTTTTCAATTGGCATTACAATGTAAATCATAAAATGACCCAAAGGGTCCGGAATAGCAGTCATTGTGATTTCAATGATCAATCTTATCTCAATTAGAGTCTCGAGTGTGACATGAATGTGATGCCCTTTGATATGGCTAGGATCAATTTGTGATAATTGATTATCTCTGGAACCGCTCGACCCATAGAAACACAATTTTGCTCAGGGAGATGAATCATCATGCTGAATTCGATAATGATATTGACAACGTTTTCAGATTTACTATTTTTACTGCAAATACCCCTTTTTTCAAGTTCAAATGGAACAACCCATATATTTCAACATAAATCGACTGTTGAGGTCCATTTTCATGAGACCTAGAGATTTGAGTATTTTTATTCCAATTAATTTCCTAAATTTTCCACGATAGCATAGAAACTGTAATTTCATCCTATTTATTGAAGATTTTATCAAAATTGATTTTGTCTCTTCCTGTCTAACATCTATTTTATTATAATTTAATTTATTGATGATGTTGAATGATACGTTGCAGGAGTTGACCGTATTGACTACTGTGCAGCCTATGAGGCGCAGTTTGAAGCTCCAAATTTAAAATTTTCTATCTGGTTACATCCTTCTATTAGTTATAATTGAATAGTATATCACTGAGTATAGTTTAGTCTGATAAAGGCCGGAGAGTATCCAGCGACGTTCCGTTCTCTAGATACTTTATAATGTTCCATCCACGGTGAAACACCTTGTAGTGGGACAAATTCCTGGCTGGGCCATAGATCTGCCAGAAAATATGAAAATATGCTATATACCAGTTCAGATCTGGTAATTCTTTAATTTCAGTACATATATATTTATGTTTCGGTACATTTGAATAACAATTGCCATGAATTAGCATTTCCAAATGCATAAAGGACCGTCGACGAATTGCATATCCTTTTTCATTGAATTGTATGGGATCTATCATCAAGAGAACCTTTTCCAGAGATAAATATTTTCCATTTCGATAATTAGTGTTTGACAATTATTGCCATAAGATTTATGCCGACTGCAGCATTGCACAATACTACTAATAGGCACACTGTTGCGAATGATTCCAATTATTTCATCAAAATTATTTGCAGTGATGAATCCTGTATCGCAAGGAAATGTATCTCGCGTTATCCACATTCAGGGGGAACAGATTCTGGAGATAAATAAAGAGTAAATTGTGTATTGATTATGAGGACAATCCGATTTTTTTTTCATTATTCAAGGTCAAATGCCTTCAAACTGAAAATCAGATATCCTCGTACATTTGAAACAATTGCATATTTTTACCAATTCCATAAGTCAAAATTAAAAAAAAAAAACATATTCACTGATTATATATTTTTAAATTACATTCTAGACATTACAGTCCATTTTTAAAATATTCCCAACGATTCCAAAATGAACAGGTACAAATCAGGTACATACATAACAAATTAAAATATATTTCTCTTCGGATACAAACACCGATTGATAAATGATATTACGTGGTATATGGAAGATAATAAATAATATTATCTTAGCATATTTTTCTGAAGGTGATATATTCAATTTCAAATATGAAAAATATACATATAATTGGATTGAAATTTTCTACAATCTAGCGTCTAAAACTCTTAGTGGAGTAAAATTGTTCGCAATTATACTTCTTCAAATTGAACTGTGTCTATTTAGCCTATTTCGTTCGTCAGTCAGTTAACTATTCAAAAGAGAAAATATTTTTTTTGTGCGGGCCCAGCAGAGGAATACTTCGAAATTTTTAAAAATTCATCATAAACCTAAGCGGGTCCGACTTCAGAAAAGAGGACATGTACCTTCCGAATGAAAAAATATCGAATACTAGGAGAGTAGACTCGAAAAAAAAAATACTTGTACTATGGAAAGAGTTTGTAACCTTACATACATTAAATACTGTCTGTAAGTTCTTCGAGGAGGTGGTACATTCATTTTTCAGTTTTTGATGGGATTTTCTCTCCTCGTTTCTAAAAAGTAGAGTAGAAGTTATTAAAAATTATTGCAATATATTTGTAGTGACAATTGTGTCACTTTTCAGTGTCAAAATCGGAAACATCGAAAAAAGTTTACGAAGAAAAATATTTCAATTGTGTTGAGAACGGGAGCAGATTCGTTCCCGAAACGTCCACCAAGATAAGTAGAGGTTTTATTATTATTAAATATATTTGTATTTCCAAATTTTTTCAAAAACAAGGTGTCACTGACCAATAGAGAATTTCTCTTTTAGGTATCTAAAGGTTTAATTTCAAGCGCAGTGGCATTTTGGGACAGATCCTAAATCTGTCCTTACTACAAATATATTGCAATAATTTTTAATAACTTCTACTCTATTTTTTAGAAACGAGGAGAGAAAATCCCATCAAAAACTGAAAAATGAACTTACATACATTACCATAACTAAATAGACTACACAGTATTTTTCGTTCCAGTATTCACCCTACTGATTCATAGCATTACCACAGATCACCTTAGGTAATCTGTGGCATTACTAACATATTAATGAGTGTGATGATGTTTGCATTTCACATAATTAGTCAGTTTCCAGGACAACACTTTCCTGACCTTACAATCAAAACAAACAGTGCCGAATGATATTCATTGGTGTCAAAATTGACGTGATATAAGAAAATCACTCCTGCAGCAATTACGTATTTTTACGAATGTCTGGAGTCAAAAGAATGGGGCTTTCTAGAAGACTTCCTGAAAAATCAGGAGCATCATTTCTAAGGTAGGTAAGTATTTATAATATCGCTAAAACTGAAATTAGTTATCGAATAATTTGATGACCACTAGAAAATGATTTTCTGTCTTCTCGTGATGGTTTGTTGATGATTGTCATTATCATCAGCTATGTTTTCTCTTGAATGGTATGCAGCATCAAAAATATAAAATTCTTCAGGAAAACTCCTCAGCGCAAAACTCTGCTTTCCAACTGGAAAATACGCAATGATTCCTCGGAAGTAAATGCCTTACTACATCCAGAATTGGACTTGGATATCCCAAGAAGATTTATTCACGACGTACCCGATAAGCCATCTGAGAAATCAGAAGCGAGAGGGGTTTATAGGAAATGCTGCTTGAGTACTAATACTTGCTATTGTCGTGATAAACCTATCAGACCGAAAATTCTAGCTAAGCCGGAAAAATGTCTGGCGTTGGAAGAAATTGGGAGAAGAATCGGAAATGATGACTTGTCTAGAACATCATTACAATGTTTTTGTAAAGGTAAAATATGAGGGATCTTTTAGTTGAAGATGTTTCCAATTCTTCGAGAAAACTTCGTCATCTACTGCCACGTATAGGGTCCTTATGCATGTACAAATAACAGATAGAAAAAGTGGCTACCAATTCTGCTAACTAGATGGCTGCACTAGAGGTTTTAATTCAGTTAGAGCCATCTAGCCAGCTGAATTGGTAGGTATTTGGTAGCTTCTCCGTTAGAAGTACACCAAAACTGTTCTAACTTACATTTTCACACATTTTTTTCGATTCCAATGAGAAATTTCACATGAGCCTCAAATGGTTCACTGCAGGCTATGAAACTACAAAACAAGCGTTCCTGTCAATATACAGGGTAATTAATTTCGAATTGCCACATCATTGCTCGATTTGAGCATTTCTTGTAATCATATGCTACTGAAAATGATAAAGATAGACGTGGAGTTTATTTTATTGTTTCTTCTGTTTCACATAAAAAGCTGCTGAAATGTCTATATAATGGACCATCATTACCAGTTTATGGTCACTGTTAAAAGATAGAATCGAAATGAAGAAAAATTCTTCTGACATTCTGATCTGAAACATTGCTGGTAATGATAAAAATAGTAAAATAAAATGATACTCTGGTACAATCCAACAATGGAAGAATATACAGGGGGTTCTATTCGAAATTCCGGTCAGTCTGGAAGTGATGGAACGAGTTTTTTTTTGTCAATGAATGAACAATATGGTATACTTGCTATCAATCTACAAAAATTGAGGAATTGATCACTTTCTATCAAATCAAAACAACATCACATTTGAGATGGAAAAAGGATACTTATAGCGTTGAATGAACAGGAGGTAGCAAATTTTCGAAGAGAATTTATTCATGCTCAGAACAATAGAGAATTCTTTTGCGACCTGTGAATGGTTGCTTCAAGGCCACCATATTTATATTCGTTGATCAATTATTTGTTGTTTGAAATATCATAATTGAAATCCACTCTCTAGAAGTATAAGTATGCTAAAAAAGCCCTCTTCGCATTCTTTCCAATGACGTGAAGAATACAAAACAAACAACAAGCTCGTTGAGTTTTTGAGAGTCGTCCAACGGGTTCTGAAATGAGAGGGTTTTGCGGTTTGAGATAGCATACAATGTACAAGTATAACATATTTCATACGAGGAAAAAGGTGAGCATGAAGAGTTTCACACTATACTTTTTCACAGCTATAAAATATAATGGTGAAATGATTTTACAACAGAAGTTACTTAATGCAAATTTAATTTTAGAGCTGTTTATTGCTGTCAAATATTTTTGATTGTCATAGTGAGGCAATTGTTTCTATGTTGTCTGTAACAATTGAATGCTTTTGGTCTTTGATCTTAGATCTGGGCTACTTATTGTTATCTTATCTCCGTTGTTTTTCCAACTCCTAACTCACGAATCAACTTCTGAATGTTCTCTATTGTGTAACTGCTAATTGCGACGAAGTCCATCCTCATCACTGCATTGTTTGAGTATTATAATATAATGTTTTACATCAATGAATTGTTACGGAACCCACAATAGAAGCATTGAATGATAGTCTTGGAAGAAGGAATATTCTCAAATGAATCCCAAGAAGAAAATATATTGGTATTCGTAGATATGCCTACTAGATTTTCATAGAGGAATAGTCATTGCACTACTATATTTATATGAACATTTTGTTCTTTATCATTTCTGGAATCGAATTTCTTCTTGTGATAACATGACAAATGTCATGTATATTAGCTTGCCAGCTCTTTGTTGAACACCGCACGGCTTATTTACATTAGAATGATACAAGGTGGATATAGGATGATGAACCTACTCTTTAATTATTCCTTTCCAAAACATGAAGTCCTACCTGTTAAATAACCTCACTAAGGCTGCACCACTTGACCAGAGATGGCAATACGATCGTAGATTCTGTGAAATCAAAACAGCTTTACTGATAATGGTTCAACGTGTTTTTTTTATCTGTAGACAAAACGAAAGGAAAACCTATGATGTTCGAGGAACATCGTGTTAGCCAGCGGTGGAATTTTGGAAGAGAAGGAAGGTGTTGGAATTTTTCTTGGAAGTTTGGAGGTTGTAAGCATCAGGAAAGCCTTAATGCTACACTATTCCATATGTTCTGATCGAAATGATTTTCTGGACTATTTTAGTTTTTTTTTTCAAATTCATGACTCTTATATTTATCATTCCTGCATTCACCGGCATCCACCTTACTTACATTTAGTTGGAGGACTCTTCTCCTAATGCATATCCAAATCATGTTATCTTCTTTGCATTAATCTGCATGATATATTTACACTTGTTAACTATCATTTTAGCCGCCACAGCTAAAGTTCCTGATTCGGAATTGTTGAAAAAATATAAGGAAGAAGTTGACAACAGGAGCACTGCATTGAAACTGACCGAGCAACGAAAAGACTACGAAGTATATAGAGAAGATCAAGAAAACGAGTATTTGAGAGAAATTGAGAAATACGAGACTGAACAGACGAAACTATCTGAGGTGGAAGATGATGACGGGTACAATACAGAAGAACAATTCAAAGAACCAAATTCAGTTTCGAATGATGCGTATTCTGTATCAACGTTACTTGGTGAGATTTGTACAGTACTCGCATAAGCGACGAATAACGGTGAATCTTTCGCTTGAAGGATGATTTACGATTTACGATTTCGTGAGAGCTCGTCTTTTTGATATTGTCAACCTTCAGAAGGGCGCATTTTCAGACAATTTTGGATATCTTGCTTTTTGGTTCGACCCCCTAAAATATGCTTTGTTTAAATCGACCAAGCGAAAAGCATTCATGGAACTTCTTCAGCCCTGAAAACATGAATCCCATGCGAGAAATTATCATCAGTAAACATCAAAATCCTGCATATTTCGAAATGAATTTGAAATATGGCTTTTATGTGGTCTATATTTTTGTACTTTGATATTCTCTCAATATCAACGACGATATCTGACTTTTCGCCACATATTGAAATTTCTGTACTTATATTACAGGGACTAGAGTTGCAAAATCTGTTATTGGGTCGAGCGGATTTGTGTCTGAAGGTTTGGACATAGAAGACATCAGAAAATTTCGGGATGATCATTATTTCGAAACTCATGATGTTGGAGATCATCATCAGACACATAATATTCCAGACCACACATGTATTCATCAATTCAAATTGGATGAAAGATTCTTGCCTAATCCTCTGAATGCCGATGTCTACGGGAGAAGCAGGTGAAGTTAAATCTAGCTTTAGTAACAATATAATCAGTACTTAATGCCTAATGACAATGATTTAATACATAAGTATAAATAAGAACAGTAATCGTATTTCATTTGGGAAACTTCGATAATTATCTCTATTCAAGGCCACAAAACAATCAGGAATGAAAACATTCTGAAAATTGCACAAGTACCTGTTCACCTGAAAAATGCTCATCTCCAACCCTATTTTATGCATTTCGAAATAGTACAGAATGATGATCTGATTTGATGAAAAGGATATTTTTCAAAGGTCAGAATTTGCAAAAAAAATATGAGAAATTATCGAAGATAGTTATGGAAAATCCTATGAGAAAATGCAAAATCACAAAATAATGTCATTTGTGTCATATCTGCAAAAGACAATGAAGTAGTATGTGCATGAACAGTTTGGCTCAAAAGCGAGTTTCCGTCCGGAGACTTATGAGAACGACTGATACTCAGTTTTTTTGAATGGAACACCCTATGCTCCATGGCATTTTGCAGTTAAAGCCCAAGATTCAATATTACTATTGATAATATAAATATTCAATATAATGGTCAGAAATTTGTCACGAGAACGGTCATACAGATCACTGATATGTATATAGAATTTTCAGGGAAAGTTGTGAGGAATACTATTAGGATTCCAAATATGACATGATATGAAAAGTGCTCTATTTGAAATGAGAGTTGTTATTATTATCAGATACAAGCTGCAAAACTGTATTCATATATCAGATACTTCTTTTGAACTATCCACCGCAAAACACCGTACCGTGTATAGTATGAAAGAACATATAATATCATTAGTAATCTCAATGAAGCCAAATTGCTTTGATGAAATATCAATCATAAGAGAAACACAGTGTGTCAAAGTAGATATTTTGAGATTTATATTTCGGAATATTTTGGAAATTAATTCATGATAAATTTCAAACTAGGGGCTCTTTTCTGGGTATGAATCATGAATTGGTATGTATTTCGATGATTTATCATTATTATTATTATTTGGTGAATAATCCCGTATAGAATTTAATGCAATTATTTTAATATTCTTTTGTTTCAAGGTGCTTGATATGCTCTCAGCCAATGGAAGGAGAAAAGGTCCAATTATCAAAATCGTACCTTGGTGGTGATAATGAACCGAATCGAAGTTTGAGGAGTTTTTCGAAATGTTACGAATTGGGCCTCTTTCCTCGCATCATCAGTATCGGTGGCGATAAATCGAAAATTGCACTCAAGTTGAGTGATAACCAGATGAAATTTGATCATCTGATGAATAAATATCGGAAACCTGAATACAGCAATACTTTCGCTCTAAGGCAACAAAAAATGTCATGTTAAATATAGTCTATTCATGATATGCTCGTATGACTACATATTTATTTTTACATGGATATTTACTTAAATACATTGTTCTACTTTTGTATGATTATGAATGTATTGAATAATATCATTATACACTATTGAAAGTTGCATCATCTTATCCATACAGGAGAATTTCCCTACTCCTGATCAGAAGTTCCAGGAAGGAAACTCCTATTTGTTTCCTATAAAATACACTGAGTCCAAGAAGGGGATTAGCAGCATGGATGAGATCTCGCGGAAACGGTGGGAGATACAAATTTGGTGAAATGAGGAAAAATTGCGCATTCAGAGAGGCATTCCAACAGTCTATTCTCAAAATTATTTAAGGTGGATTTATGCACGACGCATTATCTTTACTTTTTCATTAACTTTTATTTAATTGAACCTTTCATTAGGGACTTTTTCACCTCTATGCACATACTTTAATGGATTGAAACTGTGAAACTAGTCGCTTACGTACTCAGCCCGATATGATTATTTGTGTTTTGATAGTGTATAGTTATGAACTCAAACTCAAATAACAAGGTTTTTATTGTCTTCACAAGAGTTCAATTATTTTTTCAATGAGAGTTTAATTCCAAAATTTAATTTCGAAAAAATTATCAATGACAGATTCGCGCATGCGCACATCGTATTTTACTCGTAAATTACGTGGTGTAAAGGCTGGTTCATGCAACGTTCATTACAATTACATTTTGATTATATTATAATTATATTATCACTAAGAAAAATTCCCCGTTCATGCAACACATTAACAGCGCATTAGTGCATGCTTATTGAGACTCTTCAGATTTTTACCATGTGTTATATTTGAAATTCAACGAATTGTGGAATGCATCTGTATGTGTTTAATAATTAATTTTTGTCTTCACAGCGTATTGGACTTTTGTTATCTTCATTGATTATGTTTTTGCTTGTATTGGTTCGAAAGAAAAGGTCACGAAACCGCTGATTTTGTGTGAGGAGAAGTGACAGGAATTCGATTTCATGCTCTATGTCTAGCAAATGACATCCCGGCGCATGCGAATTAGCTGTTTTCACTACGAATATATAATGTAATTAAAATGCATAGTTGAAAGTTGGCCAACTTCTTAGTGGACTAATGTAATGAAAATGCACTAATGCATTGCATGAACTCGCCGCATCAGTATTAGTGATTCAACTTTTCTTAATCATAATATAATTAAAATGTAATTATAATGAACGTTGCATGAACCAGCCTTAACTTTTCGCTAAAAGATCGAGGTTGGTTATCTCTTGAACAAAGGATAGTGAAAAATTAAAGTTAAGTTGGATGCATGAATGGTTACACGGAAATAGATAGTTTTCAACATTTTAATGAATTCGTTAATGAAAGAGAAAATACAAATAAAAGAAAAAGCGCTGTGCATAAATCCGGCTTTATAGTTTTTCAGTTATATCGTTATTTTGAGATATAGAAAAAAATAAAAATACTTCCTCATGACAGTTTTTGATATTATTCAACGTGATGATATTGATTTCTTTCTCCGCTGTTTCGTATTCGAGGAACCATATATAATCGCAGAGTCCCATGCTGTGCTTCCTTATGGACACAGCGGATGATTTCATTGAAAATGCATTTCATATCATTATATAGATAAAAGTTTCATATGAAATTAAAAAAAGTTGTGGGTACTGGTGATATAATTCAACTGAATCAGCTGAACCGGCAACTTCATCTTCTACTCTCTTACCCGAGCCACTGAATATGGGCTAGAAGATCCACGCTGAGCCCCTCCCATAAATTTACCTCTTTGCCCCGTACACGAGTAGGCTTCAGGTGGTTCTCGCGCATATACCAAAGATGTGCTCAAACCGTCTACCGTCTGTGGTACGGGTAATACGTTTGATAGGCGGCCGCCACTTCCGTGAGACCTACTTCAAAGTTCCGCATGGGAGTGTTCCAGCAGACAAAGACATCCGATGGATATCCAATGGATATCCATTCAGGATATTTTGAATATCCAGTAGACGAATCCAAAGGATATCCCATAGACTTCCAGTGACTCTCCAGTGGATGAATATCTTTTCCCAGTATATGCCGTTCGCTAAATAGAGCTGTTGTTACATGCGCACATTTTTTGAAAAATAAATTAATAATATCTAACCTTTCCTCCACGGAATACACCATTTCAATAGTACTATTAATTAACAATCGACTTGACGCAGTTGTAACGTTCCATGAACTGAGGTAAATTGTAGAGATGATGCCGTCCAAAAAATTAATTGTGATTGAAAAAATAAGGATTGAATAGATACTACTTCTGAAATGCCACTGTGATAAGATAATCCTCGGTGAGGGGTTGAAGTTACGTTGAGTCATTGGCCTTGCGTTTTACCGACATGTTTTTCTTATAGGCTCAACATAATAAATATACATCACTGTTCAATAATGGTTTGAACAGTATCAAATTCAATCAATTCAACGATTGTCAGTTTCAATTATCTTTCTATTCTTTTTTTCACCAAATCTGTCTTGTTGACATTTTTCAACTAATCTTATACAAGGCCATTACAAAATAATAACATGAGAGAATATGACTGAATATTCGACAATCACAATGGTGTATATATCTTTTGCTCAACTAACACTTCAGTGTGCACGCCAGTAGCATAGAAGGCGGTTGAAGGTCAGGAAGTTCGTTCCTTTGCTCGAGAACGGATTTTCCAAAGCTTGCACATCCTCTCACGCTCTCTTCGCTGCTATCAGTATATTTTTTGATTGTGCTCATGCGTACAACATTTTATGAACATCTCAACTGCTTGGCCTTTCTGCGTGCCACTCCGGAACATCAGGAACCGACCAAATAATAAGAAGATTTTTTTTATATAGAAGAGGCCGAGAACCGAAGAAGATTTGTAAGGTGACATTCGTAGTTTAAGGTTATAATAGTTATGTTTAATTTATTTGAATATTATTTTCTTGTTATATCATTTGACTTGATTTATCATTCTTCAATGATCTGTTCTGTTTGGATCATCTAATTCAACAGGTACGGCTCAGGTCTTCAAATTCTAGATAGTAATTTGTTTTGTTTCGGCCTTTCTTGACTTGAGTGATGAGTTTTACAGAATGTCTACCAGAACTACCAGGAGTTCATCTCATTTGATGTCCAATGGCGCTATTCAGGAAAGTATCAAGCCCAATGAATGCAAAATTAACAGACTACGTAAAACTACTGTACAGTCTGAGATGAACATATCTCCGAAAGCAAAAAACACCATATATTCAGATAGTGATATTAATTTGAATGATATGAGCAGAAATCAAGGACGGAAGAAACATACTGAGAAAGAGAGAGATATTACATCTGTGACTGAAAAATCTTCGAACGGCAAACAAGTAGATATGTCTATATACGATTATATTGAAGATGGTGAAATGGTCCAACAAAAAGAACCAGATTCTGTAGATAAAATAGTTGAGATAAACAATGAACGAAAATGTGCAAATTGTCAAGCATTCTTTGAGAATCCACTTGAAATGCTACGCCATTCAAGAAGTTGTCAGTCTCCAAAGAAAATTCTACCTCTTGAAGAGATTGAGAAATACTTTGATTCACCAAACAGAAATTACTGCCCCATCTGTGAGAAACGCATCAAAACAAGAAATTTTCGGTCTGTTTTCATAAAACATTTGTTAGTACATACCAGTGGGTTATTACATGAATGTAATATTTGTAAAAAGAAGTTTAGAAGGAGGGATCACATGAGAGCACATAGAAGAAGGCATATTGTTATTGCCCCAATATATGAAGGTTGAATTATATGGTGAGGTTTGATAACTTTTGAATCATTTGATACTAGATTTACAATTTGCAGAAAATAATTATTATACTATTGGTAAGCCAATGAACTTTCAATGTATGTAAGCAAATCTATTCAATATTGTTATTAATTCAAATCATCTCAGGGGTGGAATCAGAAATCTCAAAAAACTCTATGAAAAATAGATGAGAAATAATTCTCAGAGTTTTATAACAAAATTCAAATTCATCTTTTGTCATTTGTCCATCAAATTGAATTGAAAAATTGAAATAGTCAAGCTGCTGAAAATTCAAGAATATGCATGCGAATCTTGGAAACCTTGACGAATATTATAGAAAAACCATGGCATAGATAATCTGTGATAATACCCAATAATATGGGAATACAAAATATTGGCTCAATATTGGCTATTCAATTTTTTTACTTTTCTTCATTCTTGTGATCATTCTTCATTCTGATCTGATGTATGGGGACAATGGTGAAGCCATTCTGCCCGCCAAATGCCATTTAACTTGAAAACAGCATTTTATCCATTATAGCCGAAAATCACTCACACGTAAGTCGTTATATGGCGGCAACGACAATCACAGAATCATTAGTGTTACTGATAATTGTACAATCAATCGTATGAAAACATTGAATCAATGACCAAATTGCATAATTAAAATCTCAAAATACCAATTAATTGTACAGAATTCTGCAAAAAGGTCGCCATCTTCTGAAGAGTTTTATAACTATTATGCCATTATAGTGGAAGATGCCGGTTTGGCGAAACAAAACACTATCAGTGACTTGAGTCTTTTCTACATCGTTATTCTGTTGAAAATTGAAAATTCTCGCGAATTCCCAGAGGATTAGTATACAGGTCATTGGATGTGTTGCATAAATATATATGGGTCCAGGTGTAAAAAAAATCCATAACAAGCAATTTCTTCATTATTTAGGATGTTGAAATGGATTTAGTGTGAAAATTCTTGAATGGCGGCAGAAATTTTCATTGATGCAAAATCTCGTTATTGCCTACTTACATTCAAGGAGCATCTCTAGTGACATTTTTTGATCAATTCTCACAGATTTTGGGGATTTTCTCTTCAAGTTCCGAAAATGAAAATAGAAATTGTAATAATTATTTCAATATATTTGTAGTGAGGACAAATTTAAGTTCTGTGCCAAAATGTCACTGCACTTGCAATTTTATCTTGAGATACCAAAAGAGAAATTCTCCATTCGTCAGTGGCATCTTGTTTTTCAAAAAAACGTTTTAGGTACGAATCTGCTCTCGATTCCAATACAGTGGAGAAACGAAAACGTCGAGGGCCTACTTACCAAAAACCGAATGCAGATATCATTTCCAACGTATAGTAGAAATGAAAGAATTATCATTTCGTTTTCAGAATTGCTTTTAACTTCAGTTTTTCGCTGAAAGATGAAAGTTGGTTATCTCTTGAAGAAAGGATAGTGAAAGATAAAATTCAATTTTAATTTTCAACATTTTAATGAATACATCAATGATTGAGAAGATACAAATGAATGAAAAAGCGCTGTGCATAAATCCGGCTTCACACTAATGTTGGCTCTAGGTTCTAGAGCATTTCTTTATATGCTAGAGTCTTAGGACATGGAGAAATGATAAAACAGCCGTCAGGACATCACTACTTAGATCCCTTGAGTTCACATGTATATCTTGAATTGAGAGCCGTTACGGATTGGGAATAATATTCCTAACTATACCACGAACTGATATATGCGACTACAGAGTGTAGTCGATTATTTTTGTTTCAGGAATTCACTACATGAAAATTACATGAGTTGTGTATTTCCCCTTTCCTAATCCGCCCCTGATTTATGTTGGGTTTTCTGTTTGGCTATGTTAGCTCCCAATAATGATTATTTATGATTCAATTAATACGAAGAATATATGTTCTGACGTAAATTTAGGAAGAATTTGAAATCTATTATTATCTATTATTATTACGTAGAATTCCTGAGTCATCAGTTTGTGGTGTGATAATACTTGAATGAGATATTGTAGAGAAACATTCAGTGGTCACTGACTATAAACCGTTTATATCGATGAGAAATTGTTAATAAATTTATATTATGTTGTCAAAGGTGAAGTTTGACTGGTTATGTATGAAGAGAATAAGATATTCGGATAGTTTACAATCTGAGATCAACGAATTGGCACTCGCACATTCGCACATTCTGACATGAATGAGGAATCAAACAAAGTTGATGTCACTAGAAAAACGTTCAGGACATCACGCATTGAGGAATTGATAATCTATTTTTGATACTTCTGTATGAATCACAAAAACACTCACTCGAATTGAAATTTATTTGCCTTCATTGCCCTTTTTTCATATTGACGCACACAGTTCTTCCATTGCTATACGTATACAGGGCATCCGGCAGGTCGATGCAAACGTTTTATGAGCTGACAGAAGATATTTTTCAGGACCTATTGGACTACACAAGACTTTCTGCAGTGAAGTCAATACTAGAAACTTGACCTTACGTGTTCATATACTTTCAAGAACTTCTGTAATTTATGCTTTTTCGAATGGTTTATGTATGGAAATAATCAACTGGTGATTAATTTAACAAATTATTGTAAACTTAAGTAGGTGAATCAGAATCGCATTCAGAAATGAAAATAAAACAACCTTCACATTATTATAACTTCACTAATACTCTTGTCGGCAAATGCAAAGTTTGCTTCAATCTGCAGGACAACCCGAATAGCCATGGTAGCCATGTTCATGATCTCAGCTCAAAAATTACCCATTTCGACATCGCAAATTATGTATTTACACATTTGAAAGGTGTGTAGAAGAAGATGAAATCACCAAGTGTATTGTTTGGATTGAAATGTAGGGGGCAGGAATTTCGCAATTTTGGATATTGGTATTTTAGTTATTTATTCGACACTTTCGTGGATTTGAATACAAGAAACTGGAACTGAAATGATGTATTATGATCGTTGTTGACCACAACAATAAGTAAACAGGTAGAGTATGTGCAAAAGCAGATAGTATTTATCGAAGACAAACGTTGAAAATAGGGATGAAGAAATTTTTGGATTTTTTCAATATTTTTTGCAATGATATTATTCTATAATTTTGTACACAGGCCAAATAGCAACATTGAACTTTTGTTCGCCACTTTCGTCTTTAATATAATATACTTTCTCATTTTGCGCTTACACTTGCCTTTGAAGTCACCTTTGAGAGTAGTTTTTTCAGATGTGTCTTGGTAAGAATCAACGGTGGAGACAACCAGTTTCATAACTATGAAGCTCCTAAATGTCTAATTATGTAATTTTTGGTGTCGCCATCTTATGACTTAGATGTGAATGGAACTCCTCCACTTCAATGGATTGTTCATATCAAGTAGGTCGTATAAGGACAAAACCACATGACAAAAAAACATTCTCCAATGAATATTAGGCTGAGGTGCTCAATCATCTTCTGCACATCTTCATATCATGAGTATATATTATTTTGATACGCTGAAATATAGATTTATACGTGAGCATTAACCTAATTGTTGTTTTTATGGATTCGTTTAAAGTTAAGTTCATCTATCTCTAGTTAGGTATATGAATATCACCTTATTCATGTTGAATGAAATTTGTTAAGATGGATTGAAACATATTCAGATATTGTGATGAAGTACCCTTTTTCTAATTATCAGGCATTTATAATATTGAAATATATTTTTCATCTTCTTGAATATTGTGTATGTTGATATCGAACCCATTTCCACAACTTTTACAAATCCTTTATCCGGATAAGTTCCTCAAAAACCTTTCGAAAGAAATATTGGCCTCCATATTCAACCAGCTGAAATAGCAATCTGGTCTATTTTGTTTCAAATTAATGAAAAATAACAAATTATCTGACAAATATATAGACAACGTGAAAAATTTGCAAGCTTGTATGTTCACCAAGAAGGCTGATCACACAATGCCCAATTTGATGATGTCGGGTACCACTGTTCCTATGAAGTCGTCAATATCCATGTTGGGTGTCACCACCAACCCCGTCCCATGGGACGATCATGTGAGGTCCATTGCGAAAACTGCTTCACAAAAACTTGGTTTTCTATTCCGTGCGAAGAGATACTTCACATCCCAGCAGCTGCTTATGATCTACAAAGCACAAATTCGACCTGTCCTGGAGTACTGTTCACATGTTTGGAGCTCAGCCCCCAAACATACGCTAAAGCTCTTAGATTCAATTCAGAAGAGAGCTATTCGCCTAGTCGATGATACAACACTCACCAAATCATTGACCTCTCTAGATCATCGTAGAAAGGTCGGCGATCTATTCCTTTTTTATAGGTACTTTCATGGTCGGTGCTCAACGGAGATATCATCTATTATGCCACCACGCGCGATTCCTAGTAGACAAACCAGACGAGCTCAAGCTGGTCACTCCTACACTGTCAGGCTCGAGACCTGTCGAACATCGCTATACCAAGCATCATTCCTCAATAGAACGGCAAAGTTATGGAATTCTTTGCCTAGTGAAGTCTTTCCTGATGCTTACAACCTCCAAACTTTCAAGAAAAATTCCAACACCTTCCTACTCTCCCAAAATTCCACCGCTGGCTAACACGATGTTCCTCGAACATCATAGGTTTCCCTTTCGTGTTGTCCACAGATAATAATGATAAAAAAAATCTCTCAATGTTCACTTCAGATATCGCGAAACACAATATCCACCAAAACTTATTGGAAATTCGAAAATTTTGAAAGATTTAGCTATTTTCAACACTGCGACCCATTTCGACTGGTGGTGAGCGCTTCTGGAGTAGACGGAAGCACAGGAATGATACTATCGAAATCCACACTGTTTTATCGCATATAGGGTATCTAAAATTGAGAAAGTTCGTTCTTTCAAATGTGTCACCTTGTATTGATCGGATGGTCAGAGGCAGAATTCAATTAGGACATGAAAACAAAACGGGAACATAACGAAATTCAAAACGTAACAACAAATGACAAAATGACAAATGACTAAAACAAATGGAACATGATGACAAGAAATGAATTGCTGTAAAATTACAATAATAATTGTTCTTTGACCAACAGTTTCGTTTGAACTAAAGAGGAATAATTGGACCGCATTCACGATGCATTTACTAATCCAAATCCAGAAAAACTTCGGAGATCTCTTACGCAAACAGTACCTGCCTATATTATGTTTTCCATTTTTTATTACGTGAATCTACTTTTAATATGTTCTGTGGCAACTCAGGGATGAAGTGAACGCGAATCTCTTATTACTTTACTATTTTGGTTATGTACAATCTTGCATTTCTTATGCCATCATTTGCTGGAGCAACTGTCCCAGGGCTGATGAGGTCTTCAGTGCTCGAAAGAGAATAATTAGAATTATATCATTTAAACCGTATACCATTTCTCGTGAAAAATTACTTCCCGACTTGAACCTACTATCATTTCCCTCTCTGTTCATTCTTGCAACAATAATGCAGGTCGAAAATAACCTATCTAATTATCCTGTTTCTAGAAAAAATCAGTATTGTATAAGAGAAAGCCTGGATTTGGCCTGAGATATCATCTCTGCCTTACCTAAGCACAGACTGACCAAGGTATCTAACACACCTATTGTGCTACCTATTGAACTATATAATAAAATACCAATTGATTTGAAGAAAATACCAAATAATCATGAATTACAAAACGGCCTCGAAGATATTTCAATTGAAAATTCCTTTCGATCTATTGATGATTTTTTTAATTACAACTAACCTCGCATTTAATACTTTGTGATAATGTCTCCACTTCTTTTTGTTTGTGTGTTGAATATTCCGTCACAAGATCGGCGACCGTATCTCCATTTATACAGGGTGCAACTAAATAAACATTTGAAACATTTGAGAGGGTGATTCCTCATCGAATAAAGATTGGATCTTTCATGTAAAGGAACTCCATTGGAGCATCCCATGTTAAGATGCAGCCCCTTGAAGGGAGTACATAAAATTTTTTTAACAATTTTTTTAACAAGCACTAAAAGTTACAGTGTATTGAAATCAACATTTTCTACTACCAAAAAGACACTTAGCCAGTAATTTATTTGGTCTACCCCATGGTTGTAAGGTGTGGAGAACGCAACCCCTGAAATTTATTTCCGATAGCCTGTTCCATTCTGAACAAAAAATGTCCCATGAATTTTTTGCCCAAAATATATATAGTATAGTATATAAAATATATATATATATATATATATATATATATAGTTCGCAGCAAAAAATTATTTTACGAACACCTAGGGAGATACATCTTCATAAATGCAAAATGGATTTATTGTCATTTTGTAGTTACTACCTGCATTGAATGGATTAAAGAGGATTAAACAAAATTAATTCATTCATAACAAAACATACAACATGAAGAAATCATAGTAAATGTTCAATATGTCTACTTTCAGACATTACGCAGGCGTCTAGACGTCTCCGCATTGAGCCACGTATTCGCTCAAATATTCCTGCAGTCTCTCTTATTTACTACCCTGCACGCATCGATGATGCGGTTTCTTGAGTCCTCTTAATCGCGAACAGGAGTACGATAAACCAAATGCTGTAAATGGCTCCAAGTAGAGAAATCGAGGGGATTGAGATCCGGGCATCGAGCGGGCCAATTCTGTGGTCCTCCTCGACCTATCCACTGATTTGCATATGTTCCAGGTAAGTGCTGACCTGCTAGTTGACTTGAATGGGCGGGAAAACCATAACGCATAAAAAACATATCCCTTCTGAAGCCTAAAGGAACTTCCTCCAGCAGTACGGAATGCAATCGAGGAGGTAGAAAATGAGGCCCAATTAAATAATCCCCAATAACTCGGACTCACACGTTGAGAGAAAACTGTTCTTGATGGTTAGTTTCGACAATAGCGTAAGGGTTTTCATCAGCCCATATGTGTAATTATGGGAATTGATAATCTTGTCCCGAGAAAAACTACATTCGTGTATGAATTCGATCGTCTTTAGAAAGTCACGATTCCTTCTAATCATTTCCAGCATCCAGCTGCAAAATTCAAGACGGTTCGGAAAGTCTCGCGGTAATAGTGCCTGTACTAAGAGTTGTTCCTTTGAAATTCGAAATACCATATGATCAACATTTAGCTGGAATGCAATCTTTCTAGTACTGGAGTAGGTTGTTCATCAATTAAATCTGGTACTGCTTCCTCAAGCTGTGGTGTTCTTACTTCTCGATGGCGACCACAATCCTGCATTCTTTTGTCGAATGAACAGACCGTAAACGTAATGCATATCAGCCATTTGCTTATTTGTGTATGCCATTGCAATAACAAGTGGATTATTGAAGTAACAAATTGAGAACAGAACAATACACAATTAGTATTACTTCAAGTTCGAAAAATTACCAACTGAGAGCTCAATTGTCACTATCGCTAATAGCTGCGTACTAGATAAATTAGTTTCGTATTTTCGTTTTATGGCGATCTTGTTCATAAAATAATTTTTTGCTGCGAACCGGTTTATTTTGGGCCAAAAATTCATTCTGGGACATTCTGTATCTTAACATAGGATGCTCCAATGCAGTTTGTTTATGTGAAAGATCTTATATCTTTCACCCCTTGAATGTTTTACACACCCTGTGAAATAATCAGGTATTAAAATTAGCTATAATCAAATAGGCAGCACACTTAACAACTTTTTCTAGTTTTCTATGGTATAGAAAGTTGGAACACCAGTTTATACAGGGTTGGGATTAAGTATGGAACCAAGTAAATATCTTTCAAACGAAAAGAAAGATATTTACTATATATCTTCACAGATTTTGAAAGAGTTTGTTATTTTGAATGCATACATACTGAGTTAAGTGTAAAAAAATCTAAAAACGAGGAATAACTCACTGTGAGTTATACAATAGGTGTACATTTCATTATTTTAGGATAATGAGAAACAAAATTACTTCGTATGTTCGGAATGCTCGCCGTTTACTTGCTGAAAATATGCTATTCTATTAACAAATTCTTGAGTCACCCTTCCAAGATTTCTCCACATATTAGTTCACATTCATCAATAGTTCTTTGCCTCAATTCCTGTAAGTTTGTTCGTCGTCTAACATGAACACGTGATTTCGGATAACCATGACGAAGAAAAATCTAACGGGCTAAGATACGGAGAACGAGCAGGCCACTCTATGAATCCTCTACGTCCAATCCATCGATTTGAAAAATTTGCATCCAGAAAATCCCTAATCCAGCTAAAATAATGGGGAGGTGCTACATCTTTTTGAAACCAAACATTTTGTGGTAATTGCCCAATCTGTTGAAGTGCAGGATTAATTTCATTTTTCAGCTTTTGATGGGATTTTCTCTCCTCGTTTCTGAAAAATAGAGTAGAAGTTATTAAAAATTATTGCAATATATTTGTAGTAAGGACAGATTTAGGATCTGTCCCAAAATGTCACTGCTCTTGAAATTGAACCTTTAGATACCTAAAAGAGAAATTCTCTATTGGTCAGTGACACCTTGTTTTTGAAAAAATTTGGAAATACAAATATATTTAATAATAATAAAACCTCTACTTATCTTGGTGGACGTTTCGGGAACGAATCTGCTCCTGTTCTCAACACAATTGAAATATTTTTCTCTTCGTAAAATTTTTTCAATGTTTTCTATTTTGACACTGAAAAGTGACTTTTCAGTGTCGAAATAGAAAACAGGATTAATATTTCGTTTCCATCGATGAAAGAATGGGCCTACAAGCCTATTTTCGACAATTCCCATTAATGAGTTTATCTGAATGGTTTTTTGCTCTAATGCAGAAAACTCGAAGGAGGTTGATTGAAGTGCTATATTCCTCGTTCTTATAATTTTTTTCACACTAAACTCAGTATGTATGAATTCAAAATAACAAGCTCTTTCGAAATCTGTAAGAATAATGTATCGGGTGTCCCATTCAAATTGAAGAAGTTGATGGCATTGAAAGATATTTACTTGGTTCCATACTTTATCCCAACCCTGTATATTCATCATGGTTCTCACTTTCACTCAAAGATATGTTATTATTTATTCTCCACTAGATGTTATGTCAATTGGTTGGATTCCTCCGTCTTTCTATAGGCGTTAACTAGGATCAATTTTAATTTTTTTCAACATTATACAATAACTAACTTACCTATGAAATGATACATTATGATCTTTTTGAATCTATCAGTACAGGCTGAACAAACAACACAATTTTGAACCGGCTGAACCAACTGGAATTATTGACCAATTTTTAATATTCAAATGACCAGTTGAAGGATGAAAGACACAAATTTTTATTATCAGATGAATATCCCCAGACTACGATAGAATTTCTTGAAATCAGCGGGAACAATGCCCGTTTATAATACAGGCATAACATATCATCATCATAATAATGCATCATTATGAGCGAGTGTTATCATAGGAATGTGTTCATAGGAACCGAATCCAAGCTATTATAAACGAATGATACAAGTGAAAAATGAAACTGGATGAAGTAAATGATAAAGCTTGGGGTAAATTGCCCCTTACCTTGATTTCCCCAAGAGTCGGTGCTCTGCTAGAGTTTCTCGAGAATAATCGTCCATATCAATTTCATGTATATGAATTTTAGTCGATACGAAGCGGTTCATATTTTCATCACCCAAAAATAAAATCATATTTCACCAATCGTTAAGTATAACAGTGTTGAAATTAGGCAAATACGATCACGTAAACATGATATTCGTCGAGATATTAACCAGAAAATTTTCAAACTTGGATACTTTCACAAACAAAAAGATGATAAAGTGTTGTTTATGTGAAGTACGGGTGGAATGAATCTAAATACGACAACTAATTTTCGAAACATTTAGAATTCGACCCGTATACGGTGTGATCAACGGTGGCTGGTGTCGTAGATGTATTTGAACACATCAATAATAGTCCCGTCTAGGAGATACAGTGATATACAGGGCGGTCCATTTGATAAACTAGACTTTCCGATATTTTCATACAATATTAAAACAATATTCAAATTACGAGGAATATGTTAAAGATGATAAATTTATTTCAAGTAGTACTATTTTTGATGGCAATATCCAACTATTTTTTTCAATCGCTTCTATACATCGTGTGAGCCATCGGTGGAATGTTGTGAAAACAAGAAGGTATTGGAATTGTCATGAAAGTTTGGAAATCGTTTGCATTAGGAAAGACTTCACTAGGCAGATAATTCCAGAATTTTGTCCCTCTGTAGATGAATGGTGCTTGGCAGCGTTCGACAGGTCTCAGGCTTGGCCATGAAGGGGAGACCAGCCTGAGCTTTTCTAGTTTGTTCATCTGGAATCATGGTGGAATAATATATGAGATTTCCGATGAGACAAGCGACCATACGAATATAAACAAAAATGGGAGATATCGCATGCGTTTTCTACAATGTTCTGAAGAGGTCGATGAATGAATTCATGAGTCTAGTATCACCAACTAAGCGAACAGATCTCTTCTGAATAGCATCAGAGCTTCAGTGTAAGTTCGGGAGATGAATTCCAAACACATGAACAGTACGTCAGGTCATTTTGTGATTTGTAGATCATGAGGAGCTGCTGCGGGGTGTGAAGTTCCTCTTTGCACGGAACAGACCTCACATTACCTCGATATGGATATCAGGAATAGTGGTGAGTACCTGACATCATCATTTTGGGAATTGTTTGACTCATCTTGCTGGCGAATATACACTATGTATATACTAGATTTTCAGATTACGATTTCGAATTTCTTGCCTGATCTTCATTCTTTGATCCTGTCCGAGTCTTGAGAAGAGAAAGCAGTATGCAGTGTACTATCATCCGCAAAGCTATGGACTGGGTAGGTCACATCTATAACAGATCGTTGCTGTGGAGCGAAAACAAAGTTGGTGGCAGAACGAATTCTAGTGGAACACCAGCATTCGTAGTAAATGCATCAGATGAGACTCAATTAGAAAGATGAAAAAATAATAATGGAATAATAATCATGGGAAAATAATATTGAAATAATAAGAAAAAACTTATTTTTTTCATTGACAAATTTTCACATTTTACATTTTCTTTGTTTTATTTTTGTATCAAGTGAATATCCTCAGTACGGGCCTGCCAACTGTTCACGATCATAAAATGCATTTAATGTTATTCGACTCGATATATTTCTATCTACGGTATATCTGCTTCTGCAGGATCAGATATGGAGAAGAGCTAGAAACCACTATATGTATATTTCAACTTGACAACTTCCTCATTTCTGATAATACAACTGAACAGAACTGAAAGAGATCCAAAAGAACTTGTCGTTATAGGAAGGAATACTTTTTTGGCAAATGGTTGTATCCATGAGGTGAATATATACACTGGTGTTCCAACTCCGTATCCCCAGCCACTAGAAACAGTCAGTTGTAATAGACTCCTTCCTACTTGATCATGTCGAATTTTGATACCTTACTGAGGTTTTTCAAGTTCGAAACTAGCTGGCATCAACTCTGCTGATCTCGATGGTTATCTTGGGAATTCTGGAAAACACGATTTGAATTTGAAATTCAACACGAATAACAAAAAATTTGACCGTCACTGCCATATATCCGTCACTATATTAACCTCATGTTTCTATATGTTTAGCAAAGGAACAATCGAATGGTTGAATCAACATCCTATATCTACACCTTGATGTATCAATATGGCGGACTTCATTTTAAATTGTGTCAAAATATAACACACTGGCGATGACAATTTCAAGTAGTTTCCTACACCGGTCTTTCCTCAGAACTCTTTACCATGCTCTAGTTCCTTTTTAGCTTGTTTCCTCTTTTGTATGTTTTCTAATCGCTGCTTATATTTTGTCGAAAGACTAGGTATGTCTATAGGCACATTGAATGAATGAATGAATGAATTCGAAAATATAATGTGGAATGATATATTCAGTACAACAATTTTATTCGAATTTCAAACTCAATTGAAGTCGTTGAACAGCATAACATTGTTCTAAAATTAAACCAGTTTCTGAACATTTGTTAATATCGTTAATTCATATTGAATTTCTAAATCAGGATAATCCACTGATACTCAAATGTAATGTATTTCCTACTGATTAGTGAATTGCTGGTTGAACAATAAGGTTGTGAAATATGCGAACTAACCCCAAAAGGTAATATCTTGATTAATAATCGAGCTATTCGAAATTGAAAAAAAATTGGAAATGGATGTTTCTTTCGATTGGTATCCATGTGTCCCAAATTCGATTCCCAAATGAGAGATCGAGAGTCGATTGTATGAAGTGGCATAGTTGCAGAGAATTGAATGTTGAATTTGGATCCAGAAAATCCCGAGAAAATATCTCGACAACTATTCAGTGCTGACGACTTCTTTAGGAACCCTTTTTAGTTGTTTTTTGACTCGAATCTGCAATTATTCAAGATTATGTCCATGAAAAAAGTGATAATGGAAATAATGATTAATTGAAATCAAGAATACAGATGGACGGAATTCAGTCGCCTCTATACGATGATATGAAATTTTTCGAAAATGATCTTAGTTTGGTGTAATTTTTTGATAAATCGCATCTCTGCCTCGAGGTTTCTGAATCTTACCTGAGTAATTAACTTGAGATAGTTTAATTTGAATTCGGACATACAGGAGATACAGAGCGGGTCAAATTAGACGAAAGTGGCACCATTTGTTGCTCAACAAAATGATACTTCGAAGTTCGAAGAATTCGAAATACTTCCGTAAATCTCCAGAAAAAAAAACAGAATTCTGCAAAATCGTCTAGATATTATTAGATGAATGTCGTTTCATATATTTATATTCTCCTTCATCTTCAGTTCCTCACAATATGGATTTCGAAGTTCTAGAGCGACTACACATGCCAATCTGAATGTTGTTAATATGAAGTAGCCGAGCATGTTAACCTCTTCTCTTTCGACTGAACATTATTATTTCACCAACATTCTCTATATATATACAGGGTTGGGATAGAGTATGGAACCAAGTGAATATCTTCTAAACGAAAAGAACGATATTTATGAAAATTTGCAGGTATAAGTGCAATATTTGCTTGTATTATTTCTTATCGTTCATTTGATTTAGTATTCAATAATATTTCGTATTTGTCCGTATCTGAAGAGTCACAATAATGAAGTTTCATTCCGAATTTTCTGAACTTCGAAGTAGCATTCTATTGAGTACTAATTACCGGTTACCAAGCATTCCATGCTTTGGTACGAATTTGTAACAGCCTATAGTGAAAGTTGAATATACCTTTATTCATTATGAATGACCATTTCGAAAAGCTTCATTTTGAATTCGGGAATGCAGATTGGAGTTAGAATTCGGAGACTGGGGTTGAATACTCGAATACAAAATAAATATATACCCAAAAAAAGCACAACAATATTTATAAAAGTCTGAATACTTATTTCGGCAACTAACTTGCCATCCTCTCGGTGGTAATTTCTGGAGAATATCTTGAGAGATAACTAAGAAGTCGCTGATATCTTTTACTTTTCATGTCTTTTGGGGATGGCAACTTACTTGCCAGAATACGTATTCAGACTTTTCTAAGTATGGCTGTGTTATTTTCGGGTACATATTTATTTTGTATTCGAGAACGCAGATTTCTTTAATTCTCCTTTGATGGAACGGTATCCCGAAATGGTCGGAACTAGACACTGGTGTAATCTAGAATGAAAAATAGGTGAGAACATATATATATCATTATGTGTCCTCATATGCCTACTTATTGAATCCTGAACTAATACAAGCATCATCTAGGAAAAAATGAATCATTAGCGATAGGTCAAATCTAGTGTGAATCTGAAAAGGAAGGTGCATTTCCCCTTTTTTTCTTTTTGTTCACCTTGTTATGATATACATTCTGACTATTCACGAATTACAGACCGCCTAAAAGTAACCTTTTGATCATGCGATTCGTTTCCGAGGCACTTCGCCTTGCACTAGGTGGATAGTATTTTTGAAAATTGGGATCATATCAATAATAAACGATCCTAATGAGAACCAGGTTCAATAATGAGAAACAAAAACGAAGCACCTTTTCTATGTATAAAGGTATTTCGAAAAATAATAAATAATTATGATTAGCTCTGCATATTAAGACGTGATATTTGTGTTGAAACGAAATTACCACATCTCCATTTATTAATTTATCTATACGGAATGGTATTCCAGAATCTACGAGAGATCTACAGGAGAAACACACTGCTTGTTAAAATTCCTCAAATTATTTGAATGGTATTGAAAATACCCTATGTTATCTACGATCAGAATTGTAGTACATGAAGTGTATTCTCTGAAAACCACTCTGGACATCGTAGCTTCTCTTTCTCTGCTCTTGAAAATTCGAGAGCAACAGATATATTGGAGTTTTGGTCACTATAATTGGCAATCCTTTGAGAGCATAGAATAGTTTTTGCATTTGTATTTTACATCGTCTACTGCTACTGTCACCACCATATTTGCAAACTTCATGTTGAACAATGAATAGCTACGAAATATTGAACCTTCTTGATAACATAACATCCAACGAGATTAGAAGTGCAATACGGAGATAGGTCGATACTTGAGATGATGATCTGTAAAAATTTCGGAATAATGATGTGAAAATCAAGTACAAATCAATGCAACAAAAACTCAAGCTTTCGAATCTTCATCAGAAATGCAGGTCACACAATGCCCAATATGATGATGTCATGTGCCACTGTTCCTAGTGAAGTCGTCAATATCCATTTGCTTGGTATCACCACCAACAGCGCTCTCTCATTGGACGATCATGTGAGGTCCATTGCGAGAACTACTTCACGAAAACTTGGCTTTCTGTTCCGTGCTTCACAACGCAGTACGATCTATGAAGCAAAAATTCGACATGATCTCCTGGATTAGTGTTCACATATGTTTGGAGTTCGCTAAACATACGATCAAGCTCGCTATTCGCCTAGTCGGTGATACTTACAATCACGAATCGTATAACATCGTAGAAAGGAGGGCGATATCTCTCTTTTTCGTTGATATTGCCATGGTGCTCTACGGAAATCTCGTCTATCATACCACCACGAGCGATTCCAAGTAGGCGAACAAGACTATCTCAGGCTACATGGTCAGGTTTGAGACATTTATCAAGCATAATTCAATGCAATGGCAGAGTTGTTGGAATTATTTTCCAATGAGGTCTCTCTTGATGATAACGCCCTCAAAACTTCCAAGAGAATGACCAATAGTTTCCGACTCTCCTTCTGAAGATCCCCTCACTGACAAATACAAGGAACCAGAAAATGCTGTTTGAGGAATTCGTGGTGATTATCATAGATGAGTGTACGCAATGTTATATGGGAGACCGAAAAACACATTTTGTTTACTAATTCCTCTTTGGAATATCCTATATTAAACTTCATGAACATGTGCGTATGCATGTTGAGTCAGTCTTCCTCTCAATACGATCATGAAAAGGCGTTTAGTGTGAGCGGTAGCAGAGATAAGTATCGATAGCTGTAGCGCGATTTGATGAGGGCTCGAAACCGGAAACACTCATAGATATATACTATATATGATTATATTTCTATGGAAAATCCCATCTGATTGATGTGTTTCTAGTGATTTGATGTACGCTGGATTCAAACGGACCGAATCCGGAGGATACGACTGTTTTTTCGAATATCGTGAGTAAAATGATCTACATGGTATATTCGATTTTGTCGATGAGCAAGGGCGCTTTTACGGAGGACAGAGAGATTAATGACACCCCATGACTTTTCTGTGACAAGTAATCGATAATACCCATCTAATAAAGTACTTTTCTACAAAGCGACTTTAATGTCGTATTCATGATAATTTTGCAAATACGGCATAGTTTATTTCTGTTTCTCTATTTACGACGATTTTTGATAATTATTTGTTTTCGAAGAGAGTTATTTCAACATTTATTGAATTTAAGTTAGTAGGTATCTATCGCTTAGATTTAAAAATGGATATCAAAATTTCATACCATGTTTAGTTGACATCCGTTAGGAGCTACCATTGGGATACCATTAAATTGTTCAATACCCTGCTTACTTTACATAGTTGCAGAATTCGAGATATTTCTATTGTCACTCTTATTGTTGTTGTTTCAATGTTTCGCTCAACAGATGCATTGAAAGGCACAAGAAATCAACGTATATTACTACTTCATAAAACTTTGAACATTGAACATACAGCTAACTTAATAGCAGCATTTTATTCAATATGACAGAAAATCACTCGTATGTGAACACAAAAATGGTAGAAGGATCAGTATTATTTCAAAAGTGGTGACCGCACAGATACCAGCAACTATAGACCTATATTTTGCTTCTTTCTAATATCGCGAAAATTTTCGAAGAAATATTGAAACGAAAATATCGACGAATTGAATTGGTTTTGGAGAGAATGAATCGACAGGAGATGCCATTGCCAATGTTACAGCTGAAATGAGTAAACCTAGTGATGAAAAAATTCTGACACTGGGTATATTTGTTGACCTCAGAAAGGCGTTCGATACATTTGATACATATGACATTCTGAGAAGCTATTTAACAAACAGAAAACGGCACGTGAAAATTGGTGATAGTATCGGCTCAGAAACCGTAGTTAAATACGGAGTTCCCCGAGGAACAGTTCTTAGATCAATGCTCTTCAACATATATATCAATGACTTGTTCAAGATCGATACAGAGGGACAGTTTTGCTGATGACACAGTTATATTAGACAAAGCAGCTGACTGGTACGAACTTGAAACAAAAGTTGTGACAGACTTTGTCAAAATAACTGGTTGAGTAACCGTCGTCTCACTGTTGACTGTAGCAAAACATACTACGAACCCTTCTCATCCTATCCTAAGTACTTGTCATCTTACAAGACGCTGAATATCATAAATCAAAATACATCTTTCGAAATATTATCAAAACCGCATGTGAAATATCTTGGTATTTCCCTCGATAACAACTTGAAATGGGATAAACAAATTAATAAACTTGTAAAAAAACTAAGATAAACAATACACGAATTCAAATATCTGAATAAAATACTAGATCAACAGGAAATGTGAATCTTGTGTAATGCGCTGGCTGAAAGCCACTTACGTTATGGAATAATAGCATGGGGTGTCGCCACTAATAAATATATAAACCCCTCAGAAAGAATACACAGCCGCATAGTCAAAATCTTCGATCATTGAACAGACTAGATAAGTAATCCACACCCCTGGCAATACAGTTTGTTTGGAAGCAACATCTATAGTATCTATCTTTGTCTAAACAAGGATAGCTGGAGCTGATTCTCCCAGCAACAGTGCCGTGTTGTCAGAGGGGGGTCGAATTTATTATTAATTCATGATGTAACCAAATTGAAAATCCGTAACAATTTCAGTGGTACTTTTTAGCATTTATTGGTGCGAAAATGAACATCTTTATACTTCCTTCACATTGTTACGAGAAATTCGAATACATACAATGCTATGGTGATTTTTGTAACTTGCTTGTAATCAATAAACTTATTATGACCACGTCACAATATACTTACTATTCAGTATACAGTTGTCTACTTATACTTTATCATAAATAACATTCAATTTCAATAATGAACATTTATATCTTTGGCGATCAGTGACAGTGCATGTAAGTATATTTACTATTTCAAAGTTCAGTACCTACTAGTGGAAATAATTTTCAAAAAAGTGATAAACTCGTTTTCAAGGCAAATAGATATGATTGCATATTTGAATGTAATTTTCAAATCTGAAGATGAAACTTGTTTATATCATTTCACGATATCGTCAAAAATGAAGGAGGTTTCATCTTGAGCAGAATTCATATATTTTGACGCAAAAAATTTATGTCTGATTATTTCATTTCATGTAGATAGATGAAAATCGATAATGAATATGTGTTGACAAGTATTATGACGAAATGTTATATCAACAATAAAATCATGAATCATGTGAAGATGTAGCAAATAGCAGTAATTCTTATTTAAAACAGGACTGAAATGAAAAACAACCATGGATAATCACACAAATAATTTATTGATTTTTGAATAGGATTGAATAGGATGATGAAGTCTTACAGTGAAATATCTCTCCAAATTAGTTTGACTAGTTCCAAAAACAGTCAATGGTAAATTTCTCATTGTTGTGTGTAGAAGAAGTATAGAAATATCCTTATATTTTTTATCGAAAATATTAATTGAGTTCATCATTATTCTCAGTGATTTTTCAGCAGCTTCGCATATTTTGATTACAAATAAGGAAGCATTTATCATTGCTACATATTTTACCACAAGACACTGTCGCAGCTGACCTATGGGTATAATCAATATAATCTAATCAATTCAATTTAAATTCATTTTTATCCATTCCATTTGGGAAAATGCTTCAAAATCTCGAATGATACGACAATGGTAACTCACCTATGAAATGACGTGTTTTGATCGTCGGTTCAAATTGTCTTTAACACACCTCACAACGTCTCACCATTATATCAAATCACCAAAACAGGAAATAAACTGAGTTTCTGATGAATTCTGAGTACACAAAACTGAACACAAGTTGAATAATATCAATAAATCAAAACGTAAATAATGACAGATACCAAACAAAGCAATAATCGCCGTCGACTGTCAATATCAAATTGCGGTGTTGCAACGTTGAGCAAAAAGTATTCACGATACCCATGCTGGTCCTCGAGCCCCCAAGAAAGTAAAATTGCTAAGTCTCAGAATAATGTAGCAATCTTCTATTGATCAGAACTGATTCATAATCGTCATGACCCAAATTTATTATTATATTTGTGCATTGAACTACATGAATTCATAAAGGACTTTAAATATTATGGACTATTCATCACTTTTTGATGATTGGATATGACAACACTGGCGACGATTGGGTACTAATATTATGATAATTCTGGGAATTCATGTTCGCATCAGAGTATTTGTTTTGTGATCCTTCTAGTGGGTTTGTTGTTCGGAGGTCAAAATAATATATTCACTTCCAATCATCTTCCGAACTGAAGAACTCTATATAAAAACAGGTCACCTTGTCATAATACAATTATACTTTTTGAAAACTGTTTCTAGGCAACACTTTTACAAAACTCAACTAAGACTCCTAGACCACACTTATAACGCTAGAAATAGACAAAACTCCTATGTCATCCCTTGGCCACGCAAAAATACCTTACAGCATGGTTTCGTTTACTTAGGACCAAAATTATATAGCGTGATTCCAACCGATCTGAAATTAATTGATGCTCAGAAACTTTTCTTATCCAAACTGAAGAGGTGGATTAAACAAACACCGAGACTGAGAATTCATCAATTTGTTGATGTTACAAATATCCACTACTAATGTGCAAAAATCGATTATCAATGAGAAAACTTCATAACTATAAGTATATGTTAATCAATTTGTATATGTTCCTTAATATTATGTACTTGCTAGTACATAATGAGCCAAAGGTCTTGAATGAAAAAATACTAATGTTTATTTATTTATATTTGAAAAAAGGTTACTATACCACTTTCAAGGACTTTCCTTTCGTGGCTGCTGCAAATCATTAACCATTTCATTTATATATATATACATATATATATATATATATATATATATATATATATACATACATGTTTCTTACTTTCATGTAACTAATCTTATATGGAAATGAATTATTATTATTATTATTTATGGTTGTACAATCTATTGTAAAAAAAAACTTTGATTCAAAAGTAGCCGTGTTAGTTAATCACTCAACAACGTCTAGGAACAATCAGCGACTCCACCAGTCTTCTCTACATCGAATTTGTGATGAATAGTGAGAAACAAATGGTCATTAATACCTTTTTTGCTGTGGATGATGTGATCAGAGCAAATAATTTATATGATGAAGAAGTATTGGGAGCAAGTTTTACAGAAGCATTCAATAGTATTACCCCAGAAATGCTTAGACATGTGTAAGAGGCAGCTGTGAAAATAGAATATTTTTGTGTAAAAGATAATGGTGTACATTTCGGGCATTTATCATGAATGTTGCTTTCAATCAACTCTATTTTTATCAAAGTTCTGATATCTGAGTGATTGAGGCCTTGGTTGGTTTCACGAGGGGTATTCATTAACATTAAATGATGTGAAGCGTTGCGTTGATTGATTCAAATAATAAGGAGTAGGTTAATTGCTCTTGAATACTCTTCGGTATTTCCTCACTAGTCAGACTGACATTGGAAGATAAGGAGATCTTATGCTGATTTAATTCTCTTCAGAACAAGTGGAATTGATGTTATTTTTGACAATGTCTGAAACTAGGTCGAAACACATTCAAACCATTATATATTATACATAATACATGGGTGGTATCCATACTGAAAATAGTTTTCAGACACTATGGAAACTTCAGAGAAAGAAACCAATGTCACCACGTTGATTCATTTCAAAAGTTGGTATAAAGGAGTACCTATTTTCAGTTTTCTTATGCCTGAGAGAAAGGGTGAAAAAGTATGGAATAGATTCTCTGTATTAAACAAATAAGCAAAGATAAGGTGGTACTGACATTACTTGAATTGCTGGAATGATCAAACCAAATATCAATCTGATCTGACATGATTGTGAATGAGTTGAATATCCAATAATTAACCAGAAATTACATTTCTGATAACAGTCTAACCAACTCAACAGTTCTAACTCCTCACCTCCTAACATAAGAAAAGTGGAAATTGTCATCAAATATTTTACATTTCCGACCCAAATTACCGGAAAATTCGAAATCTTGGGTCCCCTATCTACATTTAGCAGCTGTTGTAGGAAGAAACAAGTTTGAGGTTTGACAATCAAGGAATTATCCGAGAATATCAATCTCATTATGATTGTATCATAATGAAATGAGAATAGGGAATGCAATGATTCGCTTATGTTTCTATCAATCCGCTTTACCGCAGGTAATGAAGGAATTTCAAGATTTCTGAATTCCATTCTATAGCTATTTTGCGTTTCAAATTCTATGGTTTTTGAAAAGTTTATCGAATCCACTCACTTGAATCATTCCATTTTGATTTGATAACATTTTCAATGATTCAATTTTTCTGAATTCATGAAAACCTGTTTATGTTTCAATTTCAATTGATTGCAAGTTTGGTAGAACTTATATTTTCACTAATGCCACCCTGAATTTAGTCGAATATTAGAAACTTGATATTTCTGCATGAAAAAAGATTTTTCTTCACTGTCAAAGTAATTCACAAAATGAACATATCATTTTTGAAGCATTACTTTTCCACAGAGTCAATTATCAATTAAATATTCATCATGAAACAATTTCATTAATTGCAATAATATTCCCGGAGATGTTTCATGTTGCTGCTTATCAGAAACGTCATATATTTCTTGAAGAGTTGATTCCTCAATTTTATCAGATATTTCAATTTGTTTGGAAGAAGATGGACAACTCAATATTGCGTGAGGAATCTCAATTTCGTTATCTAAACTATCTTCTATAGATGCTTCTGCTACGGAGGCAGATTTCCATTGAAAGTTGTACAAAAAATGTTGAATTTATTTCGTGTATAAAATTCGTGTTTTCATTGCACATTCGAGAGAATTTTTGGAAAATCAACACTTTCCTGTGCCATTGAGAAAAAACACTCATTCAATGCATTTAATACAAAAATAACTATTTTGTATTCATTTGGCACATTTCACTCGTCAACAGTTGTCAAACCGCACTTGTGTGGCATCTTCCACTTGTTTTAAAAATAACTTGAATTTACGTTGAATCTGTAGTTGATGTCTTGGATCGAGGAAATGATAGACATAAATACTTCGGTTTATTTGTATTGATAGAGATTTAATGGTCAGGTCTTTATGAGTGATATAAATAAGTAAATTTGTTTGGATTTCCTACATGTGCCTGACATCGTGAGAAACATTCGACAGTGGAATTTCAATGTTTTTGAATGAGAATCGTTGTCAAACAGAATCAGATGAATTCACTATTTTCAGTTTGAAAAAGTGTTTTCAAGATGGCACTTCTTAATTGTAGGTAGTCCAAAATCTCAATACAAATAAGCGATGATGAACAAGAAGATGTTCAAACAAACTGGTACAAGTTTCATGAGATGTAATTGCATCTCATACCATAAGTCCGTTATTTCTTATTTTGCATAGATTAGTGATGAAATAGTGATACTGAATATAATGACAAGAAATATATATACTACGTTCTGGTATATTCACATATGTCCTAGAATATCATAATTCGGGGAGATGCAGTAAATACAAATAAAGTTTTTATTGTACAGAAGAGTGAAATTAAAATGATATTCGATAAAGGAAGGATGCGAACCTGTAGAATACATTTCGAAAGCCATAATATTTCGACACTTGATTCTATACATTTGTATTGGAAAACTTCACTCTCAACTCGCATTACCGTAACACACTACCAGGAAGAGAGCTTTCTAGCAGCACTTTCTTAAAAATCACCAGATTTCATCGTTGTCAAGTCTTACAACCACCTATCAGAATATATGGAATCCTCAAATAATATAAATATCTTCGAAACAAAACTGAGATATCTCTCAATGGATGCGTCTGTTTGATGATAATCACCATGCATTTTATTATATTTCATCTGGTATTCGTGAATGTTGTGTGAATTTTTGGTTCATTCATTCTTATATACTCTTTTTATACTGTTTTATACTGGGTTATAATGGCTTATACACTTTTTGTGTACATATATCATTATTTCAGTAACTCATAACTATATAAATGACTTATCCTATAGCATGTGAATGATCCTGAAGGACGAATAGATATTATTTTCAATATTATTGATATTATTAATTTCTTCAATGACCAATCATAGCCTTTGTTCATAACATACGTATTCCGAAGTCATTTTGAGTATTTCCACTAATTGTTCATCAACCTCTCTTTTTGTTTTCACAGAGAAACCTACCATTATGGGGTGTGTAGAGTTTGTTGCCACAATGGGATCTATAATTCTGTTGATCATCACCATGCCGTTTTCCTTATTCTGGTGTTTCAAAGTGAGTGAAATATCTTTTTCGGTGTTTAACATATACTAGCCTTCAAACTCACCTGTTTAGAAGGGAACCATCAATTACACTTGCAAAACATGAGGGGTAGAGATATAAAAAAGAGAGAGGGGAAGAGAGGTTGGGAAGAAGTGAGCGAAGGTGATAGAGGAGGAATAGTGGTAGATGAGAAGCGCTTCAGCGCATCAGTGCTTCCTGCAAGTGAGAGCTCACAGTAACAATGATCAAAAGGGATTAATTGATAGTATCATTGGGATAAACGTATAAAATATAATTATACATCGAGAAAATTAACCAAAAATAAGGTTTCCAAGTATTCACATTTCCCGAACGAAATGCGGATAGAGATGCCATTGCAATAATATAAAGTTATTGTATGGTTGAATACATTATCAGAATTGAAGAATAATCATGTCGATAAGAATATCAGAAGAATCTATCGAAATATCTGAGGAATTGACGGAATTGATGGATGACACCAGATGATTGACACTGATGTGACATTCGTTCATTGTTCATTCATCACATGATTTACTCGTTAGTGATATTCTACTATTGCTGTTCTGAAGTGAGAAAAAAGGCTGCCAACCTACTAGTTTTTTCATCCAGAACGACAATTGAAGGACATCTTATATTGATAAAACGCATGATGTAAATAAAGACTGGAGTCTCAACTGCCTACACCCAGCCACTAGAAAAAGTTGTAGATTTTCGCCTACTTGATTATGTTGAATCTCTTAATAGCTTACTAAGCTCCTCAAGATCGAAACTAGATAGAGTCGCCCATGCTGATTTCGATGGTTTTCTTGGGAACTCTGGACAATACGATTATAATTTGAAATTCAATACGAATGCAAGATCAGAACCGTCAGCAATCCATCACTGCAAGAGCGGATTTGACTTTACAGATCGACGATCGTATCGCCACCTCTAATCCAAGAAACTATAGGAAAAGAGAAAAAAAAAGAACATAGGTGGTACATGATTTCCACCTTAATACAATATAATTATAATGAATTTAAAAGGGTTTCTTTAGATGAAATGAATTCATTTCAGTGCACAGAATATACTAAATCATTATGATAAATATTCATGAAGGGTATCAGTGATCATTATATCATTTTTTGTCTGAAAATTCATGTGAATATAGGTCCGCAAGTGCTTTGTTACCGATCTACAGGGTGTATTATAACGAATCATTGGCAAAAAAAACAGGTCGTATCAGCTTTGATGTTCAAGAAGCATCGAATTTCGAATGCCGGAGCTTTCTAGAGTGTCTCAACAATTTCAATTCTCTATGAAGAATAGTGATGTACACACCTAGCGAATTTCCAATACAATTCCCATACAAAAATATCATGTGATGGAATCATTCGTTCTGAAAAGTAACTCAGATGCTTTATTTTCGAATCCAAATTACAGGACTATCCAAGAACCAATTCAAACTGGTGACGTGATTATCCCGTTGTTTCTCTTGATGTATTACCGCTAGACGCTAGACTCATGTCAACGCTTCGTGAAGATTCTAGTCAGCCGAGTAATTGGTATCTCTGTCAGAAACTATGAGAATTGTGAACAAATATAGTCCAAACGTATGTTGTGATGAATGTGGAATTTTGACATTCATTTTGACTGGTTAATCTATCAATCCATCTCTGTTTGAGAGTGGCAGCCGAATGGCACGGCTATTGATGTGACTAGATCTGTTAATTTGGAAAACGTAGGAAGTACTTAGAGAAAAAAAATTGTGCTAGGAGGCTAGTTTCAGTGAGAACTATCAAATGATGAAATATTTTTTTATCCAAAACATGCCGATTACAGAAATCGTTTTTTATTTTTCTTCTCGATAGCGGTTGCGACACGAACAAACTCCCAGAGTATGAAGAGAGGGTTTAATTGTGAAAAGTTGCCTTTCATGGAGCTAGTTCGAGATGACCTCATGTCGTTGCCGCATTTCGCGCGGTTCCTGAGATATTCAGGAACATGTGCTAAGTGCCGAAAAATTACTTCTGATATATTCATAGAACTACTCGTGATAGAGGAGCAGGAAAAGTATTCTTATCAAAGTCACATTGTTCACTAGTGTTCACTCCTGTATGATATTCGATTATGGAGTTAATCCTATCATCTTATTCTTCAAACAACGGACCTGGAATCTTTATTATATATTTCGAAAGAGCTTTCCCTTTCTGAAATAACGATGTATCATCAATTTATTGTTTCCAAAGTTCCGACCGGTATAGGGTCCTGATTGTTCAGTCATTTTCTTCCATCTTGTACACTTTTTTTTCATCTTTCGACAACACGGAAGGATATACCATGATTTTCGGAAACATCGTGTCAGCCAGCGTTGTGATGTTTTTCATGTCTGGAGGTGGTAGGCATCAGGAAAGACTTCCTTGTGCAAAGAGTTCCATAAATCTGCTGTTCTATTCATGAATGATGCATATTTCGAGCCTGACAATGCATGGATCAGCAACCTGAACTCGTCTAGTTTGTCTACTAGGAGTAGCTCGTGGTGGCATGATAGACGAGATTTCCGTTGAGCACCGATCGTGGAAGTATCTATGAAGAAAGAAGAGATCACCCAGCTTTCTGCGATGTTTTACAGTGGTCAATGAATTTGTGAACGACTAGCGTATGTTTGGGGGCTGAACTCCAAAACATGTAAACAGTACTCCAGGAAAGGTCAAATTTGGGCTTTGTAGATCGTGAGCAGTTGCTGTAGTATAAAGTACTTCTTCAAAAAGAAGCCAAATTATTGTGAAGCAGTTTCCGCAATGGAAGTCACATGATCGTCCATGAGAGAGCGTTATTAGTGGTAACACCGTACATGACATCACCATATTGGGCATCTTGTAATCTGCCTTCCTGGTGAAGATACAATCTCGAATTTGTGTTGAATTCAGTCCATTTCAGAATTCTCGCCAGATCATCATTCAAAGCATCGACTCGTCTTCGTCTAGCACCTCTGCATGGCCTCATTGATTGATATAGGGACGTATGGGAAGTATGGACTGACAGGAAGTCACATTTGAGAAATCAAGAACGAAGTTGGTGCTAAGATAGTTCCTTGTGGCACACCAGCAATGATAGCAATTGTATCAGATGAGACCCCATCAACCATCACATAGAGTGATCTATCTGCAAGGAGACTCGATGATGATAGACATAGCCGTGGCGACAAACCATATGATTACCGCTACGAGTCCTTGGTGCCAATCTCGGTCAAATCCTTTGGAGATATCTAATGCTGCAGTCAGGGATTCCCAATGTTTCTCGATTGAAACCTGCTACTTATGTGTCACGTGGGCGAGCAGATCTCTTATAAATCTTTGATGAAGAAAGCCATATTGCCAGTCTTTCGATTACTTTAGAGATCACAGATATAGTACTGCAATCGGTTTGTAGTTCTCCAGTTAGTGTTTTATTGCCACTTTTTGGAATCGGCTGGACAAGCTATTTTCCAGTCAGAAGGAAATACACCATGTTTTATGAAAGGTTGAAGAACCTGCGAAGAACTCGTGTTAGTTCTGCGGCACATTTCTCAAGAATAATAAGTATTTTGTCTGGCCCCATAGCCTCTTGGCAGTGAGGCCGAGCCGAGTGTTCCTAATTGGCATATGACCATCGATGTTAGCAATATTGGGAAGGTTTTGACCTCGTGCATCCAATGTAGAATGATAATGTATTTTTAGCTGTTTTTGTGCTTCTGGAAGTTATTATAATCCGCATACCTACATCTAAAGGTTTGTTGCTATGAACTGTGCCATAATTGTATACATAATTACATGTCGAAAAAAACATGGAAGAATCTTATAAGTAAGATTTTGGTCTCATTCTGACACATCCTTTGGATGTTCCACATGTAATAGGTGTTTAAAATTGAATATATCTAGGAATCTAGGAACTATGATAGGTATCATTACCAAATTCCAGAGTCCATAGTGAAACGACAAAATGTTTCATCACTTTGACCCTTCATAGTCAAGGACCCATCTACATTCCGAATGCCCACTCTGATCTAGTGAACTGCATGATTTGATATTGCTAGATATAAAGGACGTTCTATTCCTCATGGCACATATGCTATCGTGTTCGACGATAAAAAGATTCATGCAGCCCTTTCCGAATGGAAATATTTTCCCCGATAAGTCGGATTCGATATTTTCACGATTCCAGAGAGATTTATACGCCCATAAACTAGTTTGTCTTGTAGTTTTTTCATCCTCATTTTGCTAGAGGTTTCTCATGCACTGAAATGCTGATCAATAGGATCGTAAACTTTATAGTTCGTTTATGTATAGTATCGAGATATCTGTATCCATCGTTCGACTTACATCATTATAGAAGACCAGAAATAAGTATACTGATGTTGAGCGATGGCAATCTTGGAGGTAATCCGCACATTCAGAAAGTTGTCCACCTGAACTCATACTGCGTTGTTTGTCATCATGTGATGGAGTGAATTCAAGTTACAGGCTTCGAAGGAAAGCATGCAAATTCATGCGATTTTCGAAGCTTTCTGACTAATGATTCCTACTTATGATTTCCACTACAAACTATATTACGATATGAAGAATCGTATTACCATCTTTGTCAATCTGGAATTCGTACAGAACATACTCATTTATTTGGCGTTGGTGTAGTTTTTTTATCTTTCAACATCACGAGCGGAAGTCCTGTACATAATGTTCGAGAGATATCTTCAGCATCAGAAAAGACTTCACTAGGCAAATAATTCCATAACTTTTGCCGTTTTATTGATGCATGATGCTTGATAGAGAGAAATTCGGAATGTCTCGGGCCAGACAATGAAGGGATCACCAGCCTGAGCCCGTCGTTTCCCTACTTGGAAGTGCCTGTGGTGAGATTTCTATTGAGCACCGACCATGGAAAGAGAGAGAGAGACACCGATTAGGCAATGGACCTCACATGATCGTCCCATGTTGGTGGTGATACCGAGCATGGATATTGACTTCATTGGAGCAGTGGTACTTGTTCTGGCTTGCCCGACAAGGTCAGAGGGATATGACCTTGGTGTGGCTTTGAGTGAGTGAACGTATGGCGGACCGTGTGTCCACCGTATTTTTGGGTACGAAGGTTATGTGTGTGGCAGTTTTCCAGGAACGTTGAATATGCATACAATCTTGCAGATGAGTGATCATCATTTTCGATAGGTATTTCTTCTTCGTAATAATGGGGGTTCGAAGTCACAACGAAAGTTCCAATAAATACGATATTTTCCACCAAGACAGCATAGTCCTCACAATAATTTCAATAGGGCCTCTTCGAGATGAGATGAGGAGTCATTTGACCTGAGTGTTGTGAAAGATCTGAGTAATCGAATATCATGTCACACAAAATGAGGAAGAATTGGTGTATTACCGGCGAAATCGAAAACAGCGATATTTACGGTATCAATTTTCCTAAGATAATTGTACTACGGTGATTCTCTATTTGCAGGTTCATTGACGAGGACTTTCGCTAATTTCAATACCAAGTACATATTGTTGGTGATAACATTTTTCATGAATTATCTTATTGTTCAAACTCGTACAAAAATATAGTGATTTTCATGTGGTCGCGGTGTGCTTAATATCTAATTAATTGTTCTCGTGAGACCTGCAATTTCTGATTGCTCTATGGGACATAATCGACTTCACTACAAACTGCAATCATTCTTTTATTCGAACTCCATTAATTTTTTCATCCGAAGTTTCCAATCGTAAACAAAATCTACCGTTTGATGAATTACCTACCTATGTGCTATGATTTTCATCGGCTTCAGTCTTGAAACCTGTTGTAATGAACTTATAGTTTATCTATGTTCGTTTCAGTTGAATGGAATAAAGCATCTCCGAGGTTGAGAACTTCATCTATTTGTTCGACGTTATTTTCTTCTGTTCTGATTAGTTGTGAAATGTTATTATATTACTTGCTAACATTACAATAATAATGTAGAGCTGCGTCAGCTCCTTTTGCAGTGTTCCAGTTTTGATGTTTGAAATAATGAAAGATGTTATTGTTTAGAATTGGACACACATTCGTTATACCAGTACACGATACTCGATAGGCGATTTCGTGAACCTATAGTCTTCTGGGCATTTTTCAGCAGACAGAGCTTATCAATAGATATCTTGTATGACAGGCAGCCTGTTATACTCTGAATGGACTTGAGTTCTGTACTAGAATATCCTCAACTCTTTCCCACTTTTTGGAAATCCGTGATGCCTATTCGAGAACATGCGCTGCCAACCTACCGAAACCTAATAACCTGCTAATATAATCTCAACCTAATCGAAACCTAAAAACCTGCTAATATAATCTCAAGGTCAACCCCTCCAAACTTCAGAGATTATGGAGAGATATGATTTTTCGACCATTAGGAAACATTGATCTCTTACTGAGAAGAAGAAGAAGCTGTTACGAGGTATTCACAATATTCAAAACATTGTATTCAATTTCTGCGATCGATGATTCTTTTTCTTTTCTAAGTGCCATATTCGGAGAATTCCATCCATCAAGCTCGATGAAACTCCCCAAAGACTTGCCATCCAACCCCCACTCCTGGTGGAGTGGTCCTCATGTGATTTTTTTCCAAACGTGTCCCGCGTTGATCCTAAATGTGGGAGAAGAGCTTTTCGACCTTTGCTGTCGCGCTTTCTGCTACGGAAGCGTTCAGCCTTCTTGGGCGTCATGTCGTTTGTGTGGTGTGAATGGTTTTGGAACAAGCAATAGCTGAAAACAGTTGTCTGTCTGTGTAGTCGCACTGTGTCTTTTCATGGACCGTACCTGGCATCCCAGGTATTCCATTAGTAGGCTTAAGTGCTGACGAATTCAGTGTGTCAGTTTCTAGGGGGTATGTGTAATTGATGCAATTTTCTCGACCTGAAGTTTCTTCGTTTCTTTGGATGATTATTGCTTACCTGATGAATTTTACCATATTGTGTATTGCCTCACCAAGAGCTGAACCTGGGGTCGTGGTTCACTAACTGCATCTTCATCTATTGAGATGTTTTTTGATGAGTGGAAACCACTTTTCTGCCTTTTCATTGGAGAAAACCCAACATAGAACATACGAGCATCCAATGGATGCGCGAAGTCTGACCAATATTGTTAGCTGTTGCCAGTGAGTGGGAGACTAGATATAAATTCATTCAGGATGATTGAAATCATTGTATCTATTCAACTCATGAGTAGGAATGATGAATTAATGGTTCAGAAATTGAAAAATTTGAATTCGGTTCAATTTACAGTTATAATGCACTAGATAGTGAAAATTCAAACATGTCGGAACTGAACTCACAACAATTGTATCCCGGTATGATTACTGAGATGTGGAGACATACTGAACTGGCACTGAAACGTAGAAAAACTTTTTTCGAGTTGTGATAAAACAAGAAATGAAAATGAATGAGAATAATTCGACAGATTTTCGAAAACGTATCGCCAGGCAATAAACTGCTAGATAGGAGCCAGTGACTATTGCCGAGTTTGAATATGTTCGAGAAAATATCTTGAAAATTATTTTCTATAATCTAAGAACTATATGATTATTTCTTTGAGAGGAGAGATTTGGATATCCAAGATTTTCTCATCTATTTCGATCACCGGAACGAATGAATTGTTTTTTCCACATATTTTCCTTGGGCTATCCAACGATCTATCGAGATGATATTCACACTGATATGCTGGAGAATAGTCTGGTGACATCTCTGACATATGGTGATAATGAGATTTCGGTTATTTAGATTGGCGTTACCAGTTAGGAAGGGGATTGGGGGAAAAACAGTTTCACATTTTGGGGTTTCTTCAATCTGAGGTGTAACAGCTCATCTCATCGTGATTTAACAATATTAACTGATCAATGCTATCATAGTTATTTACAGCATATAGAGTATAATATATCACAGGTTCCTGGGTCATTTTGGCGATTTACTAATTCTGAGAGAACATGTAACTTTCCTGACAACATGTACCTGAATGATAAAAAAAGCAAAAGTGGCTGTGAAACCGCTAATTTATTTGGAGAAAATTTTTCTTTTGTGTATACTAAGTCAAATCGTTTTGTACCTGAATTTAATTATAGTAGAACCATTAATGTACATAGCTTCAGTTTATATATGGGGGATGTATTCACTGGAATTTCAAGTGTGAAAAAAATAAAAAATAGTTACTTTTCTATTTTCTGAAAAAGTGCATTTGTACAGTGAGGATTCCCCTACAATTATTATTCAATATTTCTCTCAATTCAGGAGAATTCCCTGGATATTATAGATATAGTTTCGTCAGACCCATATTTGAAACAGGTGATTTGGAGAACATAAAAAATTATAGAGGTATATGCTTACAGTCTTTCATACCTAAATTGTTTGATTCTCTTGTTACTAGTTTTTTATCTTGGGAGTGTAAAAATTTAAATATAGATCAGCAACATGGTTTCAGTGAGAGAAAATCAACGGTTACTAACTCACTATTGTACCAGAGTGATATATTGAAATCCTTTGAAATGGTTTACCAAGTGCATTCCATTTACACTGACTCCTTGATTTCAAAATTAGCAGCATCAGGCATAACTGGTAACCAACTAAATTGGATTAGAAGTTTTTTAACAGACAGATTCCAATGGGTGAAAATTGAAAATTATATTTCTAATAAAATCCATAAAAAAGTCCACTCTGGTGTACCACAAGGAAGTCACTGTGGTCCCCTGCTATTCAATCTGTTTGTGAACGATATTACTGAAAGTATTAGTGATTTACACTTTTTACTCTTCGCTGATGATTTGAAAATATACGAAATCATAAAAAATAATGAAGACTGCCGTATGCTGCAAAATGATCTTAACAACATTGTACGATGGTGTAACCTGAATGGTATGGACCTCAACCTGAACAAGTTCTCTATTTATTTTAAAAGATTCCACAATGACTTCAGCTTTCCATATTCCATAAATGGAATGGAGTTAAAAAGGGTGGATGACATAAAGGATCTAGGTATTCTGATGGACAGTAAACTTACTTTCTCCTAACACATAATGAATATATCAATGAAATCACGTAAACTATTAGGATATGCCCAAAAAACAACAAAAGATTTGTCTTTATTGTCATTGAAAATCATTTATCACGCAATTGTTCGTTCAAATATGGAATATGCATCGATTATTTGGAATCCTCGTTATAACATTTATATAAATATGCTTGAAACAATACAGCATTAATTTTTAAGATATTCGGCATATAAACTAAATATTCCCATAGTGAACTACCATGTGCACTAGGCAAATTTATGCTCCAAGCTAAATATTGAAACACTTGAAAATAGGAGAATACGAGCGGACTTTTGTTTTTTGTACAAGTTGCTAATCAGGTGAAATTTCCTGCCCTGATCTGCTGCACAATATCACAAGATGCACAAGATCAATTTCTCCATTTCACGAACCATTCCATCGAATGAATTATGGGAAAATTAGCCCGTTGATACGTGTAATGAGGAATACAAATAATACAAATGTGGAATTTTACAACCCATCCTTCCATAACTTTAAGAAATCATTGGTCAACAGTATCCCATCTGGACAAATAAGTGGTGCTTTGTAGGATTATGATGAAATATATTTTCATTTTTACATATATTCATTTTGAATAATTATGTCAAACTTTGTATTTTGAATGGAAATTGTTATTTGTGTAGTAGTTCTAGATTTAGTACTTTTTCTGTAAATATCACATAAGTATTGTATTTCACGAATTTAAGGGGTGTACCCCATTGAATGAATGAATGAAAATGAAAGAAAAAAAATTGAATAAAAATATTTCGAAAGTCTATTTCTTCAGGTGGTGCAAGAATATGAACGAGCAGTAATTTTCCGATTGGGAAGACTACGAACTGGTGGTGCTAGAGGACCTGGCATATTCTTCGTGTTGCCCTGCCTTGACAGTTACTGTAAAGTCGATTTGAGGACTATATCCTTCGATGTACCGCCTCAGGAAGTGAGTTTATTTTTCTCTGCTGTATATTTCCATTATATTGCTGATTCCTACATGATAAAATCGATGTGACATACATGATCCTCTTTTGTATAATGACCTGGATTTTGAGGAAATATCTAATAATCTCTGTATATTTTTGTTGGGAAATTTACGGAATGAATTCGAATCTACATGGATAATGATGAAATATACAGTGGCTTCCTTTCAAAAGTAGTAACACTGAATGACTTCCGAAACAATGACTAGGAAAAATCATGTCGGCAATGGTATAATCGTAAATTTTGGCACCTATAGAAGATGTCACCATATTTCTTCAAATCGACCACCCAATAATTTCTTTCATGAATGAACTATTTTTCCTATATTGATGAGCTCCATCAATTCACGATTTTCAGTTGGTGATTTTCATAAGTCCCAATTGGATATAAACACATGACATTGATGGAAATAACCAGTTCACGATTTATTATGAACTAATTCATTAATTTCACACTTCGCTATCAAATTGTAGAAATTCAAACTTAAAACTCAAATAATGACATATCCGCCGTTATAACTAATGACAAAATTCCGTAACCATCACTTACTGTTTCGTTGGAAAATAATGTGATTTGAACATATAGAAGCCGAAACACAGGAAATACCAATGAAACATTATTTATAGTAGGCCATTCAAGTAATCGCATTCAAATCCGCCGTTACCATTTTCGAATTTCATACAGAATATGTTGCCTTCTGTCACTTATATCTCAATTGATACCTATCACAACTATTACTAATACTATCAGATTTCCTCTGATTAGCAAATATTCAAGGAAGGATAAAACATATGGCCTGAACCATACTGTAAGGGTGCTGTTACAAATTATTGGGTTGATTTGGGACACTCAGATTATCCTACGAAACAATGATTGGTGGAGCATACAATAACATATGACATATCTTGAATTATATACCATCTGCGATATAATATATGATTATATATATAAAAAATATATATTATATCAATATATATTATATCATTATATGAATCGTTATTTTTGTTATTGTTGCCAAATTAACCATCAGTAGTGAAGTAGCGAGTGGAGGTGACAGGAATCTACAGTTTATGGAAGTGGAATCCAAACCACTGTGACATTTGGGCCAGTTATATTTGGAACTTTATGATGTACATCGTACAGAATATAAATGAACCCAAATCCAATGGCCAGCTAGAGATAGATCACACGATCTCATGAACATCTCGCTAGAACTTCTCGACCATCTGGCCGCCCTATCGCTGTGTATTTTTTGTAAAATTTATCAATCAAGAATTCATGTTCAGATCTCCACCAATAATTGGACAATTGGATGAATAGTCAGGTGTAATAATGATATTACAATGCTATCTCTGATGAGATGAGGGATAATCTCAATAGGAACATATCTGTTGGATATTAATTAGTTCGAGAAATATTTTAGTACGAGAGCATTATCAATATCATTGATAATCACCCTGATGAATTCAAATATGCATTTATGGAATATGCTTTTGCGAAACTGTAGTGTGAATGAAATATTTTTCATTTACAGGCGCTCACTAAAGACTCAGTGACAGTAACCGTTGATGCAGTTGTATACTACAGGATCCAAGATCCACTCAATGCCGTGGTGAAAATTTCAAATTACAGGTAGTTATTTTTTATTCGACTAACTCTCTTGTACACCCAGATGATGACATTTTTCATTTCGTCGCCACATTTTTTTAGAACTGTGTTGGTGAATTTATCAGTACTCTACAAGTTTCAGAGCAGAAGTGTTGAAATGTTTTGGCATCAAAATACTTTCGATGGTTGTGATGTTCATTACATTATCTGAAGCTGAACCAACTGCAATGCTGATTTTTTTTATCATAGCAAGTGATTGAGTAGGTATACAGGGTGGCAAGGCATTACAGGCTGAGAAAGAACTTTTAGATAAAATCCGAAAACAGGTCCAGTTTGTTTGTCAGGGGGACACATTTTGACGTGACAAGCATAGTGAAACCTTCAACCGCCTAAGTAGGGGTGTCACCCCAACATTTTTTTCAAATGGAAAGGGGGATCAAGCGATACCTCTTTAGAAGGGGCTGGTCATTCCTTATACAGTGCTGCTTGGATTTTTCAATTCTATCCACCCTTTCAGAAAATATGGAGCGTTGAAACTCCAACCATCATGTGGGACGAAAAATACAAAGATCGGTCCAATTGAACTTCATCGCAATTAGTTCCTTCAAATGAATTCGCTATTTTTGCCGAGTCGCTTTCTTTGCCGATCCACAGATTTTTTTAGGCTTATTTTAGAGAGTAAAAAATTGATAGGATGTGTAATGCGTTGAATGACATGGACTCACCTCGTATTTTGGATATCAAATATGGACAGGGCTGTTTTTCATCTTTTGAGGGCACTGGGAACTTTGAAAATGGAACCCCTATGACTATGATTGAAGACTGTACTATTAAAACAAGCGAAAGGAGTATATGTAATTTGAGTGAGTGAGTCTGTGATTTGGAATGAATTCATTAATTCAAATACTAATATTCCTTTCAAAAAATGCTCGGAAAATGCATGGGTTGTCCCAATCGATACATTCAATACATTTTTCAATATGATTTTCCTTGCAATTGGTAACGAAGAAAAAATGTATATTTGGCAGTTAAGTACAACTTGACACACACTTTGAATGTATGACAGCCATCAAATGAATGACAGTGGTTCCATTAAAAAAAAAATCGGGAACGTCATACTTCTAAATTGAAACAACTTGAGTACATTATTATGGTATGCAAAAAAGCGCAATGGGGAATACTAATTGAAGTGTTCGAGCTTTTCCCAAAACAATTATTAGTATTTGAACTAATGAATCCATTCCAAATTACAGAAATCATAGAGATGTTCTAGATTTATTCGAATATTATTTTCATTTCTCTAGTCACATCAGATGAGATTAGACGATTGAGAAATAATCCGGCGAAGTACTACTCAAAGCAAATCTTCAATTGGGAAACTGGTCTTTCTTGAAGCAATAAAGTTATCAATTATCATTTCACATGGTCCTCATTTCATCTCTTCGTTATCAATTCCTTTTTTCTAATTTCTAGATGGTCTCTATATTACGTTGCCGTGATATGATTTTGAACTGTGATCTTTCATCTAATGGAGGTATCGAAAAATCCTTCTCAACTATTTCACATTTCATCCACATGGTCATGAGGATTGAATCAATCTTCATCATCAGTGTATCATTTGCAAAATTTATGGATATGACGTTTCAAAGATAGTTGAATCCATATAAGATTGATTCTGTCGACATGGAGAACCAAATAGTTATATCTGTTTCCGGAAGATTCGAAGTACCTCTTATAGGATTTTCCTTCGAATGTAGTGATTTTTCACGCTGTATGAAACCAATGGTTTTTTCACTAACTTATACGATTTCGTAAACTGATGTGGATTTCATCGTTGACAAACATATTCCAGCAATTCAACTAGGCTTTTAGCGATGACGACTCTGCGAAACATCCTAGGAACCAGAAATTTAGCAGAAATTCTGTCCGACAGAGAGGCAATTTCTCACGCAATGCAGACCTCTTTGGATATAGCAACGGATCCATGGGGAGTCAAAGTCGAGAGAGTAGAAATGTAAGTTTGAAATTATGATATTGTCATACTCGAAATTTTCACTTGTAATACCACGAGAGGTCATATCCATGTCATAGAGGAACCCCCCACCCTAGGTTAACTCTCGAACGGTTCGGATTCAAAAACAAAACTCGACACCATTCAAAATATGAATATTCCAAAATGGCGCCTGAACGTCATTTGAAAGAAAATCCGATTCGTCAATAGGGGGAAGGGGTCAATTCATGAACACATGGTATAGACATTCATTCATTTATTATTCAAATAGGCCTATCAGGCCTTATTACATGAATAATAAGTTGAAAACATCATAACACAATTATACAGGGTAACTCACGGTCGATGTGGTACGTTAGACGTTTATGGAGAACGCAACGCAGGATTTTTCTGAAAATTTCGCATCTTACATTTTATCACCTGTTCTATCGATCTAAAATATTTTCGAAATTGCGACGTTGCCGTTTCTATCAAAAAGTCCTAGCAATTTCATTTCTTCAAATGGAACACCCCGTATATTAACAAATTTTTAGCCTTTTTATTACAATACTCTTTTGTTGATAAATTCCTATACCTATCTCTATCGGTTTTCAAGATAAAAAATAATTTGTGTTAAATATGATCCAAAACATATCCCTAATTGAACTTATGTAAATCAGGGCTCTCGAATCATAAAGAGTTGATATTTCAGTGGTGGTTTGGACAGGCTTGATGTATCCAATTTACACCGAGAAGTCGCCTCCATATCATACAGGGCGTGCTGAAATTATTATTATATCCGTTGTTCATACAAGTGGTCAAAAGTTCAAATTGTACCCACTGTTTTTTACTCAATAAATTGAAAGACGAATGAAAATGCTACAAGTTTTCATAATAAAGCCGCTTTTTGTGAAAAATATAATTTTATGAGAAAGTTAATTTCAGATAGCCATGGAAATATCAAACTCATGAGAGTTCGGTGACGTTAATGAGTAATTCAGTAATTGTTACTGACAGTGTTTCAAAAAATCTCCCAGAATGAACGCGAATATCGATTATTTGAAATTATTTATTATACACGGACAATGTTATCAAATCATTGCCAGAACTTGCAGAAACTTTGAGCCATAGTTGATGAAATTATTTTGTCATCTCACAAACTTCCTTATGTTCATTGGTTGCTAGGACTTCTTGATAGAAATGGCAACGTCACAATTTCAAAAATTTTTTAGATCGATAGAACAGGTGATAAAATGTAAGATGCGAAATTTTCAGAAAAATCCTGCGTTGCGTCCTCCATAAACGTCTAACGTACCATCGACCGTGAGTTACCCTGTATGTATGGAGTACACTTAACTCAACTCAGGTGATATGATAACTGATGATAATTTTGTAACTCACTATTCGTAACATTTGAATTATTTCAATTCGAGTTACTGATATTCTGTGTAACAATTTTTTCAACTCATTCATTGACACTGTTCAATCTGTGTCATCATTGAATTGATTGAATGTATTGGCAAGCCATAATATGATTTCGATAGGAGCCGTTGCATTCGTGAAAATTAGTGGTACCTATATTGAGAAATAATTATGGAATACTAAGACGGTGAAATTTGAAACAGAGTGGGGTGATGTCATGAGGCTTCTCGCTCAGGAACCATATTGAATTTTTCTCATACAGGGTGATTGAATATCACAGATGAAATGGAACATTCTGTATATTTTGACATTTTCGAACTCTTCCCTCAATTCCGGTATGGTTTTGTTCGAATATCCCTATTCCCATATCGAACCGTGTTTTATATTAATGGTTTAAAAAAATAGAAGACCTCTGGTGTCCTAGATTTAATATATTTGAAGATTTTCCATCCGATTCCAACAGTTGTTACATCAGTTACTAACAAATGGAGTATTCCTTCAGTGTGTTGGGATGGAGTTGAATTATCATCGAAAAATACTCTTCATTCATCGAATGTTGAATTAACACTAGAACAAAAATTTTGAATGAATTCACGTTTGGTTTTTTCGATGAATTACGTCATCTGCCGCTACCTATTCTTCAGCTTGCATTTTGCATTTTCTCAATTCGAAGCCATCCATCTACGAGATAATGCTCATTATATTGTGAGGATCCATATACATTTTCACTTTCCTTATTACAAAGGAAATGAATATTTGAGTATTTTCAGTATACTTTTTCAGAACGCACTGAGTAGTATAAAATAATTTTTCCAGGCCTCATTTATGTACTCATAACTCCATACCAGAGTCCTAACTTCATGCAGATGGTCCTGAGAATTCGTGATTGTCATTGGTTGATAGCTATAAGAGTTTGAAGTCAGATATTTGATGCATGAATAGTTCAACTATATCAAGATATCAACGATAGGTACTCCCTACCCTCCTCGCTATTTTGCAGCAAAGACGTGAGCCTACCGCAGCAACTTCAGCGGGCGATGGCAGCTGAAGCAGAAGCATCCAGGGAGGCCAGGGCCAAAGTCATAGCTGCAGAAGGAGAAATGAAAGCCTCGAGAGCGCTGAAAGACGCTTCCGATGTTCTGAGTGAGAGTCCAGCGGCGCTACAGGTAATATCATTAGGGTATTCGAATAATCAAGTTTTTGTGCCGGAACGTCAAAATTGCGAATGATTTCGACAAATAGAGAATTCAACTTCACTTAAGCCCTGTCTACATTGCTTATGAATCAATTTGTAGCAGAATCTGTTGATATGCAGATGTTGATTTGTATTCGAACGTACATGGGGTATGCTTGATACTAGGTGTGTGCAAAAATATCGATATATATCGAATAACGATATCATGAGAAAACAATGTCGATATGTCGATATATATCGATACACATCGATACATCGATGAATATCGATATATATCGATACATATCGATACATCGATAAATGAAGATATATATCGATACATATCGATAAAAATCGATATATCCATATATCGATATATCCATATACCGATAGATATCGATACCAAACTGATATCGATATCGATATCAGTTCAAGCTATCCAAATATATTTTTTCTCGGGCCTTCATCAGATAGGGTCTTGAAAAATTGAGCATTAAAGATACATTCAAGTCTACCTTTGATCAACTTAGAATGCTAAATTTGTTTCAAGGGCACTATCTTGAGGAGTCCTTCCTTACTAGTGTCCCTCATATGAAATTTTCATTTGATTATCCTTTTTATTTCGGAAGTTATCCAAGAGAGAACGATTCCCAGCGGCGTCCTTCAGGGGCCCATATCTGAAGAAGGCCTATAGGAAAAATGGGACCTTGTAATATTATATATATCGATATCGGTTTTGATGTATCGATATATCGATACATATCCACATATGGATACTCATCGATATATCGATATATATCGATATATCGATATATCGATACATATCTACATATGGATACTTATCGATATATCGATATATCGATAGATATCGATTCCAAAACCGATATCGATATCAAATTTTCAATATCGCCCCAACTTGATACCCTTTTTCAAATGTCAATTCATGTGTGATACAATCTTCAAATTCGAATCATATCTCATTTTTCCGCTACTCTTGATTACCCAAACTCCTATAGTATAGCGTCGGTTTTGGGAACAGTTTATATGCAAACATTAGTGTGAATTGTGGAAGAGCATATCACATGAAAAAAATAAAATAATTTGTGGAATAGCATATACATTCTCTTATGGAATATATAGGGTGATTGATTGAAACGAGTCATTAGACATTCCTAGGCTAACCAGTCAAGGGTTCATTTTGAAAGTTAGGGAGATCGCATAAGCGGACCTGAAATAATTTCGATAATGCGGTGTTGCAGCTTCTACCAAAAAGTAGTAGCAAATTTGATGTTCTAAATGGAACACCCTGTATATGATATCATTTTGAGAATACTAAATGATTTTCTTCTTTCTTTCCTTTTTCTTTCAATATTTCTTCGTAAATATCTGTAAGCGTTTTTGAGTAAATGATTATTTTGTATTTTTTTTCTTAGAAAACATGACTCCAAAAGAGTCGATATTCTCCAGCTTAACTTACTCAGACAATGACTTTTGATATGAAGTCGAGGAATACCAGAAGGCTCATTGTCCTGTAGTGAGATATCATTCAATTCCATACAGGGTGATACAAGAATTCATTTGATTCATTCAGTTGAAAAAGAGATTGGAATTCGATTTTTTCAAATGGAATACCTTGTATTTCATTTAGGTCCATCATACCTATGCCTATCTACTCAGGTTTTTGAATTACATGCAATTATTGGTGATCCTTTTAACTTTGTAATCGTCCAAAAAACTCACGATGTTTATTGATAAATGGCTATGGGATTGACAGGTATACCTGCATACCTCCACATTAACAATAGAAGTTATAGAAGTCAGTCTAGCTCATGAATACATCAGAGGCAACAAACCCGAATCACTTCGGTTCAGTACAGAAGATTATATTCTTATCTTTCTCCATCGAGAACATGAAATATCCATAATCGAAGGTAGGAGTTCAGAGTTTCTTCAAAGTGGAATGAGTATTCTCTCAGCTTGATTGGAAACAAGCACCATGTCCTCGTACAATGTACCGTCCTACTCATCCTAAAAGAATCCCAATGAACGTGACTGATGGACAAAGCGCATAAGGATGAAAAAGTATAAAATTTCAATAAAAACTCTGTCAGAGTCGAGGAAACAATTTGAAGTATGAAGCTCTGATGTAAACAGATCTGAAAAAGTGTAAAAAATCATATGAAGAAAATCATATGAATGTGAAAAACTACTGGCAGCTGTCACATATCATCAGAAGACAAAACAGTTGAACAAGATATGGAGTATACAGGCCCGGAATGAGAATGGACGAATGCTTGCTGAGTCTGACCATATAAAATCCAAATAAAAGTAGGAAACTGAAACTCTGGTAAACTCATGCATGAACGTACTCATAGACACTATTTATTGGATGAAACAGATCTGATTCTGAAGCATCATGATCCAACGATTTGCCAGCGTGTGACGTTCTTCTGACGATTTCTTGTTTGGCTTCGCTTCTTAACCTTTATATATATGCTGCGCCGTATTTTCACCGATCCTATTTTATGCATTTCGCTTCGAATAGCATTTCTGCTGCTTTACAACGCAAACATCAGATTATAGTATTGTCGGAAATCGAATTTATAGAAATCCACTCAGCACCGTATTACCTTCGCGTTCCATTCACGAAGTTGAGATAACGGCTTAGCTATATGTATAGTAAATCCAACATAAATAAAACATAAATTCGTACTAGGAACAATTTTTCGCAAGGAATTGAGTAGAGATATCGCCGTTAGATGAATAATGGATATTGAGTTTGTAAATGAATGTTTTTGAATGAAAATGATTGGAATTTTCTCATGCAACAGACATCCACTTCAACAGAAATTTTGTTGGAAACATGTATATACCTACTTTCCCATTCATATTACGGATCAAAGTGTCCTTAAAATATTCAAACTCAGATAGAATTTGGCATAGACTTTCCTATTCTGAAAGTGGACTATTCAGAAAATGTTGGGATTTGTTGATTATTTTTTTTTCAATCGTTGAATGACTGAGAAAAGTCTATTTGAATGAACTACTGATCGAAAGAAAAAATCGACACCAATGGAGTTCTTGTAGAAAACCAATCATGAAAAATGAATGGATGGAAAATTGAAAAATCACTGTAACGATCCATATGATTTCAAAGGGACAATATTACCAAAACAGAGAGACCGGGAGATGTTTAAATAAGAGGAAACTTGGTGAATACAATATACCATCTTGAAAACTTGACAACTAACAACCGGAATGTTCTTGGGATATTTAAAAAAAAAAAACTGAAAGTCAATGTTTTGTTTCCTATATTTGATAGTTTCAGAAATGTGCCAAGTAACTTTCTTTATTCCCAATATGTACGCAATATCTGTCTTTGCCACCACTTGATAGCGTAAAAACACCCTTCACATCCATGTACAACAAATTGATATTTCCACTTCGGAAGTGCTTTTGCTATTTACTGCACTTTCAATGACAATGTCAACAGAATTCACTCATTTGACAATCGTATCTGAAACCACTTTCAACTTTGTTTCATCAAATATTGTTATGAACTTTATAGCAGGGAAATGATGGTGCATTATTCATAGTCATAGTCAATAAATATGTATGCTGTATACATCAGATGCTGTTGAAATTTAGAACGAGCAGTTCGAAACAACACTCGATATATTCACCAGAATTCGGAAGTTTCTCCAAGAAGTATGAGGAATACGAAAAATTCGGCCAATGTATTGCCACGAGTCAATATCAATCTAGAATTGCGAGATCCATAGTCAATGAATGTTCCGTATCATGTTGAACACAATCAATTACTGTTTCATTGTTTCAACAATTGAGTGGTCCAACGCTCATATAAGGAAATTTGAATGCAATGAATGGTTTATGCAAGACGGTTGTGCAGTTCACAATTTGGCTGTTGCCCAAGATGTTCCGCCAGATGAATTTGAGTTCATTGGTCAGTGAAGTGGCCTTTCAGATCGCCTTGTCTGAGGCCTCTGAGGGCGTCTTGAGAATGAAGTTAACTAAAATGAAGGTGACGGTGTTAATGACTCCCAACAAAGAATCGCTTGGGCACTACAACCTTTTTGAGATATTGAGTCACTTTAACCAATAGGTTGGGTTGTCATTCAGGTATTCGATTTAAAATTTCGGTCACCTTTCCTTCCTCCTGAAATTTTATTGTTTTATTTTCCTGTTTCCTGAAATTGTCTAGTGCCTATTTTTCCTGTTGCTCAAAATCTCATTCTTTCATTTTTTCTTTCGAGAAATTTCATTTCGTGTATGAATATGGGTGGTTGAATGAGTTGGATGGAAGGGACGATGATAGTGTCAGGTAATATCTTCAGACAAAGGTGAAATTGCAAAGTATATATAAAGTGGTATGAAGTATTAGCTCATGATTCTCACTTTGAATTTTTTTCGAACTCTTTTTTCAAAACTGTTCCTCTTACTCAGTGGAAAATCTGACAGCAAGACAAAAAAGGACCTGCACATAGAATGTAAGGATTGTTGTATTAACTATGTTTTCAAAAATGGTTCTTCTTATGGCCATTCATGAATATACCGGGTTTTATAGCTCCATTTATGGAATTTCGAACATCAATTATGCTCACTAGAAGACACTTTTCAACATATTCACAATTTTTTTCAACTTTGTTTCGGAAATGATATCACATTTCGATTCCCAAATAGAACATCCATCACATATATTATTACATGTTGGGAAACTTGGTACTTTCGAATGACGTCATAATATCTCTATGGTACCATCTGAAGAAAAGAAGTTTCGAGTAAAGAAATGTTCTGGTTCATTTTATTGATACCTATTTCGGACCACGATACTTTTTTTATCGAAATTATGCTATTAGTGTAACATGATTATGATTATTTGGAATAATATTAAGGGTTCATGAATATCTAAATCAAGAAAATCGAAAGTTGATGTCAATTTTGGTAAATCCAGAAGTTGAAAAAATTCTGAGCATGTCAGATGAGTGCCTTCCAGTGATCATATTTGATGTTCCAAATTTCAGAAATGTGGCTACAAAAACAAAGGAAGAAAGGACGTGTACCATGAATATGTGACGCTGTGGAATGAGAATAGTTTATTGAAACTTAAATTATAGAAGGCAAGGTATTCTGCTTGAATTGTCTTCTGTAATGGATGTTTCGTTGATATTGAACTCGTATCATCATAACATAATTCGATAATTATTTAGAAAAATTCCGGCGAAATAATTAGACTGACACAAATGATTCATTTGTGACAGTTGACAGATATTTGACACAATATAACGAGAAGTTCAGTATGGAATGGCTTGGAATTTTCGTGAAATAATCCTTCCTATCAGTATATCTATATGACAGCTCCTAAAATCTCTACATCGTTTCAAGTTCAAGTTTTCAATTTCAAGTTTATTCACAAGTTTATTCACAGTATTCCTGGAATTTCGATTGATGTAGGATATACTTGATTTCTTCGGAAATCTGCAGCCGTTGTACTATTAATAAACAATATCAGCATATTCTACAGATACCTATTATGTAATTATTTCTAACCATCTCATGGTTTTGGGAACTTTCCAAGAACTATTATTGCTTTATTGTTAGTCTCAACTGAGGTCTCAACCATGGATATTTTTCTTTTTTTCCAATAGTACTTCAATTGAAAAAAACGGTCATTGCTATTATTTTTGTTACCTATACTACAATATTTTATTATTTCAATGATTTTGCAGCGTGGATTGATACCGGTTAAGGTTATTCTTCCTCTTCCTGCTCCGTTTAAGACAGATCTCGGGTAGCGAAAGTCACAGCCATGTTTGAACTGTCGATTATATTCATTACATGCAGGCATAGCAATCTTTGAAGAATACCCTGAAATCATGTGTCAGTGGAGCACATTATTACACAAAAAAATGTGCATTTATTGAAGTGACAAAACAGAGGAATAATATTCTATTTCTTCTATCACTCTATTTGGCCTTTAACATTACATTGAGTGCCTTTTTTGAGTTCTCAAACTTGAATGAATGAAATTCAATATCCTGAATCTGTTGGCGTGTGATGATCAGCGTTATCAGTAATAGTTTGAATGGGAACAGTTTGTGTTGCGGATATTCATAAATTCATAAAGACAGTTCATGGATTGGGCAAACTATGTTATTGATCAAGTCCACACCGTATGCTCGTTATGGTTGCTATTATAGTGGAATTAGTAATATATAACTTCGGTAGCATAATAGGAACTAAGTTAGATCATAAATTCACGTCGGCATCTATATAATATTATAGATATACCAATGAGCTCTTCTGCGGCACATTCATACTATTTCCTGGCCATGCAAATTACGGATCGCATAATTTTATATCTGAGTTATATAGGTGTTTGGGTTCCATTGAAACGCAAACATTATAGATATACAGGGTGTTCAAAACATATGGAACATCGATGTATGCGTTTTTAGAGTTGTATATTGATGTATGAGTATAGAGAAAAACTTTTCTATGTAATAGAACTAGAGAGAACATGAGTACCATGAATCAAATTATCAAGAATTTTTTGGTATCAAAAAAGGTATGACGGAATATTAATATCTTTTATTTCGAATTGCCCGATTCCACATCAATTGTCCATGGTAGTGAAAAGATTTCATCATGCAAAAGTGTACCTATTTTGGCGAATGTTCTGACTGTACTAAGTTTCATATTGTTCGAAAAATAGCAGGAATATCACAATCCTGAGAAATTTTCTTACCCTTCACTCAATGAAAAAGGTCTTCTTGGAGATACGTGTATGCAACATTTTTTTCTAATGTTTGGCCAAGGAATCTCTCATTGAAGGATGAAACCATGTTTTTTGGAACACTCAGTATATTTTGCCAGGTCAGCATCCTACACATCTATTGCTTTCGTGATGAAGAATGATGATTGTTCAGGGATAGTGCTAGTGACAATGAATGGATGTGAAGTTCGTATTGGAGAGCATTTCATACTATATTTATTTTTCCCTCCTCCAATCGTGAATCCCAAATTCATTTCGATACGATATAGGTGATGTAGTTGAAGAAATGGCCGCGCACAAAACTCGAGGACTCTGGACTTTACTAGGAATGACTGAATTTCCTATATCTTCCAATTGATTTTGAGATAATTGAGTAATTTGAGTAATTACAGATCGCTTCTATGAAAACACACATGAACGACCCGTTCGTAATACCCATATGTTGTATTCGAAATTTGTGCGGGTCCTTAATCTGACATCTACAGGGTTGGACAATAGTGTGATAATGTGAGAAAGCTGCTCTAATTCTCGAGATAGCAGATCAAAAAATGACAGCCGTCGTAGGTTCACGAGAGGCATATTTTCGTATCATAGCAACAACATTAACAGAATTGCTTCAAAACTAACAGTTCCGTACTTATGACTTCATTTCATGGATATAACATCAGAAGAACCATGTCAGAAGACTTCTAGTAGCGAAATATCTATGGTAGGTTCCCGAAGGAAACTCCAAACTCCTATGGAATTTTGGCGCCATCTACTGCCACCTACTGGTCCCTACTCCTGTACATATAATCAATGTATATACAACTACCAAATAACTACCAAATCTTGGCAAGATGGCTCTACCTGAATCACAACTATGGTAACGCCATCTCATCAAACTGGAGGATCTTGGTTGAAAGTGTTTCCAATTAGTCGAGCGCAAGCGAGACGGATCTATTTTGAACCACCAGAAAACGAATCGGAAACACTTTGTCTGAGCGACCTTGTTTTAGTATTTTCGCCTTAAACTAACACATCCATCTCATGGGTATTGGGATGGCCAATGGAAATAACCAGTGCCCTCGGTGCAATAACCGATGATAGCACTTTTACAAATATTTCTTCAAACAATTATCATTGAGGTTGATCAATCCAAGGGAGTCCCTACGAGATAGCTAACCTCCGTCACTCCATCAGGAGGTGAGACAGGAGCACATAACCATAATCTAGACTGCCAATACCATATATCGAAAATTCTGAAGCCTATAGACTATAGACCATGAAATAATCTGAATGCCTATCTATATCATAGGAAAATATACTGTCTACAGAATCTTGTCAATTGATCCCAAGAGTTTACAATGCGATTTTCTCACTCGGATGATGTGGGTTCAATCTCGTTGGAGTCATTATGATTCATCTCTCACTTATCCATTCAGTAAATATCGGAAGTTGAAATTGTGTCCAGAAGCTCAATGGGTTACAGTGCATTACAACCATATTTTTCATGAACAGAGGAGGTCAGGGGAGTTGATATATATGTGAAGAAATATATTTTGCCTATTCTTCACAGAGTACAGGAATTCCAGGCGAAACTTCGATGAACGATGATATTTCAGGAACGTCTCGATATAATCGGCTGACACTCCACAAGATGACATACTATGAATGAAAAATTTCAGATCCGGACTCTAAAAACTCATTTTCTCTAAGGATATCAAGATCTTGATTCTGTGGATCGTATTCTTCGAAAACTTTTATCCGAATCAGGAAGATCAGGAAAAACACTGAAAGTGTGGCTATTATAATTTCTGAAAGAGATTGAACATTCATGTTCATGTTCTCGATATTATCAAAGTTTTCGATAGTCTCAAGTCTGAACATTCAATGACAGTATGAAATAATAGATCTGAAACAACACAAATAACGAAAGACTCGAAGAATAACGAATTATTATTCTTCTTGTCAAGTCACTACATACGTCGGCAATGAATCTTGTCTTATGTCAACGTATTGAATGACAATTCGTAGTTTCCAGAGTTTCGATTTGGATACGATTTTCGGGGTAGTTGGACATGGCACTATCAGTCTAGATTAAGGTTTTGTCGGAGGACAGGAGTAAAATGCGACTTAACTGTCATTAACGACGCGAATGGACGTGGGACGCACAGTTGTCACACTAGCCACGTTTTCACCCATGCCGAATGTAATGAAGCTAGTCCATATCATGTTGGGGTAGAAGGCTTACGATTTCTAGACGTGACTCGAAACGACGGCACGACGTGATCCCAAAATTCCTGGAAGCCCTGGTCTCTCTGCAGCTTTTCTTTCTTTCTCTCCCAACAGTTGACTGGCATAGGCTGTTGTAGATCGAGCGGAACTCCTCCTACTCTTGATTATACTGATTATACTCGTTGAACATTGAAAATCCTCTCATGGAATATAACTGGCTTGATAATCCTTATTTCGCTTTCAGACAGCGGTCTAATAGCTCTACTCCTGGAAGTATTAGAGAGGGAGGAATGTCTCCACTTTCGATTTTACTCAATCCTAAAGCGATTCTAATCGGATAAAAAGTGCTACAACGAAAAGGTTTGATTCCCTTATTGTAATTTCATAATGAAATAGCCGAGTTCTGGCCTCTGAAGGCCCAGAATTCGTGAAACCTGACCGTATATGCATACGATAATAGAGTTTCTTGGTATGACATGAGATATTGCATATCACAAGAATCGATATGAATTTGGGAGTTTCCTTCAGAGACCTACCTTAGATATTTAGTCATTACATGGTATATCTCATATCAAGTGTTCACAATTGTTAATCAATGGCAACTCAGTGTATTGTTGAAGGATTTCATATTCTATGTCATATGTCATAATTATGTCTGACTGATTGAAATACAACAATCCCAAGTTCGAGTCTTCATCTCATGTTTTGGCTAGAATACGAAAGTGAAATATAACAATATATGGAATAGGTTGAATCAGGAGTGAAGTTAGTTCGTTGATTATGAACTGGAAAAGATTTCCGTGACAGATGCCATTGGCAAAGCAGTGGCAGTACATCATTCAGTAACAGTTCCTTGAAAATCCACCTTTCGAGCGGAATGCTGCGAGATTGGAAAACTCGGCTCGCTAGATATAGATATGAACGAACTGTTCTGTCTGATAACTCATCTAAATAGCATCTACTATCCACTGTCCATATCTGACTATCTGATTGCGCAGCTCAATGCAAAAAAAATCTTCAGTTTTTTTCACTTCTCTCAAAAGATGATCAAGGAATCTTCGATTTGACTATATTATTCCGGACTAAAGTAGAATCTTGTTCATGATAGGGTGAAATTTCTGCAACGAATCCATACATGAACTGATTTTTTTAACCATTTTTGAACCTCCTCCTTCAGTCATTTCTTTGTGAGAATTCAGTTACGCACAGAAAGTATCCCAGGGAACACATTCCTAATTCCTACCACCGATGTTAGTTGTTGAAGTAAACCTGATCATGTTGATACATGCATAGAATCGGCTATTCGAAAGGGAAATAGTTATCAACAGATGTACAGATGTTGCATCTGATGAAGTATCCTCATTTTCTCAGAGAGCATTCTGTTGGAATGGACTTCTACCAGAGATAAAAATCTCAACTTGAATCCTCAATATTGGTATTCCTTTTCTGATTATACGTTGTACTTGTGAATTTCATACCAGAGTGAGAATTTTCTCCGGCTACCAGATGAGGTAAATATCTTGCGAATAATTGTACTCTGCTCTAGAGGAAGACATTTTACGACGTTAGCTAGAATTCCGCCTGGAACTGATATTGCTCGGAAGAGTGTTGAGAAACGTAGATTTATAATGCTTCGGATGGCGGGTTTTCCATCTCTGGAATTTCAACAATATCTCAACGTATCTCATGAAATCCACTTGGATACTGGTCTCAAAATCCATTTCCAAAAGAAATATATGAAAGGCAAATAAAGCCTGGGAACTGGATACTATATGGATTGCTCTCATATAAAGTTCAAATGACCTCTTTTGGATGATATCAAGTTGTTAGATACTTATTGAAAACATTCATTCCTCATGCTGGCCGAAGTTGCGAAAGTCTAAAGTACCTCACTAACCTAACTGACTGATGTTAGTCAGAATCTTCCAGAATATCAGCAACTCATGAGTCTGGGGTTACGTGCTCAACTGCAGTTATAACGCCATTACTGAACCTCCCTATACATATGTTTACAGAGGGTGATCGATAATTATCAATATCGATAAATATCGATAATGAAGACATTATCTATGATCATGAGTCTAGGTTCACGTGCTCAACTGCAGTTAAAATGCCATTATTAAACCTCCCTATACATATGTATACAGAGGGTGATCGATAATTATCAATAATATCGATATTATTGATAAATATCGATAATATAGACATTATCTATAGTATTCATACTATCGATTGAACGATAAATTTTCCCAACCTCAGGAATAACACATGGTGGGTCAGTCAGATATATTTATTTTCATGAGATCGATATTGATATTATCATCAAATCATAGGAACATGATAGTATATCTACCCAGGTCTCATAAGCACTCATAAGTCATATATATTTATGGTCGTAGGAAAGTATATTTCCGCACACGCCGCTACGCGGCTAGTGCTATATATATCAACTCGTTCAAAATATGTCACTTTCCACACTAGTTATGTAATATACTATTCCAGTACATGTGATTATAGTCACGTTTCCCAGGAAGGTTTTTATTTTCACTATTTCAGTACTTTCGCTAAACAATACTAAATGCATCTTTTCCAATTCATTTGACGAAATGTACCGCAAATACAAATATTTTGAAATAGTCGGTCTCTGTCAATCTAGATGTGTGACTTACAACTATCTCTGGTAACTATGACTTCTTTATTATCTTTTGACAACACGTGAGCGACATCTTAAATGTTCGAAGAACATCGAGTTAGCCAGCGGTTGAATGTTAGGAGAGCAGGAAGGTGTTTAGTATTTTTTTGAGACACTGGCGATTTTAATTCTGATCAAATCAACTGAATGATTCGTGAAGCTTTCCAAATTATCACTTAGAACATCAGCCTATTTGTTTTGCTTTTTGCACTCTGGGTATGAAGTCGTATTTGATATAATGATGTAAACTCAAGTAATCAAGAACTTCGTTTTTTGCAAATTCAATAATCTGTGAGCATCTGGAGGATTCAGTTGAATGAACGAATACTGTAACTAGTTATGTTTCGATACATTAGAGACATACATATAAAAGAAAATGTTTATCTCAAATTAACCTATCTTTGAAACATAATATGAAATTATTTTTTTATTTCAGTTGAGGTATTTGCAAACCCTGACCAATATATCCGCTGAGAAGAATTCTACCATCGTTTTCCCTTTACCTATCGATCTTATCAGTCACTGGCTGGACAGGAACCCACGAAGTGAAAACTGTCGGTTTTAGAGGACAGATCAGAAGAGAACTTCCATTCAACAGCAGCTGGGAAGGTTATGGAACGGATGAGTAGAGGAAGTGAGAAAATTTTAACGTGGATCATATTTTATATATATGTGATTGTCTGATACCTACTGAAAGGATGAAATTATGCGTATTTTTTATTCACTAAGCCTGTTGATTTCCAATTCAGGGAAAACATTTACATTTACATTTCGATTGAGATAGGATACCACTAATCTGTCACATCAATAGAGATTAGGCCTGAGAACTTTGAAACAGTGATATAATGACAGGCACTATGTGCCTATGTGGATATTTAACTTCTGATATAACTGAAAATTATATTTATTTGGAAACGTATTTTTCATTTTTCCATTTTCTTCCTAAAGTTCCACGTCATGGGATGGTTGAACTATTTGTAGCTGATATTGCAAAGTCATTCTAGATCAGGTGGAAACTGAATGAATACAGAATGAATATTCGAGATATGAAATATATTAAAAAAAGAATTTGGAGAAGAAGATGAAAATGATAGCAATTTCTAGTGAAGGTACTCATATGGCAGGAACCTCTGATTCGACCTAATGGTGTTGATCAGATTGCCAAAAAAAAAAATAATACGGAAATATCAATTCAGAAAAATTGATTGATAGTTTTGGTAAATGGTAGGTAATTTATCTGTGTCTGCACTATTGGAGTTTGTTCAGTATGCTCAATTAACTTCTCTATTTTGTGAAATTGAATTTCGTAAATGAGAAATTGATTTTCTGAACAATGTTAAATCTTGTGTAGGTATATAGAATATGGGGGTCTATAACTATTGGTACTTTGATCTAGATTCTAGATGATAGGAGTCATACAAAGGTATCATGACATTTTTGGACACACAATAAATAATCGGATTTCCACTCTTCGTATCTTGATAAATGATGTAGCGATATGATGTGTTGAAGAGACTAGTTGGCTCAAAGTGAACATTCGCTTATGCATTCAGCTGATCATTGATTTCACTCTGAAATGCACTTTCATGATGAGTTCTAATACCTATCAACCTGGTTCTAATACCTATTATATTTCCATGAACAAAATACGAGTTATGTATAGATAACCGCCAACCAAGCTGTAGACAACAATAGGCAACTGTCTATTGGAATCGCCGAAGTCAGCAAAGTGAAGTTATAAATATATCCCAATCCAATTTTATATCCATTCTGTATTCAACATTCTGTACAAAAGTTCAGTATTGTATCTAGCTTCTCGAATGCTTTGCAAAGAAAAAAAAAGTTTTTAAAAACACAAGCCCGTGTTTGCGAAACATAACTGGCGCAGTCGGTAGGATAAGCACAGTTTTTCGAAGGAACCACGGCATCGTGTCCGGTCCAACGCGAAAACGTAGATATCAATCTTTTGGTGCTTTGAAAAAAAAAACTTTCCGTTCGTACTTCGAAAAGTGAGAAGTGAGAATTCAGCTGAGAAGACGATCAGAAAGGGGCAGACAACGAGTAGCAGAGCGAGCAGAATCACCACCAGAAGGAAGAAAAGAATATAGGGGTAAGCCAAGTATTCCTGTTCATTTTTCCTCAAAACCCTTCTCTGAATAGGAAAATTAGAATTAAGAAAAGGAAACAAACGCAAAGAAACAAAACAGAGATCAAAGAGAAAATATATGAGCGAAAATCAATCTGAAGTAGAAGATTTGATTAATAGTTTATTCCAGTCGCTGAATATTACTGAAACTGAAGACTTGCTAACTGAATCAGTAACCATGCCTCCAACTCAGGAAAACACGAATTTGACTATTTGAAAATGTACGTTGACATAATTCCAAATTATGATGGCGATTCAAATATTTCAACTAGTTTCATATCTGCCTGTGATTTTCTTTTCCGAACATATCAAGCTAATAACGATCCAATTCTGAAAAGCTATTCAATCAGAGTCGTACAGACGAAACTGATTAATAGAGCCCGATTATTGGTAGGTAGCCGTACCGAATTAACGGAATGGGACCAAATCAAATCAGCTCTCCAACAATGTTTCGGTGATAAAAGAAATCTTGTTTGTCTTGAACAAGATCTATTCACAGCAAGACCATTGAAAAATGAGAATTCACTCGAATTCGCTAGACGACTTCAAGTCCTTCGTAGCGTATTGGCACAAAAAATCAATGCTCAATTAGAAACAACTATGAACGCTGCTACGAAAGTCATATATCTATCACAATATGATGAAATTTGCTTACGAACTTTTATAAGAGGTTTGCCAGGTCATTTACAGAGTATAATCAGATTGAAAAATCCAAAATCACTCGAAGAAGCTATGACATTCATTGTAGAAGAGGAGAACTTTCAATATTCTCAAAATCTATTTCGATTACCTGTAAACTACCAACAAAAACCTATGACATCAAAACCAATGCAGAATTTTCAAAACATGAGACCAATTCAGAATAATCCAAATTTCCGACCTAATAATAATTATCAATTCCAACAAGGTAATAATCGAAATAACTTTCAGTTCGAACACCAGTCATACCCTCAAATGCAAAGTGGGCCATCAAACTCACAACAATCATTTTCAGGAAATCCATCTTTTCCTAGACAACCAATAAATATACAATCACATCGTAATTATCCCACGAACAAACAAGTTTTTGGTCCACCAAAAAATGTATTCAAACCTACAGGGCAAGTCACAAACAATTCACCAGTACAAGTACTAGAAATACATTTCCCAGACCAATAATGTACCCACAAAATAATCAGAATTATTTTAAGGCTACCGGTCCTCGTGATTTCATTTCACAAGAAGTGTATCAAATCGAAGAAAACACTCAAACCAATCAATCTCCCGAAATAACTAATATAATCGATTTGACAGAAAATACAAGTGAATACGATTCACAGTATTTTTGCAATGAATCTGAATTCATTTCTGACGAAGACCAAAATCAAGATCAATCTGAAAGTTATCCTGAAAATTTTTATCAGGATGGCCAAACCAATCAAACGACATAACATCTGAAATGTACACCGAGACGAATAACACATTACCATACATCGAAATCAGCAATCCACCAATGAAATTACTAATCGATACTGGATGTTTCAATTCTATGATACGACCAAGAATTGCCGAAAAGTATTTTCCTCAATCAATTTATCACAGCACCTCGACTTCAAGGACAGGTGTAGGACAAAAAGAAGTTAGATTCGAAGCTGATATACCTGCATTTCAAGAATTCAAAACAGATCATATAATAAAATTTATTTTATTTGATTTTCATTCATTCTTCGATGGAATAATAGGCCTCAAAGAACTACAAATAATGAATCTCACAATTGCTTTAACTAATAACTATTTGGTGAATAACGAAATCAAAATTCCAATTTCATATCAAAGACCAGTAAAACAAACTTATGATATTTTTGTAAATGCTTACGAAGTAGCCTCACTTTGCATTCCAGTGTCTGAACACGAAGGAGACGTTATAATCCCGGAATGTCAATTAGGAAATGTGTATTTTCCAGAAACATTAACAACATCTAAAGGCGGATTCGCGAAAACTGAAATTTATAATCATACAAGTGAACCAATAACAATATCTTTTGAAGAACCAGTATATGTTAAGAAATTTCCAGATTCTCATGAGGAAAATTGCATTCTCCTGAACGGAGACAATAATATTGCTTCTTGTTCAGTTGATATAGATAGAACTTGGCATCCACTTCTGGAACTTGAATATGAAAATGGAAAATTCGATATCAATTAATGAAAACACCTTGTAACCAGAATTCCTCCGTCTGCCAAATTGTCACTTTTCAGTGTCAAAATCGGAAACATCGAAAGAAGTTTACGAAGAAAAATATTTCAATTGTGTTGAGAACGGGAGCAGATTCGTTCCCGAAACGTCCACAAAGATGAGTAGAGGTTTTATTATTATTAAATATATTTGTATTTCCAAATTTTTTCAAAAACAAGGTGTCACTGACCAATAGAGAATTTCTCTTTTAGGTATCTAAAGGTTTAATTTCAAGCGCAGTGACATTTTGGGACAGATCCTAAATCTGTCCTTACTACAAATATATTGAAATAATTTTCAATAACTTCTACTCTATTTTTTAGAAACGAGGAGAGAAAATCCCATCAAAAGCTGAAAAATGAATGTACCACCTCCTCGAAGAACTTACAGACAGTATTTATCAATTTCTTTCATTTCGAAAGTTTCCTTCCGAAATCCAACTTGACTAAAAATTATAATATACATAAAAATATCCGCAGTGATTATCTAAATTCAGAAGAGAAAGATGCGCTTGTGAAACATTGTAATGAATTTTCAGATATTTTTCATCGAGAAAATGATAAATTATCATTTACTAACAAAATCAAACACGAAATTAAAACCACGAACGAGATACCATAACACACAAGATCGTATAGGTACCCTTTCGTACATATATAAGAAGTCCAAAAACAAATAAACAAAATGTCAGAAGACGGGGTATTATTAAACCTAGTCAAAGTCCTAGGAGTAGTCCCATTTGGATTGTTCCTAAAAAACTTGATGCCAGTGGAGAACAGAAATGGCGTATTGTTGTTGATTACCATGAGGTGAACGAAAAAACAATAGACGATCGTTACCCTCTCCCTAACATAACAGATATTCTCGACAAATTAGGTAGATGCCAGTATTTTTCGACACTTGACCTTGCGTCAGGTTTTCATCAAATTGAGATGGAAGATAAATTAATTGAAAAAACTGCATTCAATGTCGAAAATGGACATTTTGAATATACACGCATGCCTTTTGGTTTTAAAAATGCACCCGCAACTTTCCAACGTGTAATGGATAATGTTCTACGTGATTGACAAGGAAAAGTATGTCTAGTCTACATGGACGACATAATCATTTTTTCGTCAAGTCTTACAGAACATATTTCAAACTTGAAATTAGTATTTAAAAAACTACGCGAATCACGGTTAGGAATTCAGTTAGATAAATCAGAGTTTCTCAGAAAAGAGGTAGAATTTCTTGGACATGTTATAACATCTGAAGGCGTGAAACCGAATGCTAAAAAGATCGAAGCAATCAAGAAGTTTCCCATACCGAAAACTGCAAAGGAAATCAAGTCTTTCCTTGGTCTCCTAGGCTATTATAGACGATTCATAAAAAACTTTGCCAAATTGACTGAACCATTCACAAAATGTCTGAAAAAAGGTGAAAAAATCGAACATACCTCAGAATTTCTCGAAACATTTGAATTATGCAAAAAGATTCTTTGTAACGACCCCATACTTCAATTTCCTGATTTTGAAAAACCATTTGTTCTAACGACAGATGCCTCAAATGTAGCCGTTGGTGCAATTTTGAGTCAAGGTAAAATTGTAAACGATTTACCTATTGCATATGCATCCCGAACTCTTAACCCTGCAGAAACAAATTACAGTACAATTGAGAAAGAACTTTTAGCAATTGTGTGGACAACGAAATACTTTAGACCTTATTTATTTGGAAGAAAATTTTAAATTGTAACTGATCATAAGCCTCTTCAATGGCTATTCAACTTGAAAGAACCAAACTCACGTTTAGTTAGATGGAGACTCAAGTCGGAAGAGTATGATTACGAAATTCAATATAAAAAAGGACGCCAAAATTGTAATGCCGATGCCCTATCTAGAGTAGGAATCTATGCAATCGAAGATGAATCAGTAATAGGTAATCCTGGAGATATCGACAAAGAAATCGAACAATATCTACAAAATAACCAACCTGAAAATGTATCGATAGATGATCTTGAACTCGAGTTATTATTTAACCCTGTTAATCAAACTACAACACCTGAGGAAAGAACACCTCATATAAATATCATATCAGACATCCAAATCGTACCAGAAAACACTGATGAAACAGTTCATTCATCGGCGGAAAACCCGATTTTAGACATACCAATAACCGAACATTGTATTAATAAATATACAAATCAGATTATTTTTGATCAAAAAGAATCTACTGTTTATCATGTTATACGCAGTCGACCATTCGAGAATGGTCGAAGACAAGAAGTCTATTTATCGAAAAATTTTGAAGAAGAAATATTCAAATTCTTCAAAGATCATGTAGATCCGAAAAAACTTTATTGTACAGGGTGTCCTTAAAAGGTCTTTACAAAAAGCTACCACATATTCTTCAGACCAAAACAATTCGATACAAGCAAACTTACCTCAGTAAAAAGTTGCTTAGTTTAGGCGCTAGACGGCTCTGAAGTTGAAATTTTCAAATCGATTTTGCTTCATAACTTTTGAACGGTTCATGAGATTTTTTTCAAATTTGGTACGTTGGCATAGACTCATCGGGCAATGAAACTCATATCATAATCATAATGAATATCATTCCATGGGCGTAGAACTTGATTTTTTCAGTAAATAAACATCTAAAACTCCTACGCCAATGGAAAAAAATTAGTTTCAATATGAAATCTAAATTATTTAACTCATTCACTACAAAAAAGGTACTCTTGACAAAAGTCGATTCCTCTCATGGTTTCGACAAAATTTCAATTTTAGTGATTCAGAGCATAATTAATAATAAAACGATTAACAGATATTTCATAAAAATTGTTCAAAATGTTCACCATTTTCACGTATACAAAGATTTATACGACGCAAAAAGTTGAGATGTACTTTTTGCATAGGTTATTTCTATTGAAAATAAGTAGCACTGGTTTTTTTTTCTGAAGACTATTATTATCTGCTCGAAAACAGTGATATTCACATTCTTGGTTTCCATAGTTTCATCTGTGTTGATTTGTCGAGTTTTATTGACGTTGATTGTTGATATCGGACTTTTCTGATTTATCATGGCCGTACAATACACCAATGAAGAATACACCGATATGTTATTGGTATTCGGATATTGTCAAGGAAATGGTCGAGAGAGTGTGAGGGTGTATTCGGCAAGGTTTCCAAATCGTCGCGTACCAAGCCACCCAACCTTTGCTGCAGTTGAGAGACGTCTTCGGGAGACCGGTCATTTTGCTCCTAGAACTGGTGATTATGGAAGACAGCGTTATGTAAGGATTCCCGAAGTCGAAGTAGAAATTTTAGACCGTATTGAAGAAAATCCAGAATTGAGTACTAGACGGATAAGTAATGAACTAGAAGTTTCTAGGAATGCCGTTCATGAAGTACTAAGAGAACAATTATTATACCCATACCACAAGACGCCAGTTCAAGATTTATTAATCCATGATTCACAAAGTCGTCTGATGTTTTGTAGGTTCATTAATTTGCAAAGAGAAATGAATCTGAACTTTGGAAAGAATATTTTGTTCACTGATGAAGCCTGTTTCACGAGAAGAGGAATAACTAATTTTCATAATGAACACGTTTATGCAATTGAAAATCCTCATTCCATTAAAATAAACCATTTTCAACACGAATTCAAAATCAACGTTTGGGCTGGAATAATAGGAAATTTTATAATTGGTCTTGTCATACTTCCACAAAGATTAACAGGAGACATGTATTTACAACATCTACGAAATACGTTGCCAAATTTGTTGGAAGATTTACCACTCCAACATCGGGTAGATATGTGGTTTATGCACGATGGAGCTCCACCACATTTTTCGGTGGATGTTAGGAATTTTTTAAACCAACAGTACCCAGACAGATGGATAGGTAGAGGTAATGATGCACCCGTGAATTGGCCACCACGTTCTCCAGACTTAACACCGATGGATTATTTTGTATGGGGTTTTCTCAAGTCTACGGTTTACAAGACCCCTGTGAATACTGTAGAACAATTATGGCAACGTATCCAACAGGCGACGAATAATCTTACAGGCGATGAAGAAGTTATGCAAAGAGTACATTTCAACTTTTTGCGTCGTATAAATCTTTGTATACGTGAAAATGGTGAACATTTTGAACAATTTTTATGAAATATCTGTTAATCGTTTTATTATTAATTATGCTCTAAATCACTAAAATTGAAATTTTGTCGAAACCATGAGAGGAATCGACTTTTGTCAAGAGTACCTTTTTTGTAGTGAATGAGTTGAATAATTTAGATTTCATATTGAAACTAATTTTTTTCCATTGGCGTAAGAGTTTTAGATGTTTATTTACTGAAAAAATCAAGTTCTACGCCCATGGAATGATATTCATTATGATTATGATATGAGTTTCATTGCCCGATGAGTCTATGCCAACGTACCAAATTTGAAAAAAATCTCATGAGCCGTTCAAAAGTTATGAAGAAAAATCGATTTGAAAATTTCAACTTCAGAGCCGTCTAGCGCCCAAACTAAGCAACTTTTTACTGAGGTAAGTTTGCTTGTATCGAATTGTTTTGGTCTGAAGAATATGTGGTAGCTTTTTGTAAAGACCTTTTAAGGACACCCTGTATATATGTCCAACAATCTGACATAGATTTATCAACTCACATCAGTAATATATTGCCAAAATACTTCCGAAATCATTCGTACAAGTTGTTATTATCAAAACACCTAGTCAAAGATATCCCTGATAAAATCAGACAGAAAGAAATAATATCATATCACCACGGAAAAACCATTCATCGCGGTATAAATGAGACATTACTAGCACTCAAAAAGCTCTATTATTGGCCGTGCATGCAAAAAGAACTAACAGAATATATAAACAATTGTGACATTTGTCAGGAAGCAAAATATGACAGACATCCCCCGAAACTTAAATTTTCATCAACAGCTACACCAAAACAACCCTTTGAAGCCATTCATATGGATACATTCCAAATTGCGAACACAAAATTTCTCGCCATAATTGATGTTTTTTCAAGATATGCCCAAGCATATGTTCTTGAACCTATTTGTACATCATTTACAATTTATGATAACTTGATAACATTCATTAGTCATCATGGAATTCCCCAATCAATAACGTGTGACAATGGCACAGAGTTCAAAAACACCCTGTTGATGGATTTTTGTAAACTACATAATATCAATTTACATTTTACCACACCCGGTAATTCAAATAGTAACAGTCCAGTAGAAAGACTGCATTCAACATTAATCGAATTGTTTCGAATACTCAAAACAACAGATTCAAAGTCTACTACTAAACAGTTAATGCAATTTGCGATACTCGGTTACAATTCATCCATTCATAGCGTAACAAAACAAAAACCTTTTTTTTAGCGAGAATGAGGTTTAACCTCGCTAGAACTATTCATTTCGAAACGAATCAATGCTAGAACCTATGTCTTTGACTATATCACGAACCTAGGTCAACTCACGTCAGAGATTATTCATAGAGAAGTATACATTGAATATGAATTGAATTATAGAGTGAGTATCATAGATGAGACGAGAACATTCTGAGACTCATAGAAGTTGTTGAAACAATTTTTATATGATATACTACAAAAAAGGAGGATTCGATGAGAACATAATCATCCTGAAGGCATGAAGATAATGTTCGATATACTATCTAAGTGAATAAGCAGAAGGTATATGTATCTATATATATATATATATATATATATAGACAAGTGGACTGGATTGAGAATGAAATGGAATGAATATAATCAAAGTATACAGTGAACACGCAAAAGTTGGGATAAATTCAGTGAAATATCTATGAAGCAATTAAAAAAACTCGCGGACATATCAACCTTAATTTTATATTGCACAAATTCTGACTAATTAGTGACGTCATCGGTTTCGTAGATATGACGTCATCGTATTTTTTTTAGGTAAACTCAACTTCTGATAGTGACATTGAAATCGGCTCATTTTTCTGTATACAGAACGATAAGAATTTCAATGAGTGACATTGCAATAAGATTGAGAAAAAAAAATCAATTATTTCCATGAGTAACTTATTTCAATTATTCATTCATTCATTTACTCAATCGTTAATTTTGAGTTACTGCAAGAAAACTCAATATCCGCTGTTGTGACTCTTTATCTGAATGGACAAGATTTCGATAAGCTACATGATGTAGGTATTATGGTTCCAGAGAGTTGGTGCACTACCACATTATTTCCGCATTGTTCGAAATTAGTGGCAATTGAGTGGCCAGGAAGATCTCCAGACTTGACTCTTCTCGATTAATTCTTGTTAAGTTATGTGAAATCAGAAGTTCAGGTGAATTGTTCTGATAATAGTAAAGATATGAAAAGAAGAATGGTGAGTTATAATTGAAATTATTTTTTCCCCATTTTTTGTTTCGATGTAATCTATTGAAATTTTCTTCGTTCTCTGAATATGAGCCTTTTTCAGTGGCACTATCAAAAGTTGGGCTTACCATTGATAAATATGATGATGTCATATCTACGACACCGATGACGTAGCATGACGCACCCGTATGTCGGAATTTGCGCAGTATGGAATTGAGGTTGACGCGTCCCAGTGATTTTTTTCAATTGCTTCATAGATATTTCACTGAATTCATCTCAATCTGCAAGTGCACACTATATACAATATTCATTTCAGAATGATAAAAACTGATCAATTACTTTCTATCATGGTAATTGAGGGTGTTCTTGAAACGAGTACAGTAGAACAAATCACCGAACGTATTCCCCTGTTAGGTATGGAAAATTCGACAAATACATCATATCCATGTAAACATATTTCATAATTGAAACTTATACCAATTTCAGCATCACTCCTTAATAATGAAGCTTTAAATAAATAAAATCTTTCAAACCAGCGATGGAAACACTCATTTGGGTCCCAAATTATGCATTTATCAGCTCACCAGTGCAGGTCGAAGTCAAGAACACCCTCATATATATATATATATATATATATATATTACTCATGATAACTCTAATAGTAAGTATTACTCCATGATTCTCGAATCTAGGAATCTTGTTTTTACTTTTTATCAATGATTCATTTTTTTCAACTTTTGAATTTTCGGAGCGCTTACTTTTTGCCGATGACTTGAAGCTCTCCAAACGTATTCAGACTATTTGAGACTTCATAAGTCTGCAGAAGGATATTGATAAAATCATTGATTGCAGTCTAAGAGATAAATTATATTTCGATTTGAAAAAATGTTCTGTACTCTCAATCACCCGTATTGAAGAGCCAATTCTGTTTGAATATGAAATGGAGGTGGAGGTCCTAGAGAGGAAAACTGAAATAAAGAATCTTGGTGTAACTCAAAATTCACAAATCAAATTCCCCACTCACTCGAAAACATGATCAACTCAGCTGATCGTATTTTAGGCTTCGTTATCAGACATCGATTTCTTTCTGTTTCAACACCTTCATTCTCTGGTCAGGTGTCGATTATTTGGTTCGGTGAATGTCAAACACATTTTCTAATGATTTGGAAAGAGTACGAAACAATCTGATGAAACATTTGTATTTCAAAAAGTACCGCTCGTGGCCTATATATAATTCCGTCAGGACATCACAATTAAGATAGGAATACGGAATATTATCCTTGGAACAGAGACGAACTTTAACATCGGTGATATTCCTGTATGAATTGATGAACAATTTAACAAATTCCCCAGGAATCCTCAATATGCTTCCATTCAATGTACCTCCACGGCAAATAAGTTCCGCACCAATGTTTAGCCTCTCTACAATATGCACATTATCGAGGGCACCTCTTTCATCTATACTCATGGATTTAGATTGGACCTCACCCCTTACAGTTTTTCGTAAAAAAATTGCTAGAAAAAATATTGAATTCAACTCTGTGAAACTGTACATATATTTCACAAATCCACTCAGTGCAGATTTGGACGACACAAAATAATTCTGGTGTTAGTAGTGATTGATAATCTAGTTATTACGATTATTAATGATGACAATAATAGTAATAATGATATACTTCATTCTTCTGCAGGTATTTATATCAAATTTAAAGTTCAGTTCTTCATCAATATACAATCGAAAGGGTGGCGTTCAGCATTACAACTAAGTTTGTGTTGCTGTTTTTCTACTCAACCTGGGTAAGGTAGAACTGCCTCCTCATAGTTATATATGAAGCAAAAACAAAATGAAACATACTTTCTCTCCATTTGCAATCGTCTTTTGGATACGTAGAAAGAAGTCGAGTTTTATATTCATTTCTGAAATTGGGGCTAGAAAGAGTTCTCAAAGATACAGGAATAGAATTGAATAGCTTTATTATGTTTTATGTGTATGATCTAGGGAAGATTGCAGTTTTGTGGAAAGGAGGAGTGTGATTATCCTTGGATCTGATATTCACATTATGTACATCAGTGCGAAATCTGATTTTCCTGTAGAGACATTTGGGTGTGCAGCTATTAATTATTTCATGATATAAAATTCCACAGTGAAGTGTTAGTCTATTTTTCATGTTCAGCCAGTTTACTTGTTTCAATCTATGACTAACAAGGCGTTTTCTTTCAATGCCATATATGGATCTCGAGCAATAGTTCTGAATTTTTTGTATCCTTTGTTTTGTAGATTCTGTGATGCAATGTTCATAATAATATACAGTATCACCGTAATTGAAAGTTGATAACATTAAAGAGTCACAGAGCATAATTTCGATTCTATGTTCAGAATATGTCTACAATTATATAACAGTTTCAACTTGGAGATAGCTTTTTTAATACATGAAGAAATGTGGCTCTATAGTAACTATTATTATGGTATATTTGCCAACAGTTTATCCATCGCTTAGCCTCCAGAACTAGTCTAACTTTTCACATCGACGTACTAAATTCAAAACATCATTTTCAAAACGGTATTAATTACATGTGTAGATGTTCCAATAATTCACCCTCAGTAGATGTTTTCTTTCTAAGTTCAGCCCATTTCAAACAAACATTGTAAAGGCTTATATCAAATTGAAATAATGGGTTGGATATAGTTTAGTTTTTCTTTTTTTTTATTATGTTTCTTCATGATTATGCAGAATGTATGTAGTAGTTTCATCAAATCACTTTTAGTTGAGTCTGTAGCACACATTCTTTTCTCGTTATACAGGGTAACTCACGGTCGATGGTACGTTAGACGTTTATGGAGAACGCAACACAAGATTTTTCTGAAAATTTGGCATCTTACATTTTATCATCTGTTCTATCGATCTGAAATATTTTCGAAATTGCGACGTTGCCGTTTCTATCAAAAAGTCCTAACAACTTCATTTTTTTAAATGGAACCCCCGTAACAAATTTTTAGAATTGCCTTTTTATTACAATACTCTTTTGTTAATAAATCCCTATATCTATCTATATCGGTTTTCAAGATTAAAAATAATTTGTGTTAAATATGATCCAAAACATATCCCTAATTGAACTTAAGTAAATCTGGGTTCTCGAATCATAAAGAGTTGATATTTTAGTGGTGGTTTGGACAGACTTGATGTATTCAATTTACACCGAGAAGTCGCCTCCATATCATACAGGGCGTGCTGAAATTATTATTATATCCGTTGTTCATACAAGTGGTCAAGAGTTCATTTTTTCAAATGGTACCCACTGTTTTTTACTCAATAAATTGTAAGACGAATTAAAATGCTACGAGTAGTAGTAGTAGTAGTAGTTTTATTGATCCATTACAACGAGCTTACAAAAGCCATTGGACAAGTCAGAATACATCAAATATACAAATTTAAATAATTGACAATAAGGTAAAATGACTAAAATAAAATAAAAAATAAAAATATTACATACAAGAATCAGTTCCGTAAAAATGTGAAAAACTCATCAACTGTATATGGGTTAATTTCAAAGAGGAGATTTTTCAATTTATATTTGAACTCTTTTCCATTACTTGAACCTTTTATATTTTCTGGAACAGCATTATATGCCCTGAGTCCCAGAGATTCGAAAGAATTGAGACACAGAGACAATCGTGTCGTAGGCAAATGGAATTTGTTTCGGTTCCTGGTATTGTAATTGTGGATATGATTATTTTTCATGAAATTATCTCTATTATTGTGTACAAAAACTAAAATTTCCATGATATGAAGACCTGCTAAAGGTAATATTTTGAACTTCTTGAACAGATTTCGGCATGACTCTAGAGGTGATACTTTCGCAATTATCCTGATAATTCGTTTTTGTGTTGAAAAAACACATCGTGCCGATGAAGAATTTCCCCAGATGATAAGTCCATAGCTAAGTCTGGATTGAATTTCTCCAAAATAATATAGAAGTTAACCTGAATTATCGATAATTCTTCTAAGGTTTCTTAACAGATAGCAAATTTTGTTGAGATTTCTGTTAAGTTGAGTGCAATGTGCACGAAAACTGAGATCGCTATCTAGAAAAAGACCTAGGAATTTCACACTGTCACCTTTTTCTACCATAACATTCGATATTCGAATACTTGGATTAACATAATTAGAATTTTGAGCAGTATGGAAAATAACAGCTTTTGTTTAAGAATATTTAGATACAAAGAGTCTTCACAAAACCAGTTTTGAAGATTATTCAAATCCGAATCAATGTTCTCTTGCAGCTCAACTCAATCAGTAGATACAAATAGAAGAGAGGAATCATCAGCATATAAGCACGTGAATGAGTTAGGTAAAACAGAGGACAAATCGTTTATGTATAAAATAAACAGAATAGGCCCCAAAACAGATCCTTGAGGAACTCCAATATCATTCGACAATTGATCCGAAAAGAAATATTCATCATGGTTGTCACTTGGATGATGTATTTTCACGGTTTGTGTTCGATTTGAGAGATATGATAAAAACCACCTGTGCTGAAAACCCTTGATGCCAATATTGTATAATTTTCTTATAAGAATATCGTGATTAACACAGTCAAAAGCCAGACTGAGATCACAAAAAATACCTGTCGGGTTTTCAGCTGCTTCAACGGACTTCAGTAGTGTTGAATAAAATGATATTATTGCAGTTGTAGTTGAGTGCTCGGATCGAAATCCATGTTGATTTGGAGAAAGTATATCATTTATTTTTAAATGATGATGTAAAAATTTCAACATTATGTTCTTTCAAAAAATGTCCTTGTTGTAATGATATATTCATTAGATGACATAGAGGTGAACTAAGATGACATAGCATGTCCCTATACCTAAATCATCAAGTTTTCTTAATAAAGCCGCTTTTTGTGAGAAATATAATTTTAAGAAAAAGTTAATTTTAGATAGCCATGGAAATATCAAACTCATGACAGTTCGGTGACATAAATGAGTAATTCAGTAATTGTTATTGACAGTGTTTCAAAAAATCTCCCAGAATGAACGCGAATATCGATTATTCAAACGAAGTTCTTATGAAGTTATTTATTATACACGGACAATGTGATCAAATGATTGCCAGAACTTGTCATCAACTTGTCTCATCAACTATGGCTCAAAGTTTCCAACAACTCTATCAAAAGTCAGCTTATCTAGCATATCTAGGTGAAAAGCTAAATTCACTGTGAAAGTACAGAAAATAACAGAATTAGGAGGAACGAAAGTAACAAAAGTATAAACAAAATAATACATATGTAATCTGTATGATAATAAATGAATGAATGAATGAATGAATAGATTTCATAAAACACAATCTCCTGTGAAACCCCAGTGGAGAAGGCTGAGAAGATGATCGACTCAATTACCTTCGCGTGTTTTCAACGCCAAGATACATCAGCTCTATCATCAGGAGAACCGACTACGCCCAACGCGATGGATAACATAAGTTTTTGGGGAGAAAGAGGAGATGATGGAGGTCGAAAAGATAATAACTCGTTATCTCCAGAGGGCCATACGTTTGGAGTCAGGCGGAGAAGATGACAGCATAGGGCATCAGCTAATAAGTTATAGCTTGTTGCTTCGATCCGACTTCACCGACTCCCAACGAGGTGGCTGAGTCCGAGACGTAAAGGAAAAAAGGTTTTATTTGGAACGATGTCGCCTACATCACGTCAGAGGAATGGAGAATGAAACGGATATTTGAGAGCACTAGTCGAGATTCATTGATATCACTTTCGAAAATATTTGTTCCAGAATTTGGCAGCCTGCTGAACTAATATAATACATCATTACCCACGACATCCCGCATACACCTTGCAAACATAGTCACTAGCCAATTATACAAATTCAGACTGAGACATAGTAATTCATGTCTGGAAAATAGGATCTGTGAGTCCAAAAAAACTATTTTCGGGAGTGTTGCGTGAAATATTTTTTCGGCAACCGTGTAGAATAACAAATCAATGAGACGACACATTTCGTTATTATACTTTTCAATTTATATTCGAATCAAACAGAACAGGAAATACTACATATCGACAGAAACATTCTAATACCTATCTATATCAGTAATATTACCAATTCGAGCAATTGCTATTATTGAAGGGATTCAGTTTGTTTGAAATGCTCGATATATTTGCATTCCTTTTGTTGCAGCCAGAACAAAGATTCCGTTCCACATTGATTGTTTTCTTCTGATGATTTTTGAATGGTTTTGGCAATTTTAATTTTGTTTGTGAGTGAATTATCTATATATTCTTCAGCCACAGCACGTACTTCCCGGACTAGGCCGGGAAATGACACTTTCTCGAAGAAAAAGCTTCCGGGAAGTGGGTACATCCCGGACGGTTGCCGCAAAACTGATTTCACAGCATCAAATTTCAATCAGTTCATGATACACGTAAGTACTCCACTGCTCATTTTGTGTTCATATTCGAATAATAGTGATGGCTGCGCTCGCTATTTCGTGTCACGTACTAGGAAAATATATCTTGAAGATTTCTTGATATAAGTCGAATAATCATGATTGGAAAATGATGTGTAGTTCAAAATGATAGGCTTCACATATTTGAAGTCATGAAATCGGAACCGTATTCCGTATCACAAAAATTGATGATGGTTGCTCGATGACGAAATGTTGGTGGATATAGAAAGATAATGCCATATTGAAGCACACTGAGAGTTGAAAGAACTACGCAATTATCTCCCAATTCAACCAAATCATCATCTTTTTTTTTTTCAGTTTTCGATACCTGCAAATCCGCCTTCACCCAATAGTTGAATATTTTAATTTTTTCATAGAAACCATTTGTATTTATCGTCTATGACAACGTGTCGAAGAGCGAAAATCGCTCATCAGTGTGTGATCGGTGTAAGTGGCGAATTAACACTATTGAATCGTCACAAAGGAATATATTTTTTTAACGGGCAACGTAATGAATAGTTTTATCATCCTTAGATTAGCATACGTGAGTCGTGTTCTTTTGATAAAAGTGAATATTAATTTGTTGAAAATGTAAATTGTGAAATTTTCATTGAAATTATTTCTAGGGTACCCGCAAGAAAAAAAATCCAAAATACATCCGTTTTTGTGGAAATGTGGTGAAATGCTCCCACTTATGTTGGTGTGAAATTTCCGGTGAAATAGTGAAGGGAGTTTGAGGGACTGATATTTCCTTTGGCGAAACTATATATTACTTGGTTGAACCTTATGCAGTTATAAGAACCTGAACATCATTTAGGAATGGGTTGGAGTAAGATATAGACGAAGAGCGTTAATTTTCTTGAAATATCTTTTATGGCTCGAACCTTTCCATCCGAAACCGGATTGGATCAATCAATCGGTTTAGTTCAAAATTCTTTCTGGATGAAAGAGTTTCTTGAAAGATAAACATTTATAGATATGATTGCAGAGATAAGGAAAAACTTCGTTAGGAGGAAAAATTGATAATCTGACTAATTTAAATGAAGCTGAAAACGGGGCACTAACGCGAATTAACTGCTTAGGCAATAATTGAATCTCAAAAGTTGATTAAATTCCTTAGGGAGAGGTGAACATTACAGCTTATATAAGATCTCCAAGTGAATATATTCCATTCGGGATATTGAGATGAAGCTTTATGATTGTTATGTTCATGTGGAATGAATTTACGAATAACTGAGACTATGATAGTTCAAGTTCTGGGCTCAAACAGGTATGGGGACTCATACTCATAGAAACATTCTAACGAATTTGCGAAAACGAGAAAAGCTATGCTCGTCTATCGTCAAAAATTCAGAATGAGTGAAAAACACATCTCCAACATGCTGCATACGATTTGAACATGTGCTGAACGAGCGATTTTAGGGTTTCTGAAAAAATTTGGTGGAGTTCCTTGTGTCAGGAGACTTAGTAGAATAATAGATAGCAAGTGCGAGAGATGTTGCTCTGTGCTGCAATGTAACCAATATAAATATACAAATGTTATAATACAAAGCTTCCCAACAGATGCCATGCAAGTGGATGTGTGAGGGAAATTCATCCCTCAATGCATGCCTTGTGTAACAATCAGTCCTAGTTCATACAGTGTGGAACAGCCAAATAGAATAAATTCGATAACGAATAAATAAGAGCGTGTTGGGAAAAAACGCTTGGACACGTCGATTTGTATTTCCAGATGCGCATTTTTTTCAAGGAATAAATGATTACATAGAGTGTCATGTGACACTGGCCGATACCAACTTCCTTATTCTGAATACAACCTCCAGTATATTATTAGTATTTTGGATTATTCACAGAATTCTAGACATAATTCATCTACAATGTCCCATATCTATCTTCAACTGTTTTGAGAAATATCAAGTGTTTTCAGATGTATTACAAGAATTAACATTGAAAGAAGAAAATTATTTTGTATCGACAATAATGTAAAAGAAAACAAAAAAACGTTGATTTCAATGTAAGAGATGTTTAAAATGTTCGCCGCGAACGTCTTGGCAACATGATAATCTGGTATGGAAATATCTTCGAACGTTACTCAACATCTCATGCGTGATTCATCTCTTCGTCATCTAAGTTGAGTGGTTTAGTTTGGTATACAATACTTTTGACACATCCTCACAAAAATAAGTCTGATGGCGTCAGATCAGGAGATCGTGTTGGCCTTTCCATCGATCCGCGCCTCCCAATCCACCGATTTGAAAAATGTTGGTTCAGGTACTGCCAAACATTGATTTGGTAATGGGGCGGTGCTCCATCTTGCTGAAACCATTGTATATTGGAAGGAACTTGTGGGTTTGCTCAATCAGGATATAAGTTTGTCAAAGATGGCACGAAATTATTTTGGAGCAGTTCTAAATATTTATCTCCATTCAAGTCGCCATCAAAGAAAAAGGGACATACGATATGATTTTCAACAATTCCTGTCCAAACATTACCTTTTTCTGGATAATGCGTATGTTCCTCTCTCAATTCTCATTAGACCAATAGCGGAAATTTTGACGATTAACATGACCGTTAAGTTTGAATGTGCTCTCATCAGAAAACAAAACATCTTCTAATTGGATCATATTGTTATCTAACATTTCCATCATTTGTTCACAAGTATACTTTCTCCTGTCGAAATCGTCTTCCATTAGCTCCTGAGTTGGCATCATTTTATAGAGATGCATTTTACTCTCCTTCAATATTCGAAAAATTGATGTGAGGCTAATGTTGAACAGTGAGGCTGCTTTTGACCAGAATTATGTGGGTTTTCTTGAAACTCAAGCATAACATCCAATTTCGTATCATCACTCACTGCATTGGCAGTTACTTTTTTCATTTGTCTCACATGACCAACCTCGCGAAACTGTTTTTCTATTTCGCTAATTGTCCCTTGGATATAGGCAGCAAATTTGGAAATTTTCCATGAAATAAGGGAGAAACTTGAGAAATTTGTGTCCATGTGTTATCTCCATAACCAATCATTTGTAGAATGGTTATTTTGTGCAATTATGTTGAATGAACCATTTTTCTGATATTATTACGTACAGTTAACAGAATTCAAACGACAATAGCACTGACACTGATCACTACTGCCATGCAGACAGACAACAAGTTGCCAAGACTATGAGTTTTATACGAAAATAGACAAAACTGTTTTTGTATTTTTTTTTTATTTCATATCAGTTAAAAGGAACGCAATAATGGTTTTCGCTTATTTTCCCAATATTAAGAGCTTAATAGGTGATATGTATCGAGTGTGATGTAGCGAATTTGTGAAATGAAATGATTTTTTTTATGTTAATTTTTGTAATACATCTGAGAACACTTAATATTTCCGAAACAGTTGAAGATAGGTATGATACATTGTACATGAATTATGTCTAGAATTTTGTGAAGAATCTAGAAAACTGATGATATACAGGGGGTTGTATTTATAATAAGAAAGTTGGTATCGGCCACTGTCACATGACACACCCTACGATTCGATCGAATAAAATGTTGAGTTTGTCGGACTCATCATTCCTATATTTTGAATACTGCCAACATTGAAGAATATTCATGATGTCGACAATCATTCCTGTATGTTGTGAGATGTTTGCATCATGTGATTATTGCACACAACAAATCATATCACGACATATCTTCAGTTTTTCGCAAATATCTCACTGTCAGGCATATGAAAATATTATGAGTTTAAGGTTGAGTATTGATGAGTCTAATATCTAGCCCTCATTTGTCCATTGGCTCGTCTCAAGAAAATGTGAAGGAATGTATGTCCACATATCACCGTAACTAAGCCCCTGGTTTACGGAAATTAAAGATTATAAATTTCAAAATATCAACCTTGATCAGTATACCGAGTTTGAAATTTTTTCTTCCAGGAGTTTTGAAAAAAAAAATTTAATCTTTTCGTACTTTTGACACCCTGTATCTCAGAATGGGTGCATTTTAGGGCATACCTTGATGGGAACTCTTCACCTCGAAATGAGGTGACAATTATTTATATATAATGTATATATATAATGTGTATAGTGCTAGTTCTTACTAGTTTTATTGAGTACATCCATCCGATACATATGTATATGAGGGGAGTTGCTCAAGAAGGTTAAATGTTCTGCTGGAAATTGATGATGAGTTGTCTCCCAGAATTGATACAATTTATCTATATAGGAAGCATGATTAGCTCACAATCGGCAGAAATTCAGGTCAGATGCAAGTTTTATCAGCTGTGCAAAAAATCAAGAATAGTGATGAAATGATAATTCGATCACTTGTTTTTGTGTTGTCTGTATGAGTATGAGATTATTAATTGCTGCACTCACTCAAAGATGATTGATCGAGCGGATAATTTTTTGGCGTCCTCAATAAAATATTGCTGATAAAGCTAACACCTCTCTTGACCACACTGTATTCAAGAATGGATATTCTTTCATTGATGCGAGACGATAATATTTTTACGAATAAGCAGAGAGTAAGATGTATACTTATTCTAGAAAAAATATCTCAAGATGAAGACGGAAGAGTGAGTGCATTAGGAAAATTGCTTTATGACGCCTTTATCCGATAGATTTTTCACTGTTCCGTACAATAGATATCCAAGCTAGAGCAAACTGAAGAGGATAACGTGAACCGAAGAGCCAATTCACTTTCGACTGGATACTTTCAGGGCATCCGGAACTCTTCTAACTCTGAGAGGATATCGCCATCAAAGCCTAATAGGAATTGTGAATTGTCTTTCGGAGAATTCGAAAAGTGGAAACATATTTCCTGGAGTGCAATAATATATATCCTTGCTTTTTGATCTGGAAGGCACATCAGAAGTATTTTGAAAATTTTTGCTCCGAAGTAGGATGTGAATCGTTTTACTTCTCAAAGGAAAAATCTTTTTCGGATCATGATATTTGATTCAAACAAATATTCTCTGTCTAACGAATGATATGATGAATTATGGAGAAATATTGACAACTATTCAAAATATTGAGTTACCTCCTCGATTGAAAATTATTCGAAGCAAAGTTTGAAAATCATTCTTATCCTGGTGAATTTCAGTTTTCCATGTTTCATCCTCTCCTTGAACAGCGCTGTATTCTCCATAGAAAATTTCATAAGGGCTCCTATTTTAGGTAGATATGGTTCATCGAAATCCATTACAGGTGGTAAATATCCTTGTTAGGTGATAAAATATTACCTCTTACCACCTTGTCTTTATTGTTCCAAACATTTGCTTCTCTCAGTTATAGTTTCTCAGGTTCCATACTGAAACTGATGCGAGAACCGCTAATTCAGAAAACATCTTTGGGATCTCATATATTAACAAAATCACAAACTCACCTCTTTCTTTGAGGTTGGTTGCCATTGAATTTGATATTCTGCTGTGTATCACGTCCTCATGATGATCCAATTCGAAATGCTTGCTACAAATTCGTTCGTTTCTTGGATCAAATTATTTGTCACTTCTACGACAAAGCCTTACCTATCCTGTCCTAATCTGTCAATTTTTCGGAAAAGTGAGAAACCTAATAGTCTCTCCATTCTTTGTTGATTTCACCCGATTGCTTTCACAAGTCGCGACCCTTTGAATTGTTCCAGTCATCTTTGAAATGAAACCTATTTAGTTTAACATAATGAATTAATAATAATAATAATAATACATGATCTTCATGTTCACCTTGAACACCTCTAACACAGCTGATTAAATGAATAAATCAGAACTACCTATAATGTAGTATCCACCTGATGAAAAAGTTAATCAATGAAGAATCTTTTGGAAAATACAAAATAATCACTTGATGATGTAAACGATTTAGTGATGATTTTCAAGAGAACACGATCACTCCATTCAAATACCATGTAAACACTTGTGCCTAGCATTCTTGCGACGTAGGGTGTGACGTATCACCTTCCACCCTGAATGAGTTATCAGCATCATCGGAAACATTTAACTCATGTTGATGATGAACTGAATACTCATGATGAAATACTTCGAATTCTCTGTCAGATCTCGAATACAATATGAAAAGATATAGATTCCCAATCGATATAATCAACAGACAACATCTACTGCTTACTGCATGATATCTGCCTACTGCCACATGTTCACATAGAATATATTTTTTCTCCAAATGACATTAAAAGCGGCCTTTTAATGAAACTTGGCAGGCTTAGAAGTTGTACTTTCGATGCCTAGGCAGAAAAATTCCACTTTCACTGCCTAGGCAGGAAAAGTTCGTTGCTAGGCAACATTCCAAGTAATAATTTAAATCAAACTGGTTATTAAAATCGACAATGACATTGAGAAAACTCAAAATGATGCTGATGATAATGAACTGGTTTTATTGCATCGAAACTACAAACTACAACACGAAATTTTTATTCATTAGATATATTTATGGTGAATTGTGAATAATTATTAAATACAATTGAACTCTGTCCACTTCCCTCCTTTCCAGTAAAATTAACAACTTTAGTAACCACACTTGATACTCCGGAAACGCCAGAAAATATTTTATTGCAGATGTTCGACTCATTGGCTAGCGAGTCCTCAATATAGCCCTCCGCGACAGCGGAAGACTTCCATCCTCCATGTTGCTTCAACATTGTTATGTCCCCATAAGAATGCACCAGCAACGTGGCCGAAGTTCTGCGAAAGCAGTGCCCGGTATACTCTTTCGCGTGGGATCCAGAAAAGTAGCAATTTCTTGTGGCAATTTACCGAACTCGTGAATGCCAATGATTTGATATTGTGCTTTACCGTTCGCATACTTATAGAAGACACACCGATTATTTGAATTCGAGGGTCTGGAGGCTGCATATTTCTCGATTTCTTCTCTTTGAAAAACTCGTGATTATTTTGCATGGAAACCGTCTGACTGGCGTTTCAAAAAAGCCCGTAACTTCAAGTATTTTGCCAAATCGATGTTATTTTTTATGTTCAGGGTAGCTTTCAACATCGAATAGGTAGACCATAACGTTGAAGGCTTCATTTTCTTTGAAAGATCGGAAAAATAGACAATCAGCACATTTTCAGAGAAAGATCCTATATTTTTCTTCTGTCTATATTCCATGAATCTGCTGTATGTGAGTTCATATACAGTTCTTGATTTTTCCGGTAAAAGGTTAAATTCCACATCTCGCGCCTGCTCTCTTATCTCAGGTGGTATTAATTGCATCAATTCATCCTCACTTTGCAGTAAATCCATTTCTAACATGACATCTTTCAAAATTGAAAATGATAAAGTAAACAAACATATTCTACAAACGTCATTAGCGGTAAACATAGTAACGCAGGGCCCAGTTACCTTTGATGAAATAATTTAGTTATTTGGATATTGATGATGAAACGCAATTTGAATATGAAAAAGTAGATTTTGCGTGGAATTGGAACAAATTTGAAAAAAGAATTATATGTCACACACGGCAGAAAAGCAGATTTAATGACTTGGCTGGTTTCATAGCCTCGCTACGCTCGGCTATGAAACACCAGCAGTGGCATTGAGTCTTGTGCTTTTGTGCCTGGTAAAACAAATAACTATTTTCACAAACGTCAGTAAAAGTATGATTTCAAACGCATGCTGTCAGTGTCTAAAATGCCATTTCATGACACTGGTGTTGAAATTAGTGAAACTACAATTATTTTAAGGAACTCCATGGCCAGTCTCATTGGTAGATGTAACAGAATTCATTTTGGTGAAGCTTATACCAGCTCAGGAACGTCGGAAACAATGTCCACCATAAAGATGTGAATCAGGAAAATTAAAAAAATTCAGCATGGCAGGCATCTTACTAAATCTGTTGATTCCTACTGGAGTCTTGGCACATTTATTTCCAATGCATTTGATGAAAACTCTTTATTGATTGATATCCACTGGACGAAGGGCTACTTTTTGCTTGACTTCACTTTTTATAGTAGTTTGAATATAATGTACCACTTATAACAAAGTTGCGTTGCACATTAGTTTTTGTGTCTGGTTTATGCACTAGTGCACAACTCAGTGAACAACTAGTGGTTCCGGAATCCTCGATATTACTCAATGTCAAATCACACGGTCCCTTCCGACGACAGGCTCCAAAAATACTAAAAAATCGCCGCAGCTCTCTCCGTTAGACATATTTCATCTGGGTCCACTGCGAGAAATTTGTCGTTTTGTTCCTTCTCAATACTTTTTAATTTTTCGGTCGATATCCTTCACCCTTTCGCTTCAAGAGAGCCACAAGCTGGTTATTTCTGCTTATGTCATGATTATTAATGTTCATTATTGACTTTAACATAGATTAAGTCGTCCAGAGCGTTAACGATTCCTCTATTTTGGACTTTTCTTCAAAGTATGCAAGAAGCACTATTTCACTGGCCTCCTTACAACTCTTATCTTTCCAATCACACCATTTCAAGAAACGGTCATAATAAAACACGTACTGTCGCTTTGACTTGCTAGGCAATGATTCGAATGCAGCTTTATTGGCAGTTTCTTCAATTTCCGGCGGTAGAAAATTATTTCATTGATCACTTCCCATCGAGAAAAGAAGAAACGAGAGAGAATAATTCGTGATTCATTGACGTTAGTTGTCATCAAAGACAAATCAACAAATTAGGTTTCTGTTTACCTTGGCGTATTTGTTTCATGAATGAATTAGATGGAATTGGATTCGAAACTGACAATCTCGAGGCTATTTTCTTAATTTGGACTTTCAATGATGTTTGTAGGAAAAATAGTGCATGATATACCTGCTGAAAGTGATATTTCATTTCGTTCGAAGGGATGGAACACTCCACCATCGGCGTCGTGACCCTAACTTCCATTCTCACTAGATAAAATATCACTTTTAGCACTCATATCATTAATGAATATTTCATATCATATTATTAATCTTTTAGATTGATTATATTAAATTTTCAATATCATAATATGAATCCTATATGAAACAAAATGCAGGTACCCAGAAGATTTTCATATTATCATAGTGACATTCACTTCATCATCAAATTGAAAATCAGTTCAAGAATGTATTCGATGATGTTGCAAGTCATAAATGTCAAGATCCATCAATAACTACGTATTTGCCACAATAAAGATGTAATATTAAAAATTCTCTGATAGATCGAGTTAAGAGAGAGAGAGAGAGAGAGAGAGAGAGAGAGGAATTGAATAGATCATGAGAAAGAGGCGCAGCGATCAAAAATCAGCTGTTGGCGTTGTCAAAACATCATGATGTGCGATGCCATGATATTGAGAAATACGATATTTTCAGGTATCTCAATTCGAATTGAGTTGATAGCTTGTTTAGCGAGGTTTATTGAACCATCAGTGTTTCAAAACAAAAAGACTCATCTGGTTGTTTGAATATTAAAAATTGGTAAATAATCCTGTCCTGTTCAGTGTATGGCTATACAAATAGATTGAAAAAATATCAGAAATGTCATTCCATAGGTTCGAGTGGACCCTAGTGCCTAGAAGAAGGCGTAGGAATCCAACCAATGAAAACAGAAAACTGATGTTAGCTGTCTGTTGGAAAAATTACACCTTTTTTTTGTCGCGCATTCAGATAAATTGATAGTTCTTTCTTTCTCTTATATATACTTCCATATATATATATATATATATATGAACAGAGGATTGAAGTTATTGACTATACGCTCGTTCACCGTATGAGTGAAAATCACATTCTTCTTCTGATCCATTCAGATGGTGTGGAGTCGCTTCGTCATCTACGAAATTTTTCAACTGCATAAGCCACATAATTTCTCAAAGGAGTAACAATAACTCGACAACATACCGCGACATTGAAAAATCGTAGAAATGTCCTGGTCGATTTAGCACAAGAAAGCACCGCTGTTGGGGTAGAGTGATTTTTCTGGATAAGGTTCGCCATATCAAGTTTCCTTACGTCAAGGTTCATGGACCGTGAAATGAGAAATATTTCTTCAAGTTTTCAATTATCATACGCTACATATAATATGAGCATTTCGAATGCATTGTTTAAATCACGAACTAACGAATGGAGCAAATTCAACGTCCAAGGCGACTAACGAATATTTTCGTATGTTCGGATCAGACTGTGATCGTATAATAGGAAATTCCAAAATCAAAATATCTACTAGACATAGTTGGACGAGAGATTCTGACTACACACAATATACGTACAGTAAAAATCTGTATGTAATTCCGTTGTGGCTTGAAAATTAATCGTTTCGGAAAATAATCTATTGATTGAATGAAGGTTTTGTGTTTATGATGATCTCTTCGAAACTAGTTGAAAATACGAATATTCTTCAATCTATATGGAATCCTATACTCTCTATTCTGACTGCATGTTCGTATGTGAGCAATTGATGAGTATATTGATGATTTTCGTGAACGAATTCTTTCGATTTTGACAATATACTACAGCTAGCTATAACAACATATCCACATGCTGGGTGGCCCAATGGAAACGATTCGACATAGTTATCGTTCTCAGAACAAAAAAACGCTCGAACCGGTCGATTTTTATTCCGAGGGGGGAATAATTTTGCGCATGTTTTCAACTTTTTCACTTCGAACCCCTCGGAGGGATGAGCTCCAACCCTTGAATCTCAAATGGGATAAGGGGTCGAGTGATACATCATTTTAAAGGTAATAGTTTATGGAAATAATCGGCTAGTGATGGAAAGTAACGCTTTTTTCCCTTTCATCACTATTTCTCATTTCGTATTTGGAACGATGTCCATCTCAGAAGTGCCTTATGTGTTTTTTTTCGAATACAGTCCTATCCAACATCACATGGAGCATCATTAACTTCAATGTCAGTTCCTTGATCTCTCAGTAAAATCATAACTTGTTTCGTTTTCATTGGGCCACCCTGTATATACCACAACTAGTATACGCGCTATGATATGAATAACAGGAGATCAATTCATGACTAAAATTGAAACCATTTTGATAATCACCTTCTACGCATTCACATATCGATTTTTGAAATCAATATTGAAGTTACAGACTGTGAAATAATTTATTTTGAGAATGTTCAGATCTAGTTCATGCTTATTAGTGCAAGAAGATGCAACCGTCGTGTTCATATTCACATGTTCACTTCTCAGGTTTGATATTCCTTGTCCAGTTGTGAATATGGTTTTATTGACTGCTGCTGCTGATTTTGTCCATTTACCAATTCCTGATATCCCCACTAGCATATTTTTGAACCAATGACTATTATGGTCCTTATACCAATCATTGATAACTATCAAGAATAGCCGATCCCTTTTGATGTTCAATCCTCTCTTCGTCGATGACTTGAATAAAATAACTGGACGCTAGTTAGTATTTGCTCTATTCGGCGTGACCCATATAATTTCTGCTATATTTCTATAACTCCTTGTGCAGTTTCCGTAAATATTCCTGATGGTTCACCATTGTTATTTATTTCTTCCCTGGAAGCGTCACCGCCGCGCCAAGTTGATTCAACTGTGATTTTACCTACGATATAGTTTTCTTTACTCACTTCTTTGGAGTGTTTTTATTTCGACTTGTGTGTCATTTATATTCTTCTTCCTGGAATACGTTGTACTTGTATTTTCACGTATTTCGCATTTCTGGCAATTTGGAAACTAAAATCTTCCGATGTATATTCTTCAATATTTCAATATTATTCTTGCAGTCTCTACTAACATTTCCTTATACTCACTTCCACTGAGTGAAGATATCCACTATTTTCTCATTGGATTTATACTTTTATTCTAGTTGGTGATTCCATCCTCCACAAAATTTTTTCAATTGTTCAGAGATATTTTTCAGACCGCAAAAAATTTGGCGGCTTTAGGTTATTGACGACATTTACTATTTTGATGCCGTTTGATTTTCAATTGACAATTTGCTCTCCTTCATGCAACTAACAACATCACAAGTTCACCAAAATACCACTGTAGATTAGGTATTGACCTGCAATAGAAATTATTGAAATTCAACAATGATTTCTCGTAAGGTCTCAGTTGGTGGTTTCCTCACATCAGATGTTTATTAGTGATTTTATGATCATGCAGAATTAGAAGAATATCGTAGGGAATTGTAGATCTCGATACATATCAATAGCCCCCAACATTGGCACTACTGAACTTTCAGGCTGAACGTCTGATACATGCTATTTTTTGTTGATATACTAATGTTTCACTTTGTCAACATCACCATCGGAAATGAGGAAATTGAATTTCATGGTTTTGTGTCGTGGGTTGGATAGGAAGAGGTAAGAAATACTCAGGTTCTGATGGATGGATCGATTCAGCAATTCGCCGATAGTGATGAATGACAGATTCACAGTAGGATTAGTGATGAGTGCACAAACGTTCATTAAGGAACACAGAGATTTTGAATTATACCCTTGAGTATTCAACTGATGTATGTAATGGAGGGTTATACAAGTCTAACGACAACATGATTGCATTTTGCCAGAATCTAGGTTCTATACCCGGTGCTTCGTCATTGAAACATCACTTCGTTATATCAATCTGAACAAACGAGAATGAAATTACAGATTTCTACGAGGCAATGAAACACATGGCATGGAAACACACAAAGTTTTACATTTATTTTCAAGTTACTCAGCAGTATTGTTGTTGATTGAGTGAATTCAGCAGGAATGAAATGTTTCACATATGCGTGACATCATGGAACAAGTTTCCACAAAAATGAGCAAGCAAATGGGGTGTAACTTCACAAAAATACGTACAATGAGTCTCTTCCATTACCATTTGGTATATTTTCCTTACTCAATCTTTCCCTTTACATTACATCATTACCTTCCTTACTCACTCAATAGATATATGTTGTCACAAATAACCAATTTCAATCATTCCAGCAGTGTTGCCAAGAGTCGCCAATGGAACTCGTTCATTATGTTCAGCATTATTCCATCATTCTTGATACGAAATGGTGAAAATATAGTACATGATCCATTTCGAACAGTTACTCGACAAATTTTCAAATTTTCAATTCAACAACGATGTACAAAAACTGGTGCAGTCACGGATCGTGTTTTGTTTCGTCAAAAACGCAAACGCCATTTTCCGCTAAAATGGCCTAATAGTTATGAAACTCCCCAGAGGATGGTGACATTTTTACAGATTTCTGAACAAACAGTTGATGTTTCGAGATTGCATAATCATGTAGTTCGATCTAAAATCATGAAAAAACCTAAATTAATACTTCTGAATCAACATTTTCATAACACTGATTATGCAATCATCAATAATACTGATTTTGTTCTCACTTTTGTGTCTCTATCTAACAACTGACATTTGAGTGATTTCCAGCTATAACGATTTGAATGCTGTCATCAAATTAGCTGTACGTTAGAGTTCTGGTTGAAGAAATTGAATAGGCAAATAGGCAGAATAGCTCCACCAGTGTTCTGTACATAGTTGATTCAACTAAACTCATCAGCGGAAAAAATAGTAACGAAGATCCAGATACATTTGTTGGAATAATGAAATCATTTGAATATTCTGTGAATTTGATTTTTTTGGTTTCGCGTGAGATTGGAAGGCATTTGGCAGAAAAGAAGATTCAAAGTCTTGGCTGGTTCCTTACACCAGCCGCGGTATTGAATCTTGTGCTTTTCTGCCTAGTGAAACAAATAACTATTAAACCTCATTTTATCACACTATAGTTCTTGGCACTCCCCGCTTCGCTTATCGGACTCAATGAAAATCGAGCGACAAGATAGTTTCATAGTTTCAAGGTATTTCACCAGCAAATGTCCCGAACATGTTTGTTGAAACGCCGAATATTATGTCTCTCGATAGCAAAAATGGAATGAGAAAGTCGTCAGTGGTGATTTTCAGTGGCGTACAACCGAGTGTACAGCAATCTCGCAACTCTTACGGTCGATTAGGGCCGTCACAAGGGTCCTAGCATGTATATACATTCGTACACGTATGGGATAGGTAGGTTAGAGCTGTTTGTCATTGGCCTCTGGCGGGTGCAAGCCTTATAAAAAATTACAGGCGGCGATTTATGTCCGCTATCATTAATTTCGCTCACAAAATATCTCACGTGTCACAAAAACAAACGAAATATAATAAACGGGCTTGACCCAGTTATTTCCGAGCAATATGGCTTCTGTTATAGGTTGGTTCACATCAGAGAGTAACAACGAGAGGCGACAGCTTGCTTTTTTTTCATGAACAGTTTTCGTGAGCGCATGCGTTGACTAGAAAGCTTTAAGTGTTAGGAAGTGGCGGAAATGCCGTTTGTATTTCATTGAATGTACAGATAAACAACAAGAACTGAAAATTCTGCCACATCTGTAGATATAGATTCAGTCGAAATCGATGGTAGAAAACGTTGGGTTTTAACTGTACAGTGCGTTGCAAGTATGGAAATTATCGCAGCTATGATTCCTAAAGACTCCTGAATGAGCAGGTCATATTTCATTTTCAAATTGATACGCATATCTTTTTGCCAATGTGAAATATCTGGAGTTATACTCGTGTGTGAGTGTTACGTTATCACTGATTTTCTGTATTATTCCTTTTTTGAAAGTGCTATCAATCCTCGTTTCGATACGTTCAATATTGATTATCCCCTGTTACAAAATTATCATGAAATTGATAAGTCAGTCGTGAGAGGTGTAGTCAACTCAATTATTCGATCAGGTATTGAACAAAAATTCCCGGAACAGATCGATTTCAATCCTCAGATACACATTTTTTGAGATGAATGTGACATTTTCGAAGTCATATTGGTTGAAGAAGTGAAGTCAGTTTTAATTGTTGCGAATAGAGTAGTAAGCTATGAATTGTTCAAATTTTGATAAATTCACTGAGTATCTTGACGAACATATATAATTTCGTCTAATTACGTTACACATATGTATAATGTTAATTGAATTGGTGAGTCGTGAGATAAACAAATATTGATAATTGATACTGCTTCAACTTGCAGCTACCGTATAATCAGGAACGTACCCATACATCATTCTCTTCAAATTCGTTCTGTAATGAAATAATTCTGAATGAGAGAAAGTCGCAGATATCAACAATAATTAGTACATACATCGAGTGAGTGACAGTGTAGGTAAGTGTTGAATGAACTATAGTGGAAGCTACTTTTTGTAAGTTTTTATAATAGCGTTCGTTGATTGAGAAGGAACGTAACAATATCCTTATTCTCAGATTGGCATTTTCTGAACTGAGTATCACTTCATCTTGTATTCTACAATATGTAACATCCCATACCTGAATCTGTCTAATGCATATCAATCATTTCGCATTATGATTGAATTATTTTGTGACGTCTGCTCGCATACTATAAAGCAGAAATACTATGAGGGGTGAAATGTAGTTGACATTTTGACATTTCTCTCAAAATATTAGGGAAGTAAATCTGTCAAATCTAGTGTGTTAGCGGTGAACCATCAGAGATCAAAGAATCGTCTCTCGTTCGCTTACTGAGTTACACACAACCATGTGAATGTTGTATTTTGAAATTCCAAAGTTTCAACGTACAGGGTTCGCAAATCTCATGAGAAAAAGTGAGTTCACAATTTTTTTCAGCTGTTCGAATCATTCTCAGACATACTCGGAATTATACTCAAACTTTCGTTACGAAAGCTGTAGAATTTTCAATGAAGAAGAACACTTTCTCCATTTGCTCAGTAGTTGATGTGACCATATCAACTCTTTGGACATGAGCTAATGCTATCCAGAAAGAAAAATTTGCTAACATGTGTCAACAGATATTTCTGTAGGCGCTTCATAAATATTTAATTTCTGAAAACTTGGTTACTTATCTATCTCGCGTTGTTGATCTACAGAGCACAAATTCGACCTGTCCTGGAATACTGTTCATATGTTTGGAGCTCAGCCCCCGAACATACGCTAAAGCTCTCAGATTAAATTCAGGAGAGAGCTATTTGCCTAGTCGACAATGCAACACTCACCAAAGCATTGACCTTTCTAGAACATCGTAGAAAGGTCGGCGATCTCTTCCTTTTTTATGGATACTTCCACGGTCGGTGCTCAACGGAAATATCATCTATTATGCCACCACGCTCGATTCCTAGTAGACAAACCAGACGAGCTCAGGCTGGTCACCCCTACACTGTCAGGCTCGAGACCTGTCGAACATTGTTGTGGAATTCTTTGCCTAGTGAAGTCTTTCCTGATGCTTACAACCTCCAAACTTTCAATAAAGATTTCAACATCTTCCTCCTCTCCCAAAATTTCACCGCTGGCTAACACGATGTTCCTCGAACATTATAGGTTTCCTTTTCGTGTTGTCAACAGATAAAAAAAATATGTCTATTTCTGACAGGTGATCAGCCATTTCTTGGACATGGATGATTTGAGTTATATGGAATGCTCCGTACAATTTGATGTGAGGATTATTGGCGATATTTTCAGCGTGATATATACAGGTCGCAGAGTTCCATTTGGTGAAATTGAGAGTAATCTCCGAGAGTAATCCCACCCTGTATACAAATAATGTAGGAGGGCTGAAATCGATGAGGATTAGTTGATTCTGATTGAATCAACTTGCTGTTCTGCAGTGATTTCGTTCGGCTCATCTATTTTGTACAAATAACAGGGACGTTGAAGTTTTTACAAAAATTTCAGATAGAGTTGGTGATATCTTTTGAGACACCCAGTGTGGTCAATATAACTCTGAAAAGAACAGGAAAATAGAGTAAAGCTCAAATATGTGGAAACAGACAGAGTAATTCAATTAGAAAAAATATGTGGGGTATATTCTAAGATAATTTTCGAATTTTTTTATGGAATTCTATCCATTCACGCTATTGCAAGGACGGCTCAATCTACTCTGCTGCTCATGTTCCTCGTGAAAAATCGTTGATATGATTTCTTGAATTTTCACATCAATTGATATACGTCGCAAGGCTACGTTATTTTTTCAAAAAATTGTCATCTCGATCAAAGTACAAATATCCAAGGACTACATTTCAAAAAGTTTTCTCAAATTCATGGGTGGATACAAATTTCAGTGTGATTTCACACCGTTCTGGACATATTTTTGTTAATCTCAATATCATTTCGATAGGAGCACTCACTTTTCTTTGACCGTAAACATTCGTGAACATGCCTGACATGATTTTTCGTTTCAATTTTTTAGTTGCTCAGTTCACCTCTCACTCAGGATATTCGTCATACAATATCAACCACTTTGATCGGATTACCAATAAGAAATTCGAAGACAATCTTTGATAGTGGACTTCATAATGGTCTTCAAGGAATTTGCGAAGCGATCTGCCACGTTTTCTGTCAGTCTTGAACGGCGAGCGTTAAAGTGTCTGTGACGTACAGTGTGCGACCCCAATGGGAACTCCGGCAAACTCAGATCGCGCTCTAGGCAAATTGTATAAACAGATTATCGGTTGCAGCTGGTTAAACATGGCTTCCTAATACTTTATGTAAATAATTCAAGTCGGGGAAATTCCTCTCTCGGAGACTGCTCGAAGGATTTGGTATTCAAATTGTAATATACGAACTTGTCAACGACATGTGCAAGGCATAATATATTTGGAACGATATTGGGTTGTATATAGTAGCTCGAGATGATTCCACATCGATGGTGTCTCGTTCGCAAACGATATTGAACTCCAAACAGACAGAAATGACAATTTACGTGCTAACTATTATATTTTGCAGATAGAATGAGGAGTATATCAATTGACATTTTGTCATCAGTACGTTCTTAATTATTTCCGATGTCATAATACAATTTGTGAGTACCTGTTCCAATGTTCAAATGTTCCGTATTTTCCGAGACAGAAAATACACACTGAAGAATCCAAATATCGTCGTAGACAGTAAGTTTAGGCAGTGAGTGGCTAATGTTGATATTTGTTCTAGCAGACAGTCGATTAGTCATGTGACGAGGCTAACGGCCACTGTCGCTTGGGGAAAAACTCGAACCGATGAATCCATATGTTGGTTTAGCAAATGAGAGGATGAAACAGCCTCTCGAGACTGTTATGCCTGATGAAGGAAGCTGAACTCTTCACCCTATAACCCGATGAGCATGACTAGGAACACGATAGGAATGGAGGCTGAAGTCGTCCTCTGAATCCCTAACTGTGTATAATACGACTGGTCGCGATACAAAACAGGAGACTATGGTTGAATGAAGTTTCTTCCTGTGACAACACGACAAGGAGTAGGAAACCTGAAGATAGAATGTTGGGAAAGAAGTTATTTTGGATTTATTCTTGAAAATTTGGAGGTTATGAGCATCAGGAGAAACTTATCTCGACGAGAAACTTTGCCGTTCTATTGATGAATGATGCTTGGTAGAGCTGAGTTCGGCAGGTCTCGAGACTAACAATTTAGGGGCGACCAGCCTGACCTCGTCTAGTTTGTCTTACTGGAATCGCTCGTGGTGAGATATATAGATAGATGAGATTTCCGTTGAACACAAACTGCATCAGGAATATCTTCAAACGAGAGAGAGATCGCTCACCTTTCTACGATGCTTTAGAGTTGTCAATCATTCCCTGGATGTAGTAGTATCATCGATTATGCGAATAGTTTTTTTCTGTAAAGAATTTGAGAGCTTCAGCGCATGTTTCGGAGCCGAACTTCAAACAAGTGACAGAACTCTAGTTGTCCTTGCGATTTACATCACATGATCCTCCCATGAAAGAGCGCTGTTGGTGGTGATACCGAGTATGAATATTGGGGACTTCATATGAACAGTGATACCTAACATGAATAATTTGAGAATTATGAGATGTGCCTTCCTGGTGGATATACAAGCTTGAGTTTTTGTTGCATCGACTTCTACTTGGTTCTCCGATCATCATTTCTGAATTCTTGCCAGATTATCATTCGAAGCAAGGTGGATATAGGATGGTGAACCAACTCTCCAATTGTTTCTTTCCGAAACAACCTCATTGAGGCCACACCAGTTGAGTATAGATGGTGATACGATCGTTAATCGTGACATGTCAAATCCGCTTTACTGATATTGATGGATATCCGACAGTAATGGATAGCTAATGGTTGCCGAATTTCCAAGATAATCATCAAGATGAGCATTGGTGACGCCATCTAGTTTCGATTTGCGAAGCGGTAATAAGGTATTGAAATTCAACATAAACGAGTATGCGAAAGTGTACAACTTGTTATAGTGACTGGGTATGGGGAGTTGGAACACCAGTCTATATTTACATCATGATTTGAAGCATCGACTGCCAGAACGATTGCTGATTACCAGTCAAAACTAGAAATGAATACAAATTCATAGAAATATGAATGGAATAGGAGATAGTGAGTTGCAATCGTCCTACCGATTTGTTACTCTCACTTCCAAAACAGTCGAATTATTATAGGATGTAGCATCTAAAGCACCTGTCCAGAACAACCTGAAGAGGTAGTATGGTGATAATGATCATCACCTGATGAGTGATATCGACAATCTCAGGATTGAACCAGCAGCATTAAAAAATCTCTTGAACATCACTTTCCTAAACCTTTTATTTCGGAGAGGCCAATATATTTTCCCACAGAGTTCTGTCGCTGACGATTCGAGCTGGATGATTACTACCGTGGTACCTGCCGTGTGGAAGACGAGATAGATGAACACAAATTGTGTCCATGGAACCAATTGGTGCCTGGGTTCATACATTTCAACATTCCTGCAGCTCAATAATTCTGAATGGATTCAATATATATAAAATTTAAGTATATCCAAACAACCATGTGGGATACAGTGTTTTGTGTGTCAAGTGGGTATGCCCAAGCTGAAATTTGAGGATTCACAAACTTTCATGCAGGGACTGATCCTTAGTAATGTCCTCAGATAATTTCAATCATCTCTCCGAAAAATAATGAATGGCATGAGAAGAACTGAGAAGTAAATCATCACTTCTAGGTGAACTCGAACTTCAATCCGTCCTACTGACATTGAACCTATAGCAAATAGCAAAACATCATCCTATTCTCACCGTGTTTATCTGAATATTGTCAACACCACTCTGATATCCTTGAAAGGAAGCAGTATCTCACATTCCTCTCTCCACCCTGTCACCCGTGTTCAAGCTAAGGTCGATGTTCTTTCAGGCCTGCATCAAGTTCACTCGATGAAAACGCTGGAATCACATAATCCTCGATGTGAATTACTTGTTATGCAACGGCAATGCTTCAGCCTCGCATATTGCAACCACCGTCTAATAGGACCTCGAGCAACACATAATATCTGCGCCGGTAGTGATACTTGTGCATTATTAAATACTATATCAACCGACCAGTCTGTTGAGAATTACTTGGCGTAGGTACAGTGCCCTCTGTGGGGAATGAAGAATTAGGGATTAAATAATTATATGAATGTTACTCGAGAATGCACTTAAGGAACGGTGTGAAATGCCCCACCTCATCGAAAGCATGAATACAGAGTGTCTATGAATTATTGCGGTATTGATAGAAATGGTGATGCATTTTCAAATATATACAAGGTGTGGTTGCTTGAAAAGGAGAGGAAGAGAGGATGTGGTAGCAGATCCCTTTGATATCTTGTTTATTTGGATAACTTTGATGGGAACAAATGCTTTGATATTTTCTCCGACCTTTGAGAAGTAAATTACTCTGGATGCATGACGGAGTTCAAAAAAATAAATCAGTACACAAACTGAAGGAAAGTGGCATCAACGTGTACCATAGGAATTTCCCATATTTTCCAACTGTCCCGTATTGAAGGTCATCGACAAAAAGACCATCTTGCAGCAATATAATCTCAACCAAGAAATATCCACCACATTCACCTGATCAGGAAATGTCTCAAGGATTTATTTTGAACAAAGTAAACGCAAAGGTCATATCTAGAAGAAAAATAGCCCATACAGGATATGCACGTACTAATACTACTAATATAGTGTGATGACATGAAATTCGTTCCATTTGCTTGAGGGGCTACTATACATAAGGGTGTCTTGAATGCAGAAACGGTTGGGAATAATTGGAGGACATTTTCACCACCTTTTTCTTGAGGAGTGTACCACCGGAGGGACCGTTCAATCATGAGGTGAAATTCTGATAGTAGTCCTTACTTCACGCAAAGGAGTTCCCGGTTCAGTCGATGGTTGACTGCCTATTTGTTCACATCTAGTTCACGTCCATTAGAACATCATATGCTGACTGTGTGTTGATAGGAGAAGTCTCTTCTTTCGTCAATCCAGACTTCTTCTTCCACTATGTCCGTATCACTGTTTTATGGAGATAATCCTGAAAATAGCCTTTCATGGAAGTTTTCAAGATCCTAAATATATATAACTTTTCGAATTTATGAAGGGTTCGACTATCGAACTATTCTATCAGAGTGCAGATTTGCATGGGTCTGAACAGGTACGAGTAGTATTGAACCTATTTTCCACGAATTTGATTCGAATTAATGGTATTGTTCATTTAAGTGAGTTCAGACTATACAGTGGAACTGAAATCCATTCATTCTGACGTCTCTATTCTTCTCATAGTCACCGAGATTTGATATTTCGATCAGATTCCGGACAAGAGAATGGATATCAGGTAATGATCAAAATTTTTTATCAATTGATTCATCACGACCTATATTAATGCTCCATTCACCCCAGATAATACACAGCATTATAATCGAATCGAATGCAGTTCAATCCTCTATGCATCTCTGAATGGCGAAGGTACCTATATTCATGAGGTGAGGGTATTTGTTTTCCCTTGGCTTTACTTGAGGGTCGAAGAGAATTGAGTGTGAGTTGATTGCGGCCCTACAATGACATTGATATATCAGGGATTCCATGATAGGGAACTTGTATTCATTTCCGTTTTCTCTTCGATACTCTTATGATACCAAGTTCGATGAAATAGTGATGTACAGCTGGAAACAATTATTTGAAAATATTGGTATATTCGAAAGAAAACCTGTAGTAATAGCAGCTTTTGTGAAGAATTGTTTTCTCTGTCTGGATCTCCTTCTCTCATCAAGGCATCTTCTTCTGGAATTGGATTTCTCATCGAGTATGCTCCAAAAAATTATGATTCTATATTTGGCACATCGTCTCCAGACTGGTTTTCTCTACGAGGAACTTCAAACTTGATGAGTAACGAAGGAAGACTTTATGTCCGAGAGTGTGGACAGCTTATACATTGCAGCCACCAATGGCGGACCTGTACCACTGTTTGATGATGTACCAGTTTCGTCACTATCCGTATTTTCTTGGATGTTTTGAGTACAAAAGCCCCTTACGCTTTGAGGATGAACATTCAGTATATACATATATGAGCTCTAACTGCACTGGTTAATATACCAACACTGCGTCCAGTCCATCGAGAGTGAAAACGCTCCATTATCTCACAATGTTTATTTTCGGGGGTGAAGCTCATACAGATAGGTTTCATATAATTTTTACACTCACCAGTGCTTATACTCAACATTCATTTCATCAATCATTTTGCAATGAGATCCTGAGAATTACTCTCTACGAGGATAACCAGACAAGCGTTTCTACACTCTATGAGCGCACTGTATATCAATAAATGAGGTTTGGAGGAAGTCTATAGCATATATAGTAGATATACCAACTGCGGTCTAGACTACACACTGAACTAAACCTGTATACTTCAGGCCGTAGCCTGAAGAAGATTGAACTGTATTATTGGTTCCATACTGGAACCAAGTTCGTTTCATAGTTACACTGGGAACTACCACATAAGACACACTGATTCGACTATTTCTCAATTTATTTTCAAACATTTCTCCTGAGTTGAATAGTTGATGTATGCTATGATATCTGATTCATGATATAGTGATCTTATTATCTTTTGTCGATATGTCACTATTCAATTTCCGTTCATCATATTTGTGGTGAATTCTGTTTCGGAAAGTTGAGTTTGAACAGTCAGTAATTTTGATTCAAGTCGTATTAGAAGAGTATATTTCTGTCAGCTACTGATATTTCATATTCATTTCTATCAATCCATGTATTGGGAAATTTCAGATATAATTTTTGGTATATAGTGTTGATTTCACATGATAGACATATTCACTTTTATTTGAACTTTGAATGAGTATTTAATTGAGCCTAACTGGACATTGAACATTTTAAACAACATTTCAGTTATTCAATCATCCAGCACGAGAGTTATTTCCCCTTGCCAAATTCTTCTTTGAATCAACTCCCTGAAGGATTCGCAGGCTTCACAGTCTGATGAAGGAAGCAGGAGATATGATTTCATTTCACAGCGTTCGGCCACGCATTGCTGAAAATTGTATGGTATTTTTTATTGAGAATTCCTCTGAATAATTATCCGCATTCTCAGGCTGAAATCTCACTTTCAAATTGAATCAATAAACCCGCATAGTGGTGATATGGAGTCATTTTCAACTGAGTTATCGTGACTTTTTCGGATTCTGACATATTCCTGAGAAGGAGCAGTAAATCGACATTCCGAATGGAACATTACTGTAACTCCTACATGAATGATAATCGGAAACCAATTATAATTTGTCTCTGGCCACTTTGATTCACTGTATTTGTTAGAACAACCTAATCCGAGAGTGAATGACTGGAAAATTCATATCATCTCATACCTGCATTTCTAGTTATTCCTGTTCAGAATTTATGTTGCAATGTTACTTCAGAATGTCGAGTATTATTTTATATGGTTGAAACATTAGGAAAAAATATCTCTAATAATTGGCGAAGTCAGAATTCCAGACATGAAATTCTTTAAGAATATCTGAAATACATATGATATTCCTTGTTCATTTTGAATTTCAATAGTCGATTTCTATCTGGGATAGGTACAGCTAAATCATCGATTATCAAACCAAGGCTATTGAATGTATATTTGAACTTGATCATCTGGAATGAACAAGAAACCTCTATGAACCAGAAGAAATATCAGACATCCATTCATTATACAAATTCAGAATATCAAATTTCATTTATTCCGTGGAACACATGATTATGAATATTCGATTTTGGATTTCAAAATCAATAATAATGAAATATTCACAATGAAATGAGATATCAGAAAAAGCTGTGAGACGAAAATGAGTAGATTTGTTTTCTCTCATAAAAATCAAATCTGATATTGGTAGATGGTCAATTCATTGCAATAGATCAATACTTTACTTCGAATATCCGACAAAGGTCGAAATGATATGAGCGTGAAAGAATTCAATTAAGAAGTGGACGAATATCTGTAGTTGGCTTTTGCCTTGCTACTCAGACACAGTGTACCAAAGAGAAGAAGAATGCACCTAACTCTCTATTATCACGTCGTTTCCAACTCAATTCTGGTTAACTGTGCGTGAAGGTACACGTGTACTGATTTGGTATCTCAATATTTTTTATATTCATAATTTCATCTTTTTTAGGATAGATGAGCTTGGACGGAATAAATCATGGAATCACTCAGAATGACAGAAAAGTTCCAGGCATGAGTTGAATGGAATATCACAGATGAAAAATAGATGGATACACGTTGGGAGTTACTCTCTTGGAACGTTTTGTTCGGAGGTAACTATTGATGATTTTGATAGAGTTATCTGATCCATCGCTCACGTGGACATAATAAGCTTCGCTCGCATATGAGCCTCAAATGAGCTTTGCTCACGAAGAACAAATAAGCATCTCTCACGAAGCACAAGTAATGAACATCATCCATGAAGCCCAAATGAGCTTCGTTCATGAAGCCCAAGTTAAAGACATCGTTCACGAAGTCCAAGTATCAGCCTTTCCTCAAGCAGCCTAAATGAAATATGTGAAGACCACATTATTGTAGGCTTTGCACACGCAGTTCTATGAGACCACAGAATTCAGTTGAACACATTCCGCTCCTGGAAATCATTCTACATTTGTCAGTGACACCTTGTTTTTGAGAAATTTGGAAATACTAATATATTTGATGAGAATGAAACCACTACTCATCTTGGTGGACGTTTCGGAAACGAATCTGCTTCCGTTCACAATTAAAATATTTTTCTCTTCGCAAATTTTTTTCAATATGTTGTCGGTTTTGACACTGGAAAGTGACGGACGGAGGAATTCTGGTTACAAGGTGTTTTCATTAATTGATATTGAATTTTTCATTTTCACATTCAATTTTCAGAAGTGGGTGCCAAGTTCTATCTATGTCAACTGAACAAGAAGCAATATTATTGCCTCCGTTCAGGAGAATGCAAGCAGACTCTTTGATTTTCCGTTTTTGGTTGTTGTCTTCTTTTCCTATGATTTTAATACTACCCCAATCGGCCATATGTTGTCCATTTTCAGTAAGGATATGTTCAGCTAATTTTGATTTGTCAGTATATCTTTTCTTTATATTGTTCTTATGCTCTTTCATCCTTACTAATAGAGGCCTGCTGGTTTCATCGGTATAATATTTTCCACAAACACATCGTCTGCTGTAAATGAAATCTTTTGATGATTGTTCTCAATTTTTCGGTTTTGTAAGAGTCAAAATCGATCTCACTGTATTTTCTGCCTTGAACACTGTTCTCACTGGAAATTTGTCACCAACATGTTTAATTTCTTAGATATTCTGGTTTAAAGGTTTGATTTCAAGCGCAGTGACATTTTGGGGCAGATCACGAAATCTGTCCTCACTAAAAATATATTGAAATAATTTTTAATATCTTCTACTCTATTTTTTAGAAAAGATGAGAGAAAATTCCACAAAAAGCTGGAAAATGAATGTACCACCTTCTCGAAAAACTTACAGACAGTATATTTTGTTGTTGTTCATATCTGTACATTTGTACACCTTTGTGTTGGTAATGATGAAGATGATTATCATTAATTATTTATTTCATTCTGGGACATATTTACTGTCCACTAGAAAGTGTCAGAAACGAACATCACGAACTTTAGGAATAGGAACATTATATATTGATTTTGTTGGAAACGAAGAGAGATTCGTTCCCATAACGTCTACTACATCAAGATCAGTAAAAATTTTGATATTCATTCGATATATTCATATTCGGAATCAAATGGAGAATTTCTCTTCTAGGTATCTGTAGGTTGAATTCCAACCGCAGTGACATCTTGTCCTCACTACAAATATATTGAGATAATTATTAAATTTCTTTGCCAGGGACGAGGAGAGAGAATCCCACACCAAAAATAGAAGAAACTAATATGCCACCTCCTCGAATATTTTACAGACAGTATGATCGATAATATTGTCATTATTATTATCATGATATACTGAATCTTCTCTCGAGAGTTGAGAATTTTCACTTTGTTGCAATGATTTTCTTGATGTGAAAAACTATTTCATTTTAACGGTTATGAAAATGGAAGCGAATATCATTCAACTTCATACGCAAATGAGTGGAATTGACTTAATGAAGGTGGTTGGATACTGAAATGTTCTAAGTGGGAATATTCCCAAGGAGTAATAGGTACATCCAGAACTGGAATAAACTTCTCCACCAACTTCGAGGGACCGTTCTTGAGTTTCCCAAATTAAGGCGAAATAAGATATATTGCAACGACCGTTCACCATATACTTGATTAAAATTAACAAACAGATTAACACACTTCTTCGCTTCCTCACAAATGTGGGTATAGTTGAAATTGGGACATTATACGTGGTGGAATTTGAAATCATCCGGGTGAACTTGATGATGTGGTTTGCAAGAATAGCCGAAACATCCTCATACAGGGTAATCGTGAAAAAAGTCACATAGCCAAATCGTGAAGGAGATGAGTGTAATTGGATGAAGAGTTTTTGTCATCTCTTGAAGAAAATTGCCAGTTTCGGATTACTGAATGAACATCTGAAATTATTCGAGAGCTATCTGAAGTAAAGGTTCTTTCTGAATTCTGAATATGTCTTAGAAATATTGTCAATTCAGGGGTATCACAAGTATCAAACCTGGGCCCATGACTTTTCGTTATTTTCATTAGCGTTTTTCCATCGGTAGTCCAAACATCTGAAAGCTCTCTATTTACAGATCATTCCGAAATGAATTGGAAAAAAAACATAACGTCAGGGATTGTGTAGCACTACTAAGAGATCTTCCAAGCACTGACGTGGAATCGAATATGTTCACAAAATACTATTGAATACAGTTCAGCGCCAAAGAATCGATTCCAATCTCTCTAATCAAGAACTGGATTGGTTCACTCTTCATTCAGAGACTTCTTGAATTAGGCTTTGTAATAATTTCTCTTTCCGTCTGTGTTTCAGTACAATATCATACAGATTCAGAATAGTGGTCTTTGAGAATGTATGTGTCAATATGACCACCTTGCTTGGAGCAATTTCCGTGAATTCTATGGATTATATGACATTAATTACATAATTGAAGATCATTGCATTCTGAGTCTGAATTGAAGAGTTAGGACGGGTTGCATGAGATATTCGACAAACGATTGAATATTCACCTTGTTTATTTGATTCAAAGCAACGCATCCCTCAGCTGTAAGGTTGAATAAGATGATTCTGTGTTAGTTCGACAGGATGCACGAAATCGTAGTAAGAACATTTTATTATGACAGGTCGTTATGATCATGTGTGTGTAACCATCATTACACAGCAAATTGGCTCAATCAATCAATCAATCAATCAAATCATGTTTTGTAGAGCAACATTCAATCCATTGAAAAGTTACACATGTGTATTCCATATATATCAGCATTCTATTGTCAGTTGTTAGGAACTACAGGGAGTTCAAAATTGCATTGTACAATCTTGGAAATTTCTACATCAGAAAAAAGAGAGATGTGATATGAAACTTTCCAAAAGCTCCACAATGGGGATGTTTAGTGAACAAAAATTAATTCAGCATTCGATAGGACCTACCCAAATAAGCTTTCCATTCGTGAATCCTTGTGATTCGCGATTTCAATTTCAGCAAAAAAACGAACCGATTCAGTGACGTCAACGCCCAAGTCATTCTTTTACCACCCTCAAAAAGAGATGAGATGAACTGCAAGTGTAACTATTCGAAATTCATTGAATATCTATTATACAAAGTGTAACTCGAATGATGCAATCAATTTCAGGTGGTCCTTCCTTGTCATATTCCATGAAAAAAAATCATATCGAAGGTGTGTCCTAACTTGTTCCGTTTCCGATTGATGAGGTGTCCAAAAATTGATAAAAATCGGTTTTTCATGAATTACGCTGATTGAAATATTAACAAAAGTTATCCTTATTGATCTCTATAGTGAATTGTGATGTGCCAAACAGTCAGGGCGATCTAGTCACCAGTTTATTTGAGTTTTTGATAGTGATATTTTTCGAGTTCGACAATGAGTCAATGTGGGATGATTTTCATTATTAATGATACCAACAATGTTCCACAACCACACCGTTGTCATGTTTCCATATGAAAACATCCTCGCTCTCCTTCAAACATGGAACTGAAGTATGATATTCTGACCTGTATAGAAAATGAAATTGCTGTACCCTCTTCATATCATGTAATCCCTTATATCGGCGCATACTAAGTATGGCTTCCTCTTATACTAAATAAGCCATCTGAGCCTTTCATTCCCCATCATCGATTCAAGTTTCATCAAGTCTCTTGGGTATTCAATATCTCAGTTAATTCAAGATATTTCCATTTGACTGGCTACCAATCCAATAAAGCTGATTTTGGTTACATCTCCAGACTTAATCGCAAATTTTACCCAGCATGATATTAAATCGTGAACTGTACGCTCTACCTAGATAGAATATTATTAGAAATGAAATGCTGGTCTCACCAGATGATGATTCGGACTTCCTCTAGGTGGAGGTAAAAAATCTCTGTGATTTCTCTAACAACTCAACTTCACATTCTGTTTAAGTAAGGCAAGGTTTCGTTCTATGAATATATATGAACAATAGGAAACCTCCTTTGATAAAATTCAATGTTGAGATATATGTGAGCTGGATACTATTTATTCACAACTTCTCATAAATATTCGAACATAATTTTGTAATACTGATATCGACCTGAATAAATCTATCTATCTGTCTATCTATCTATTGAAGAAACTACGAGGGATCATACATGTCATTGCTAATGTGATCATAACATTACAAAATGCATTGGGAGAGTACAAATCAACATGGTTCCGAATTTTCAGGCAGTTATCAAAACAACTTCACAAAAATGTATAGTATAAGAACGACGTCATATCGACAACAAATATGACGTCACATGACACACTTTCGTGTCAAAATTTGCGCAATATGGAGTTGAGGAAGACGTTTCAGAACCAGTTTTTTCTTCTGTTTGCTCCATAGATAATTTACTCAATCTATTTCAACCTGCACGTGCTCACTGTATAACAAATTCACAAAATTCCCTGTATCTTTGTTTTTTATTTATTCATGTTCACGAATTCAAACAGGCATGCTCATGCCGATGATAGAGATATTATAATAATTCATTAGTAACACATGTATATAGAGAAACCAACAAATACACGAGGAGGATCACAAAGCTTGATGAATCATATGCTGTATTGAGTAATATGACTATACATTGGGTCATATGACGTTGATATGGTCCAGTCGAAGTTCAGTATCAATCCAGTACTATTGGCTAGTCTGAGCATTATCAACAGAGGGTCACGTGTATTTTAGGAGAATTGACTTGAAAATCCATTATTTCAGTCCAGTCCATGTTCAGTCCGATCTTTCACGAGGTTTCTTCAAATAAATGTGCCCTCACTGAATGATAACTTATCTCTGTATGGCAAGATATTTCGTCGACTCAAAGAAGTCATGTCTATCAAAAAGTCAAAAATTATAGGCTCCTTCAGTCGTTTTTTTGTTGGGGCAGAGTTTATTCTCTTGGCTCCAGTGAAATGTTTCGATCAGCTCTCATATGGTTTTTTGTAGAACAATAATAACTTACGTGAGGATTGGATTTTTTTATAGTGTGTGTTTTCGAAATGAATCGCACGATACTCTCCTCATCAATCAGATATATTCTGAGTTAGAATTGGAGTACTATTTACTGTTGAAACACTGGAGAGATGCAAATAGAAGTCTAGAGGAATCTGTAGGTTCAACTCTCCAGAAAATTACAGCGTATACAGACATCAGATCATTATTAGGAGTGGCCACATCAGTATGTCATTGACTGACTTTGAGAAAATCTGTTGATAGACATCATTCGCTCTGAAATGCACGCACAGCCAGTTTCTATTGGGAAATGTTCATTTGAAATGTTTGAATGTTCATGAAATTTGTTGATGTTCATTTGGCAGCTAGGAAAGGAGGATCCGCTGATATCTGTATCTGACAGATCCGATGTGGCTATATGAGCCATAATATTACAGGTGATATGTGATATTATCAATGATATTCCAAGTGGAACCGAGCTGCAGATTTTACGAGTCCCCATGAATCTGTCTGAATCTGTCGCTTCGATTTCAGGAGTTATATCATCGAGTACTGATCATATCTCGAGATTATATTCGATGGGAGAATATGAAGAACCTGTCATCATACCTCTTCATGCAATTTCCAGAAGACAGTACTGAATAATCAAAATTGTCAGATACAGATCGTTAGAAACAGATCAAAATAAATTGATGATTTCTTCTTTTTTTTTTCATCATCGTTGTGATAGACACGTCGATATGCATATAATTGGTTGTGATTTCAATGAATCAAATTACTTCAGAGAATACAACTCCATGGCCCAATCAGCGAGGAGCAGTTGTGATATTGAGAGAGCATTTTGGGGTGAAGGCAGATTTTCAGGTACTGTAGAAATGTATCGCAATGTAGTAATACCTTGATTGCATTCATTATATTTTATGGGTGACTGGAGTCAAAGATGGTTGCAAAATCAAGTTCTAGTGACCAAACCTCCAGCAGGAGAGGTATATAAGAATAGGAACTTCTCAATCAAACCAAATTATGATTTGATTTCCTGGATCTGCACACAATAGAGTGGTGATGAAATATTTTTGGTATTCAAATATCCACTTCCAGCTATCATTTGCATTTCACCTACTTATATATTTATTTCATTCATTTTTGATGTTTTCAATTGCATGTATCCTGGAATTTCAAATTATTTTGGATACAATAATGTAATGTCAACGAAATATTTCCTTTTATCACTACCATTTTGTTGAGGATCGAGCTCATTCATTGAGGAAGTGAATAGTGTTAAATACTTCATAAGTATATATACTCTACATCTACAAATTTCACATTTGTGCATACTTTTTTCCATTTCAGTAATGAAGAAAACATAAATCAGATGCAACGAAATCAAAGTATAGCCGTCAGGATATCTAGATGAAAGATGAATGCTTTAAATGATAATTCAATAGAAAAGGCTATTACAATGATTGCAGCTCATCGCATTCCACATTTTTTTGCTATGTTAATTCAGACATTTGGAATAAATTCGAAATGAATACTGTCGTAGGTTAATCGAGGAGATGCTATAAAATTTTTTCTAGATTTTTTTGGGATTTTCTGTTGGTTTCTGAAAATGAGAATAGAAATAATCATAATTATTCCAATATATTTGTAGTGAGGACCCATTTATGACATTCTCCGAAATATCACTGAGCTTGAAATCCAACCTTCTTATACATGGGAGGAAAATTATTCATATGTTAGTGAAAACTTTGGACCTGAATATATTTTCAATTGGTATCAAAATGTCTACTTATCTTACTGTTGTTGACGTTTCGGGAACGACTCTGCTTCCGTTTTCAACACGATAGATTTGTTTTGCAATCATTTGGCTTCGTCTTTTGACACTTATCAGTAACAAGTTGTCAGACAGAAATATTCATTCTGGTTACCAGCTGTTCATTTATTGATTGGTCTTGGATTCACCATATTCAGTTTCAAGAATGGAATGCCAAGTTATATCTACATCAACTGAACCGTTCAGAAGGATACAAGGAGATTTTTTCGTTCTCGGTTGTTATCTTTTTTCTTATGATCAATCGATCTCACTGTATCTTCAGTTCCGCACACTGATTTCACTCTGAACTTGTCACCAACACGTTCAATTGTTTTAGATATTCCGGAAATGTATGGCATTGGGGTGTTCCTATCTTATTGTGGTTTACAATTGGACTTTTGGAACTTCTTCTGAAATTTCCCTTCTGACTGCTGATATACTCAAGATATATATTCATACATTTCTGTTCAGATTCCAATAGAGAGGAATCAGGAATGAGAATGAATTGGGAATGAGATGAAGAAATGACATTTATCTCTCGATAGTTCTGTAATGTCTCATCAACTTTTCCAAGAATGTCTTATGAAACGGAAAACTTGGAGCTTGGAGGGATAATTTCAATGTCGAACTTGAACGAATCCAAACATATAAAATAAAAACTCCTAAGAAATAGTCGGTTGTTAATGACACTAACAATGACAATTGTCAGAATTGAATCAATTACATTGCCGAGCGTTTTGAAATATTCCTCTCACGACGTCATAGATTCAACGCTCAAAGGCAAAGTTTTTTGAGTGGGCCAAATATTTTTGAGAGGAGTGAAGTACTCAAAAACGGCTCAAAGGACATACTCGAATGAATATTGAAGCAAGAAACATATCTTTCATTATCTGAACGTTTGCAGCATTGAAATATCTTGCAAATTTTGTAGCTGACACTTTCATGAATACTCAAATGAGTTACATATATTTTTTCTATCGGAACCATTCCTTTTCAATGAAAATATACGAAAATGAATGTAAATTGACGTGAAATAACTCATAAATGTTCTAAGAGTGGAATTGCCACACTTTTTCTTTCCAAAGTTACAATTTGAAGACTGTGGTTGAATACTAAAATACAAAATAAATATATACCCAAAAAAACATAACAATAATATCGATTTCATATTCGACACTTCTTCTCCGCTCATCTTTTCTGAAATAAACGGATGTCTCGCGATCTTAAGGGTATTCAATTGAACAAGACGTAACTGATAATCCAAAATTCCATAAGGTTATCATCATCAAAACTGAAAAAAACTTTCTATATGGGTTCCGAACGGAACAGCCATAACATGAACTCAAGATTCATTTGAACTTTAATCATTATATTCATCTTTCAATTGCCCATTATGGATCCCATTGTCTGAAACTCAAACTTCCTCTCCAAGCATTTAGAACTAAGAGATCTCACCATTTCCCTCTTTCTCACTTTTATGTTTCCGGTGATTACGTATACCCAACGGTGTAATTAGAGTTGTCAACTTCAGGAACTACACCTGAACGGTGTTCTGGAAGTTGTCGACAAAACCCAAATTATCGACATAAATCTCCTGACTGACAACAGATGTTCTTTGTGTATTATTCCCACATCGCTTTGTCAACATCAGAATTCATTCTAGTTCAGCGTGGTAGGACAAAAGATGGTCGTTAGTTGTTGGTAGCTATCATCGAGATTTATTTGTTCATTCCTGCTCTCACCATTAACTCATTGATAAGGAATTCTAAGGAGAAGAATGGAAAAATTCTATCTCACAAAGTCAGTTGAATATAATCCCGATACCCATAGTATTATTTACCGATATTTGAATTTCAGAATAGCTTTTCTCGCGATTCAGATTACCACTTTTTCACTTCACAGGATTATTGTGGTATGATGATGATACAATGGATGAACATTTCGTGGAGTGAGTTCAAGAATTTGTTGATTGAGTGCCGGTACAGCAACATCGTATTCTCCTTAGGGTACATGTTATCAATCGTCGTACCCTAGCGGATGGAGAAGTTTGTTAGTATCGATTTGATGATCTCAATTATCCATAACTCACTAATGAGTTATGGATTATAACACACTAGTATGTTATTTGATAGTTTACTTATCCAAAATGACATTAATAATGACAGTCATAACTGTCATGTGTTGGATAAAAGAATTTATTTCCACTTAACAAATTTATTCATCTTGAATGAAGACAATTCGGGCATGACATAAATTAACCAATTTTCCAGCAAGATAAACCCAACTCAAATAAAAACAAAACAAGAAAACTAAAACTATTGATATTGAAAAAGGGTACTTACAGAAAGGCTCGCTTTTCGTTGGAGGATTGGAACTGCCACTCGCGAAGTTTAGACATGATGCAAAATGTTTAAGATTTAGTTTTTGTTTGCAAATTTGAAAAACTATACTTTACGGTCCACTGTCCGAACCACAACGGATTTTTCTCTAATACCTTTTCATGTCCGTTTTGGTATTGGTAATTGATTCAGCATAAGAACTAGTGTATTCACCTCGATTAGGAAAAAACCAAAACCAGCCGTTTCTGCCCGTCAGCGACTTTACTTGAATAATAATAGAATGAAATCCGAACTATAATTTCCTTTGAATATCGTAATTCTCTATCCTGAGAGCTAAGTGATTCTACGAATATGATCTAGACTAGGTTATTGTACTGTTCTTAAATGAAATGAGAATTTCAAATATTCCCAATAAAATTATTTTAATTTCGATTCATTCTTGACAATATTCTAGTATTGAGTATCCTCATTTTTCAGCTTTTAATGGGATTTTCTCTTCTCGTTTCTAAATAATAAAGTAGAAGTTATTAAAAATTATTGCAATATATTTGTAGTAAGGACAGATTCAGGATCTGTCCCAAAATGTCACTGCGCTTGAAATCAAACCTTCAGATACCTAAGAGAGAAATTCTCTATTGGTCAGTGACACCTTGTTTTTGAGAAAATTTGGAAATACAAATATATTTAATGAGAATAAAACCTCTACTTATCTTGGTGGACGTTTCGGGAACGAATCTGCTCCTGTTCTCAACACAATTGAAATATTTTTCTCTTCGTAAAATTTTTTCAATGTTTTCGATTTTGACACTGAAAAGTGAAAATTTGGCAGATGGAGGAATTCTGGTTACGAGGTGTTTTCATTAATTGATATCGAATTTTCCATTTTCATATTCAAGTTTCAGAAGTGGATGCCAAGTTCTATCTATATCAACTGAACAAGAAGCAATATTATTGTCTCCGTTCAGGAGAATGCAAGCAGACTCTTTGATTTTCGGTTTTTGGTTGTTGTCTTCTTTTCCTATGATCTTAATATTACCACAATCGGCCATATGTTGTCCATTTTTAGAAAGGATATGCTCAGCTAATTTTGACTTGTCAGTATATCTTCTCTCTATATTGTTCTTATGCTCTTTCATCCTTACTGATAGAGGCCTGCTGGTTTCACCGGTATAATATTTTCCACAAACACATGGTATACTGTAAATACAATTTTTTTGATGATTGTTCTTCATTTTTCGGTTTTGTATGAGTCGAAATCGATCTCATTGTATTTTCTGTCTTGAACACTGTTTTCACTCGAAACTTGTCACCAACACGTTCAATTTTTTCAGATATTCCGGGAATGTATGGGATTACATTTGTTATCAGTGTTGGTTGTCTTTGTGTTTGTTGTATATTCTGTCTGTTCTCAATTTGGTGTATTGTTTTATCAATGAAATGTTTCGGATAAGTGTTGAGTTGTAAAACATCTTTTATATGGTTCATTTCGGCATTGAAAATTTGGTTGTTCGATGATATGGATTTGGCTCTATCATGAAGTGACTTGATTATTCCTTTCTTTATACTTGTATGATGATTTGATTGAAAATTGAGGTATCTGTCGGTGTGTGTATTTTTACGATATACACTTGTTATCAGAATGTTATCTGATTTTTTAATGAGGACATCTAAATATGGTAATTGATTATTACATTCGATTTCTAAAGTGAATTCAATTGTGGGTTCGATATTGTTTATATTATTTAGAAAATTATCTAGTTCCATACGGTTATGTGGCCAAATAATGAAAATATCATCCACATATCTCCACCAAGTCTTTGGTTGTTTACTGAATTTTTTCACAACATTCTCTTCAAAATCTTCCATGAATATATTACTCAGAATAGGAGATTATGGTGAACCCATGGCCATACCAAAATTTTGTTGATGAAAATCATGATCTAATTGAAAGTAAGTTGTTTTGAGACATAGTTCCAAAAATTCTAAAATGCCTTCTACACTCAGCTTAGTTCTTTCAATGAGTTTTTCATCATCTTCCAGTTTCCTTTTCACTATTTGTAAAGTTTTTTCTATAGGAACATTAGTAAATAAACTCACTACATCGAAACTTACTAAAATATCATCTGTATCGAGATGGATGTTATTTAGTTTCTCCGATGGCCGATTGGGGTAATATTAAGATCATAGGAAAAGAAGACAACAACCAAAAAACGGAAAATCAAAGAGTCTGCTCGCATTCTCCTGAACGGAGACAATAATATTGCTTCTTGTTCAGTTTATATAGATAGAACTTGGCATCCACTTCTGGAACTTGAATATGAAAATGGAAAATTCGATATCAATTATTGAAAACACCTTGTAACCAGAATTCCTCCATCTGCCAAATTGTCACTTTTCAGTGTCAAAATCGAAAACATTGAAGAAATTTTACGAAGAGAAAAATATTTCAATTGTGTTAAGAACGGGAGCAGATTCGATCCCGAAACGTCCACCAAGATAAGAAGAGGTTTTATTCTCATTAGATATATTCGTATTCCCAAATTTTTTCAAAAACAAGGTGTCAATGACCAATACAGAATTTCTCTTTCAGGTATCTAAAGGTTTAATTTCGAGCGCAGTGACATTTCGGGACAGATCCTAAATCAGTCCTTACTACAAATATATTGCAATAATTTTCAATAACTTCTGCTCTATTTTTCAGAAACGAGGAGAGAAAATCCCATTGAAAGCTGGAAAATGAATGTACCACCTCCTCGAAGAACTTACAGACAGTATTTAAAAAATAGGTATCAATCATCAGTTTCGGAATCTTGAAAATCTATACATGAAACTGTCTCACACCGAAAACATTTTGACTTTTCTTTGTAAATGTCGTGACAATGGAGTGATACCAAGAGGGTAACGTTTGAAAGCACCATTTTATAGTAAGAAATGTGAATGGATAGTTCTAAAAGCAAGTAAGGCATTGGTAAGAGAAAGAATAAATTTCCACAAATACAACAAGGTAAGAACAAGAAATATCATCTCACAGTTAGAACAAACTTTATACAACGTTTCACACGAAAATGATTTAACACATATATTCATTTCTGTGAACAACTCATACAAAGAAGAGAATGACAAGAATAAATTGATACACATAGGAAAATTCAATAAACTCATTGAAGAAAGGAATTTAAAAAAATTGAGATTAGAACATCGTCAACAAAATTTCATGAATAGAACTGCTATAAACCTATCCTCAAGAACATTAACAGATTCTGAAAAATCAATACTGTCGAAAGGTATGAATTTTTCAATCACTCCGAATCATATTCCAAAATTAGATTTGATAACAGCTATTGAACAAACTGCACAAAGACTTCCTGATGAATTTTCTAATGAATATAGAATCAGAAATAAAATATTTATTGAGAAAAAACATGAAATAACACCAAACATCACAAGAGAAGAGAAAAACACACTTAATGATCTTAAACATGATAATACAATCAAAATACTTCCAGCTGATAAAGGCAACGCTACAGTCATTATGAACAAAAATGAATATAATGATAAAATAATACAAATTATAAATGAAGGTAATTACACAAAATTGAACAGAGATCCAACAGCAAACATAGAGAGAAAGGTACGAGACGTAATGAAAAAACACGAAAATGAACTTACACTAACAGATAGGAAACACAAATCCAAATACCATAGCAAACCCCCACATTTTTATGGACTTCCAAAGATACATAAACCAAACAATCCATTAAGACCAATCGTGAGTTCGATAGGATCTCCTCGTCAAAATTTATCGCGATTTCTTTTAGATATAATAAAACCTTCATCAGGAAATAGTGAAAGTTTCATTAGAAATACTCCTCATTTCTTGGAGAAACTAAATAACATCCATCTCGATACAGATGATATTTTAGTAAGTTTCGATGTAGTGAGTTTATTTACTAATGTTCCTATAGAAAAAACTTTACAAATAGTGAAAAAGAAACTGGAAGATGATGAAAAACTCATTGAAAGAACTAAGCTGAGTGTAGAAGGCATTTTAGAATTTTTGGAACTATGTCTCAAAACAACTTACTTTCAATTAGATCATGATTTTCATCAACAAAATTTTGGTATGGCCATGGGTTCACCATAATCTCCTATTCTGAGTAATATATTCATGGAAGATTTTGAAGAGAATGTTGTGAAAAAATTCAGTAAACAACCAAAGACTTGGTGGAGATATGTGGATGATATTTTCATTATTTGGCCACATAACCGTATGGAACTAGATAATTTTCTAAATAATATAAACAATATCGAACCCACAATTAAATTCACTTTAGAAATCGAATGTAATAATCAATTACCATTTTTAGATGTCCTCATTAAAAAATCAGATAACATTCTGATAACAAGTGTATATCGTAAAAATACACACACCGACAGATACCTCAATTTTCAATCAAATCATCATACAAGTATAAAGAAAGGAATAATCAAGTCACTTCATGATAGAGCCAAATCCATATCATCGAACAACCAAATTTTCAATGCCGAAATGAACCTTATAAAAGATGTTTTACAACTCAACACTCATCCGAAACATTTCATTGATAAAACAATACACCAAATTGAGAACAGACAGAATATACAACAAACACAAAGGCAACCAACACTGATAACAAATGTAATCCCATACATTCCCGGAATATCTGAAAAAATTAAACGTGTTGGTGACAAGTTTCGAGGGAAAACAGTGTTCAAGACAGAAAATACAATGAGATCGATTTTGACTCATACAAAACCGAAAAATGAAGAACAATCATCAAAAAATTGTATATACAGTATACCATGTGTTTGTGGAAAATATTATACCGGTGAAACCAGCAGGCCTCTATCAGTAAGGATATGAAGAGAAGATATACTGACAAGTCAAGATTAGCTGAGCATATCCTTACTGAAAATGGACAACATATGGCCGATTGGGGTAATATTAAGATCATAGGAAAAGGAGATGACAACCAAAAACAGAAAATCAAAGAGTCTGCTTGCATTCTCCTGAACGGAGACAATAATATTGCTTCTTGTTCAGTTGATATAGATAGAACTTGGCACCCACTTCTGAAACTTGAATATGAAAATGATAAATCCGATATCAATTAATGAAAACACCTTGTAACCAGAATTCCTCCATCTGCCAAATTGTCACTTTTCAGTGTCAAAATCGAAAACATTGAACAAATTTCACGAAGAGAAAAATATTTCAATTGTGTTGAGAGCGGGAGCAGATTCGTTCTTGAAACGTCCACCAAGATAAGTAGAGGTTTTAGTCTTATTGAATATATTTGTATTTCCAAATTTTTTCAAAAAACAAGTTGTTACTGACCAATAGAGAATTTATCTTTTAGGTATCTAAAGGTTTAATTTCAAGCGCAGTGACATTTTGGGACAGATCCTAAATCTGTCCTTACTACAAATATATTGCAATAATTTTTAATAACTTCTACTCTATTTTTTAGAAACGAGGAGAGAAAATCCCATTAAAAGCTGAAAAATGAATGTACCACCTCTTCGAAGAACTCACAGACAGTAATTAAGTATCCTATTTTCATTCACTGTTTCATGAGAAAGTTCCAGATCGGACCTAATATAAACTATTACTTTTCTTTCCTCGTTTCTAATGAATGAAGTAGAAGTTATAAGATTATTCTAATATATTCGTAGTAAGGACAGATATTGTAATATGCCCCAAAAGAAATTGTCTATTTGTCAGTGACACCTTGTTTTTTGGAAATTCCGGAATATAAATATATTCGATGGGAATAAAACTTCTAATTATCTTTATAACTCCTACTTCATTTTTTAGGAACGAGGAGAGAAAAATCCTACAAAAAGCTGAAGAATGAATGTATCACCTCCTCGAAAAACTTACAGACAGCACAATGATTATATTTACCCTCATTGTATATATTTCAAGGTTATCAAGTTGTCTCGTTGCTGTCAGTACAATACATTCTGGTTTACAATACATTTGTTTCAGGTAACATTTGGAACCATCTACGAATGTCATTATCAATCAACTTGAAATTGAAAGAATTCTCATCAATTTTCATCAAATCATTACATTTGTTTCGTCCTCATCAAATTGGAATTGATTTCATTTACTTCAGTTCTTGATTTCTGATCTCACTAAAAAATCGTTACACATCAAATTTTGTTTTGATGTTGTGTAGCCTCAATACTCTATATTGATGATGAAATTTTCGCGTTCTAAAAACTCTTTCTTGCCAATGAGACTTTTTTATTTGGGAGGCCATTTTCATAGTGTGGGGGATTCGATCAGACTTCGTGCTCGAGTATAGACATTATTCGTGTCAACAATTTCAACTGGCATTCATACCAGCCCCATATCAATTTTATATGTGTGAGTGTGCACTGGGACAGTGAAGGTAGGCCTACCCACCCAAAACAGTCTGCCAGAACATCAGGTAAATCTACAGTCCACTCAGCAATACCGGTAAGCCTTTCTCTTCAAAAAAGGGTCTCACTGTGCCTATTACGTTTGTGTGTACAATATTCAATGCAGTTTGATAGAGTTCCAGTGGTAATTTCATCAGTTTCAGGAGTTCATGAGAACGATGTTCAATTCATAAATGATGGGGAACCCACCCATGAGTTGATTTGGTTTTTTTGTGTGGTGTCTAAGTGCACGTCCTCTGTCTTTTTCTGTATCTCGCGGATTTAGCTTGGGAGTGGACTGACTGGCTGTATTCCTAGAAGGAGTTGATGTTTCCTAAATCGCTCCGGTGGGTTCAGTTGCACAATTTTCTAGGTAGTTGACGTTGACTTAATTTTCACTTGGTGGCAGTCATTTTTTTTCGGTTGTCAGATTTATGCCAATTACTTCCTCTGTGTCTGTTATTATTGAGTCTTCATCGGAATCACTCGTTTTGGGAATTTGTGGAGTTGCTGGAGCACTGTCCGCTGTCACCCAGCTGGTATATTTTTTGTGGAATATCGTTTTTGTAGAGAGTATGATTTCTGATATGAGCTCTTGAGTTGATGCCTCTCGCCTGTTTGAGATTCTGGTACAGTATCTTATGCGTTTTCTGATCTTCAGGTCTGAGATCGTGGTTGATATATACTCCAGGTCCTCTCAATTCTCGAATATTTTTGAATGAGTTTTGATTTGTTATGAAGTGAGTGAATTCTAATAGGATTGAATTTTCATTTCCAATTAGATAGATTTTGTTAATATCGCTCTCCTTTATGATCATTCCAAGAATTTTGTTCAGTTTTTTCAGGGTGATGTTCAGTATGTTCATATGTTGTCTCTATTGGCATGTATCCCAAGAATAACTATATTGTTTTCACGGCTTCTTCTTTCGATGTCAACAATTTTTTTCTCCAAAGCGTTATACTTTTTTTCTTGCAATTTTTCATCCAATTTGTTATCAATGGCCCTCATCTCGTTTTCTATTTCCACTTCATTGTTGTGTGAGGTATCCTGATATATGGTGTGTATGCTCACGTACTATAAGATTCAATGACTTCGAGTCGAACATTCGTTCTTGAGCAGTGATTTTTTTCGCTTTGGTAGGTAAAAAGACTAGAGATGAATTCGTCATGTATTCGTACACTTGAATCGATTTTTCACTCTACACAGATTTTTCAATGATTATTTTCCTCTGGTATCATGTTGTAGCTGATGTTTCATTAATTCGATTGATATAAATCCCAGTATTCGATTCATTGAGGTTACCACTTTATATCAACGAATCGTTCGATTGGAACGAATCAATCAACCTATTGACTAGAACCGAGTGATAGTTACCATGGTGATGGTTAGAACAGGGACAGGGTTTCATAGTTAGACTATCGGAACCCAAGATGGAATATGGTGAAATGCGCAGCGTGATGCTCTTCTCCCCTCAAACCTCATTAACAAGCACTTGTCAATTAAAATGACTGAACAAAGTCTATCCCTTCCAGATCCTTCGTCGACGACAAATTGCTGTCAAAAATTTCATGTTTGGTCGTTCTTCGAGAACACCAAGTTTTTGAACCAATAGACAACTAAGCTGATATTATAACGGCAACTGATCACAAATGAATTTTTCGACGATCCCAAGGAAGGAATTCTCGAAGTGTTCACGATAATTAAGTGATATTGCAGCTCGTGGTCAACCGATAGTTTTTTGATCTACAGCTCGAAAGGCTCATTTGCAGACATATGCTCATTCTTTGGGGTGATCTAGAGAGTTCAGTCTAATAAACACCTGTTCGTTATGGGGAAGATCTGTTAGCAAGGATAATGTCGAGTTGCACTCACGGAGGAGCCATTAATTCTCATTGAATTTCATCAACATTGATTTGATTATTGCGCAGTTCAATGAGTACCGAGAAAGTTTTTTGCTCTACAGCCCAAACGGCTCACCCCTCAGAGTTTGTTGGTATCTTTTCGAAGGGTTGAGTGTGGTCGCGCAGAAAAAGTATTACTGAAGTTAAACTGTTGTTGTGCCCTATGATAAGATTCTGACAATCTCATGTTCATGAACCATTTCCCTTTATTTGTTTTCTTCTCGCAAATGTATAATGGCCAGCAAGTACCGCCATTTGCATGCGGAAATATTTCAGGCCTGAAGCCGACGCGAGGCCAAGCAACGTGCAAAGCGGAAATACATAAATTCTCTATAGACTTTTAAATTCCGGCTTTATGACTTCACTGCAGGAATTTTAATTTCGGGCGGACTGAAACTGTTCATTTTGCCACTGTACTCAATTCAATGGAATTTGCCGGTCGTCGGAAATATTCAGTTCACGGTTGTTGGGGTTTAACGTTTTATAGTGCATTGGAAATATGCGTAATCCAATATAAGCGGTTCTCTATACGTATATGAGGAGATCCGATTTGAATATCACCGTACCTAACCTAATAAAAAACCCAGTCGGCAATTCGAAAATTCGACATTACTATTCGAGGCTGAAGTAACGGTCTGATCGTTCAATTCGAATATTTCATCCATTTTTGTTTCTTACTCATATCGTCATGAGCCTATTCCAGCTATCTGTGGAGAAGGTGGAGATCTCTAATTCTATATCAAGCATCAAGCATAGATAAGACGTTTCAAAAATGTGAAGGAAATATGATAACCTTGTTTCAATGCTTTTCATTGCTTTGCTATATTTTCAACTATCGTCAACTTATGGGAGTTGGTTATTCAGTTCCAACAAGAAAAATATGGATGACAAATCAATTCATGTATGAAAAAATCGCATATGCCATAGTACAATCATCAGTTTGACAGCGGCAAAAGTTAGCTGTAACCTTCGATCATTGAACAGACTAGATAAGTAATCCACAGCCCTGGCAATACAGTTTGTTTGGAAGCAACATCTATAGTATCTATCTTTGTCTAAACAAGGATAGCAGGAGCTGATTCTCCCAGCACCAGTGCCGTGTTGTCAGAGGGATCGAATTTATTATTAATTCATGATGAAACCAAATTGAAAATCCGTAACAATTTCAGTAGTACTTTTCAGCATTTCTTGGTGGGAAAATGAACAATGACAAGACACTGTCGCAGCTGACCTATGGTTATAATCAATATAATCTAATCAATTGATTTAAATTAATTTTTATCCATTCCATTTGGGAAAATGCTTCAAAATCTCGAATGATACGACAATGGTAACTCACCTATGAAATTATGTGTTTTGATCGCCAGTTCAAATTGTCTCACCATTATATCAAATCACCAAAAGAGGAAATAAACTGAGTTTCTGAGGAATTCTGAGTACACAAAACTAAACACAAGTTGAATAATATCGATATCGATAAATCAAAACGTAAATAATGGCAGATACCAAACAAACCAAAAAATCGCCGTTGACTGTCAATATCAAATGGCGGTGTCGCAACGTCGAGCAAAAAGTATTCATGATACCCATGCTGGTCCTCGAGCCCCCAAGAAAGTAAGTCTGCTGAGTCTCAGAATAATGTAGCAATCTTCTATCAATCAGAACTGATTCATAATCGTCATGACCCAAATTTATTATTATATTTTATTCATTATATATATTTATATTATAAATTTATTATATTTTTCATATTATTTTATTTTATATTTATTTATTATTATATTATATTTATATTTGTGCATTGAACTATATGAATTCATAAAGGACTTTGAATATTATGGACTATTTATCACTTTTTGATGATTGGATATGACAACACTGGCGACGATTGGGTACTAATATTATGATTATTCTGGGAATTCATGTTAGCATCAGAATATTTGTTTTGTGATCCTTCTAGTGGGTTTGTTGTTCGGAGGCTGTAACTGTTACAGAGAAAAATGCACTAGTGGTTCTTTCACTTCTTGATTCGTCCATCGAATATCGCGGTGTTGGTTGTATAAATGGATAGTTCGAAATTTTTGTCCACAATTCATTGAATTTGTGAGCACGAACTAATAAAGAGTCGATTCGGTGGGTCTACGTATGCCGAAATCAGTCAAATTGATGATACCTGTGTACCTGTACTTGTTATCCATCGAATTGTCCTACCGAATAACACTCGATGTTTGTATTGATTTAGGATAAATTCTTGTTTTTTTTTTCCAATTAGCAATTCGAATCGAAAATCTGTCAGCCTGAACACAATTTCGGTGTCGCGTTCAAAATAGTTGACTCTTTTTCTCGTCTGATTATTAGGCAACAGTTTCTCATTGGACATCCCAAATTAATCTGATAGAATACAAACCTCTCGTGCGTTTCATGAATGTGGTATTGGAGTTTACAGGTTCTAGTCTAAGATGAGATCTCTTAAGTTCTTTAGTATCTTGACAGTGTTCTGTTGCATTCTGCTGCATCAAATGAATGCTTTGGAATGACTCAATCCAGGTTGACCGTTTCAATATTGAAGTCTTTCATTATCTGCTTTCATCATTATATTGCATTTTTAGCAGTGATGTGTGATAGACTGATGAACGGTTCTGGCCACGTGAAAAAAAAAGTTCTTGCCCTTTTTTGCAAGGGTGTCCATTTTTTCGTTCCCTTCTGGGCCAGTGCGTCCTGGTGTCGAGATAAGGATAACACTTTTGCGTTGTTTCAGCCTGTTCACAGTTCATTGGCAGTTTCAAACAGCTCTTGAGTTCCATCTGCTGGATTCAAGCGATCTTAGTATAGCTCTCCAAGTGAATTGCTATTTTACCAGCTCCCTTGCACTCAATTCGAGAGTGTTTACCTCTGTCTGCGATATTGTGGCTGGGTTACTCCTGCTCAAGGTGTATTCCACTCTTGGTTCTCCCCATATATTACGTCCCCAATACTCTCAGTGTTTGGAGCCATTATTAAACCACCATTCATTCATCTCGCATAGGTCAGATCCAATCCAAGCCCATTCTTTACACGTCATCTACGAATCAAATTATTGACCCTCGAACTATTGTCTGTGTTATCTAGCTCATTCATTTGTTCATTCATGGCTTCAATCGCAATGAATTATGAGTTTGTGAGAGGTTGTTCTGGTTTTTCACTGCATTCATAGAAACGAAAAACCAACTGCCAACTCAATTCTTACAGAGATTCTCATGATTAGGCTGGAAGATAGGACAAGTCAATTATCACAATATATAGAAATCTGAGAACAACCTCCAGTGTTTATCACTCATCTATAACACATTCATAGTCTGATATAGATCTGTCCATTCAGAAATCTTGTTTTATTCGTGGCAAGAGACATTTCGGGCTACAACTTTTGGATTGTCACCGTTGAATTCTTGATTATGGCAACTGTTACGTCCCCACCTGGTCACCATTTATCAACTTATCTAGACATATAATTCCTCGTGTTTTTCACATAATTTCGCTCGCGTACCTCAATATACAAGAGGTTGTAACGCCACTGTGCCTCGTACTGGGGCACAATCGATGATCGCGAGATTGCGAAGAAGTTCCCGATAAAATCCGATGGACTTTTCGGAAGTACCTTCTTTTGTTTCTCTATGATTTTAATTAATCCATTTTCATATTCATATTATACAATGGATTGGACGTGTCTAGTGAGGTGTAAGACTCACACAATTACTACAAAAACCTATTTCTAATTACAGGTAAGAAGATCATTTACATTGACAAGATAAAGTAAATATATCATATATCATATATATATATATATATATATCCTCATCGATGTGCCCATTCATGTATATATATATATATATATATATATATATATACACACATCGATGAGGATGGAACACTCAATGACACATGAAAACAAGCATATGAGACATCTTGATATGAATATGAAAATATAAGGCACAATGAACACTGTATGAACTCAGTTAAAACTGCTAGAGAGGAAGTCATCCAATTCCCTTGAGCTATAAAAACAATGATTCATTGAGATTTTCTCCAACCTACTTTTGAAAATTCCATAGGTACTATTTTTTATTCTATCAGAAAACCTATTGAAGTAATACGCTCCAGTCATCAGAAGCGATTCTTTATGGAAAGTGTGGTTCGCTTTTTTTTGAAACAAGTCGTTTTTATGCCTTGTGTTATGATTGTGGATATCAGATTTTTTGGAAGTTCATTCCGGTTACGGTACATATGGCTCAGTAATTTATGTAAATAAATGAAAGTAACAGTGAGAATTTTTTGGTTTTTGTATACAACGCGACATGGGGTTGGAAAAGGTAGGTCAAAAATAAATCGTAATATTCTTTTTTGTAATAAAAACACCCTTCGAATATCACGCCCTTGTCCCCGTACTATGATACTATAGGAGATCGCCGTGTAAGCATATGAATAATGAACATTCAATAAAGTATCCCTATCTAGCATGGATTTCAAAACAGTCGAAAGATAGAAACATTGGTAATCTGTACCTCCCAACATAGATTACAGTCGAATATGGCTCCGAGAAATTTTGCAGACTTCGATGTTCTGATCAAAGCGTTATTCAATGATAGCGAGCAATCTGATGATGATTTTCGAGCTGTATGGCATTCAATGCAAACTGTTTTCGAAACATTCAACATAAATCTGTTACAATAGCACCAATCTTTGAATTGGCTTAGTGTTTTGGTAAGTTTTTCTGTGAGGGCATGTTTAGAGTGATCTGATATTATTGTGCATGTATCGTCTGCATACATGAGATTTCGTGCCTCAGTTAGATATTTAGGAAGATCGTTAATGAATATAAGGAAAATTAAAGGACCAAGGACAATGTATTACTTTCTCAGTGGAGATGCATTTTGAAACACATTTGCGATTCTTCATAAGCCATTGGACTTGGCACTGGATCATATTCGACAGTTGAGTTTATATGGGATTGTTGATTCTGTCGCTTCTAATCCTTCTCCATCCATTTTGCTGAGGTGTTGGCTGGTGTTCTCGAATTTTTTCACACTTTCTGTTTGTTGCCTCTCAATGGAGCTTTATTGATTCTAGGTTGATATCTAGAGAGTAGAAGAAATACAGGGTTGGGATGAAGTATGGAACCAAGTAAATATCCTTCGAACGAAAAGATAATAATGAAAATTTGTAGGTAGGTGCAATGGAACAAAATGCATCTGATGTATATTTCTTTGTCAATAATATATTTCCGGTTCAACCGGATATGCCATCAACTTATCCCATGTTTCATGGTATTCATTGAATATCAATATTCAAACCTGTAAGAGTACAGTTTGTGAAGCTATCCAATGAATTGTACTTGAGAATTTCATCAAAATTGATAAATTTGATGTAATGATGATTTCAGAACATCATATTGAAATTGTCCTCTCTTGACATGATATGAAGATGGATATGAGACATGATATGAAGTTCTGGAAATACTTCAAGTGGAAAACTATCATCTCTCTGGGGGTATTTCCATTAATGGAATTCCATGATGAGAACCAATGACACTAGAAGCATTAACGTAGGAATATGATTCATCCATTCCGATCATTCAATCGTCACTATGATCTACTGATGACGAATAATCAGATCATCGACTATTTTTATCTGGAATTCGAATTTCTCCTATTGGATTACTATCAACGTTGCAATGACCAATCTTGAACTTCAACTCTTAATTCAGTAGCTGATTCGAAAAAACACGATGATTTCTGCTTAGCTCAAAGATAGAATGTTGCTAGCTGTAGAAAGTTCACAATGTTTGTTGATGATTCAACCATAACATTTCACGGGAATGACGGGAATATAATACAGGTCGATCTAGAATGAGTAAAAGAATTGTGTGATGCAAATTTCCTGTGTAACGATACGAATAAAACTTATATCCTGACTTTCGAATTCAACTATGATAGTTTGTATTCAGATAACCGAATAACTGTTCGAAAGTCAAATACTCAGTTCTTAGGTTCAACTACAGATGATAAATTGAAATTGGATCATCACGAAACTTCATTGAGTGAGAACTTGCCGGCGGTTGTTTTGCTATCGGAATTATTAGGAAAAAACTTGTGTATTTGTTAACAAGAGCAAGAGCAATACGATACTTGTGTGGAGTGAACTTCTCCGATCACTGCAAACCTTCATTCGAACTTCTGATATTATGAAGCATCATCATCCTCGAAACAATGTGTTCCGAGGATGATGATAGAGAGCATGTAAAAACAAGTCTGAGAGCATACGAAACATGACAAACATATCATTGCCAATTCCAAAGTATTCCATCATCAAAAAAAACATTAACGTTCGGAAGTGAAGAACAAAATCAATCATTCGCCAATTAGTTCGGAGCAAATTTCTTACTCACCTGTATTCCGTAAGGCTATTGGAGATCTATTGTGTATGAAAGCCTAATTTGACGAATCGTGCATTTTCATCATTTTATATCTTATATTCTGTTGTTGATACTCATTGAATATCTGTTTTGATTCCACTCATAATGCGATCTGATGACAATGTGATATATATCATTCCATATCATCATTTTCATCTACATTGAATATCTAGTTTCATTGTTATGAGGTAGTACTATTGACAAATAATGTAGTTATACAAAAAACCCAGTGTGTTGCGTCTCAATTCTTCCTAAGACTTTATTGTTCTCATGATATTTGAAAAAAATTCATATCTCATACGATGAAATATATTTTTGAATCATTGATTGAGCATTGCAGCCCACTCAGTCTATGCAGAACTTTTTGAAGGAGGCGAAGTAAACACAAACTGACGTGGATGCCTCACTTTTGCAAAGGTTTTGCTAGAAATTTCCCACATGTTGTAAATCAAGAGAGAACAACATGATGGCCTATCGTCATTCTCAAAATCTGAAGTATCCAATAATACACATGGGAATAGAAACCGAAAATTCAACAGTTTCTCTTTGCGACTTCTCTTCCATCGCTATGAATGCATGTTGTTAGTGTTGGACCACCCAATGAACGACCTTTTCAGATGGCAGAGAACGATTTTGTGCGGTCAGGAAACTCATTTCAATACAATCCCATCCAAGAAACGGAACAAAAACGTCCAATATGTGTCCAGCGGCTCTTGCAAAGCTCTGGCGTCCGTTTACTCCATTCTCTGCCAAACTCCCGCAGGAGGTGGTCAGGCACTTCGGGAATGTTGACAAGTGTCAGGGCGCGATCGCAACGGGACAATCGAAGGAAAATTTGCCGGTCGGGTAGGTTTTCCATCGTCAGAGCGCGTCCGTGAATGCACAAACTCCAATAAGACCTGTCGGAGATGTTTCAGTCCTCCCGAAGGGTCGACTTGTTGAAGTACCGAGGGAATCGTTGTCGACCAACGAGTTCTCGAAATAGCAGTAGTTCACTTTTATTTCCTACACATTTCCTATCTCATTTATATACAAGGTGTCTCAATCACCATGCTGTCAATCAGTATTCATATATGCAGCATTCCACCTCCACAGGAAATAAGAACTTTATCGTGAGGAAATTTTTTACAGGCCTTCCATGTATTTGTAATGCATTTTCAGAAAGACTCAGAAAATTTCAGGAGTATCTGCACGGATTTCTTCCAATTTTCGACTACACAATAGAATTTCATATGATATCGAATGGAGTTGTGGAGTGTGAGCAATTCAAAACGGTTCCCACTCTGCAGAAGAACCTGAACGTGGATTTATCATTGTATTGTATCCTTCGATAATGAATTATGAGTTTTGATTGCATGATCATATGAATCCACCATGGTCAAGGATGTTTTTATCTCACTGTAATTGGTAATCAGTAGCTATCCCTTGAACAACAAAATTATGACAAGATCTCCCAAATCAGCTACAATTGTACCTCCTGGAATGACCTTCGTCCGAAAAACCCGACTGGCTCAAGTATGAGATTTTTTTTTTTGATTATTGACAATACAAAAGGAAAACCTGTGATGTTCGAGGAAAATCGTGTAAGCCAGCGGTGGAATTCTGGGAGAGATGTGAGGTGTTGGAGTTTTCCTTGAGAGTTTGGCAGTTGTGAGCATTAGGAAACACTTCACTAGGCAGAGAATTCGACAACTTCGTCGTTCTATTGATGAATGATGGTTGGTATAGCGATGTTTTACAGGTATCGAGCCTGACAGTGTAGGGGAGACTAGCCTGTACTCGTCTGGTTTGTCTACCAGGAATCGCTCGTGGTGGCATAATAGGCGAAATTTCCGTTGAGCACTGACCGTGAGAGTATCTCTGAGTGTGGGAGAGATTGCCCACCTTTCAACGATGTTCTAGAGGTGTGAATGATTTGGTGAGAGTTTTATCGCCGATATATTCAGAGTTTGTTTGGGGACTGAGCTCCAAACATGTGGACAGTACTCCAGGACATCTGTGCTTTGCGGATCATGAGCAGTTGCTGAGATGTGAAGTACCCCTTCCCACGGAATAGAAATTTTTTGTGATGATACCAAGCATGGATATTGACGACCCCATAGGAACCTGACATCATCATATTGGGCATTGTGTGATCTGCCTTGTTGGTGAACATACAAGCTTGAATTTTTGTTGCATTGATTTTCAGATCCTCATTAAAGAATTCTTGCCATTTGATTATTCAAAGCATCAACCTGTTCCAGTCTTGCAACTCTGGCCTCATTGGATGATACAGAAACTCCAGATGACGAAACTCTAGATGAGATGGCTGAATGAAGTGTACTATCATCTACAAAGCTAGGAACTGGGGGCTGGAGGTCGCATCCAACAAATCATTGATATGTGATGAGATACCCCATCTTTCACTTCAGAGAGTGATATATCTACAAGGAAACTCGATAGTAAAAGACACAGTTGGGGCGGCAAACCATCTGATGGAAGTTTCGCTAGGAGGCCTTGGTGCCAAACTCTGTTGAATCCTTCGGAGATATCCAGAGCTACAGCCTGAGACTTCCCATGTTTCTCGATCAACACCTGCCACTTATATGTCACATAGGCACGCAGGTTTCCAGTTGACCTCTGGTAACGAAAGACATATTGCCGGTCATTCACGATTCTTGAGCTCTCTAGATATCGGATGAGCTCGATGTTGATTGCTTTCTCCATTACTTCAGAGATCATAGATAGTACTGTAATAGGTATATAGTTGGTTGGAAGAGATTTCTTGCACTTCTTTCGAGTCGATTGGAAACTAACTATCTCTCAGTTAGAAGAACCGAGTTTGTTAGAAGAGGAGAACAATAAAAACTATAGGATTTAGTTGGTTGACTATTGTAATTAGTTATATGCCCTTCGAAATAACTATAGCGCATTATTCATGACACAAAGTGAGGGATTCACAAAAAAATCATCATGTGTGTGAATAGATTTCATTTGTATTTATATTTCTTCAGAGACTGTCAATACCAGTTTGCATCGTCATCATTATATCATGGTTCGAAATGGAGTGGTCTCTCTACCTATATCTACTACTGATATTTCATAATATGAATTTCTCTTCGAGAAAATGTGATGTGAATTGAATAATTTCGGATTGAATTGATGAATGAATGATTGATATGGGGAGATATTGCCAATAATATTCTTGTTGATAATGATAGGATGAGACGAGGGAAATGAGAGAATAGCTCTCCTTGTCAAGAAGAATCTCTCGACAAGACGACTCATTTGATTTTCTTCGAGATGAGTCGAGAGATAGATACCTCTTCTCTCGCTTCGTTCCGATGGAAACTCTACGAAAGTCCCACCCGCTCGATGTTCTGGAAATAAAATCAATCAGCTAATGAAAAATTTACAGTATATCCGCCATCCCTTCCCTTTCATGCACACACTATCCCAATTGCCACCGGCAATTATTGAAACGACTTCTGGTTATGCGACGAAACTTCCTGATATAGAAGGGAGATCCAACTCAGTTCCAATAGCTTTATTATTTCCAATTTGGAAATGGGTCGGTGCCAAAGTAGATAAGATCGTAGTTTCACAATCAGAGGTAGACATAGAAAACTAAGAGCTCCATAACTTCTGCTTACAGGCATTAGGGCTGATCTAACGGACAATCCCGACTAACACTGCTTTTCCGAGCCATATATTCCGTTTAACTTCCAGGTAAGGAAGAGGCTTGCACACCTATCCAATTCATTCATGAGTTATATATAGTGCAGAAGTCGACAAAGCACACGTCATATTCTCTCATAGTCACGGTGGACAATCAAGGTCAAGAAAAAATAAAACAACCATTATCCACCAATTTCATCATGTTCATGTATTTACTGAGCTGTCACTGAGAAAATGATATTTGAGATATCACTAGAAATATTTTACTTCAGTCCATTCCTGGTGCTGCACTTCACAGTTATTATGTTACAAGCTTTTTCGATATCAATCAATGTGAGAGAAATATTGGAAGCATATAAACATAATTTATTGTAAAGAATATGAGAATACATGAAAACGAATCAATGTGGTTGGATTCCTTCCGAAGAGAGAGTTGTTCTCAACATCATATAATTCGATGAAAATGCAGAAGAAAAACTCGAAGAAAGCTCAATACGGGGACGATTCAGGAAAGGAGAAGATGAGGAATACCCGAAGGAAAAGCGGGAAAATCGAAAAACGCTCTTCATTCTTTGCTCACACAGTGAAATTCGGATTACTTTCGATAGTGGGCTTTCATTGCAAAAGTTTTGTCAACTGGTCAAATGAATGAAAATTGATGATCTGTATCGTGTATTGATTTTAGGTATTCCGTATCGTATCCGTGTATGAATATTCGTATTTTATGCACTACTGTACTTTTCATCCAATCGCAATGAAACTCAGAAAACTTTTTGCTTGCACCACAGTTCATCACAACTTATTTTGAGCCATCAAGTCGAAGGGATTCAACTATAATTTTTCGTCTGAAATTTCGGTGCTTGGTGCCCATGCACCATTTTTCAGGATTCATATTCTTAAACTGTGTCGAAAAATACTTCTGAAGTTCCATTCTGGCATTTAGAAATGAATAAAAACCAAACCGTTCAAGACTTAATCTGGGGGGTTACTTTATGCACACATGGTATGAGAGAGATTTCGAGCTAAGACTATCTTCGTTTACAGCAATATATTCCGTTTATTCCTCCTTCACAGTATTATAATTCGGATAATCAGAAAACGACAGTGACTGATATCCCACAATACTCTAGTACACTCTGTTCATCATCACGCATCAATCGAATGATAATTTGTTTTACATTCCGATCCAAGTAGGTACATTATACTGCGAACCACATTTCCATAAAATATCACCCATCCCAATATCGATGGATTTGAAATGGGGTATTTGGAGTGAAAACCACACTGAAATTAATTGATTCTCCATAGTATATTATGTTTTCCAAAGATTTCCGAAACGCGCTGTAATAGAAGCGACCCCAATCTAAGAATATCTATCAATCTCTGTCAAAATGATGTACGAGCAAATTTCCTATATTCAATTTTGGTCAGTGTAATGTCGATCCAGCTGAACTATGGATTGAAAACAAATCTGCTGTTGCGATATAGAGTAGAAGGAATCGTTAGGAATAGTTCCTCACTCTTACATTATACATGAAATGTACAGAGAGCACAAGAATAACAATCTCAGTCTGTGTAACTCTCGTGGTGACTATGATTTGTCTGAAGGTAATAAATCATGACATAATATTATATCATATGTCATAATATTCACGGATGAGATTGCACCTGCACTAAATGAAAATATATCACAACAATTATATGTATAAAGCATGAGATGATACGTTTTTTTCTACTACTGACCTAAGAAATCACCAACAGAACGTAAAAGAAGCGATTAGGAAAAAATGTTTCGGATTACGAATTATTATGGATTCCAAAAATGTATTGAATCATACGTGAACTGAGTTGTTACTGTCATATGATGGCATCAACTGAGAGAATACCTATGTTCGAAGACTGATACGATTTATCAGTATGACGGTGGCGGTAGCATCTGCGATGTTCATGAGGTTCAAATATCTAAAATCAGTTCTTTGATTTTTGATATATATTCACGATATTCATGGGTAATCGATACTCTTATTTCGGTCTGGATGGCATTTCTCCTTGAGTAGTAATGAAAATCGGAATTAATAAAACATGCTGATATAACTGTGTGATGATATGATGATATTCAGTGTATTTCAGACTGATGATGCCTCTGATGGGTCGAAACAGTTCTGTTTTGCTTCTGGTCGACAAATTGGAATCATCTCCAACCAAGATACTTCGGTCAAGATGGAGGAGCACTCAGCGTACAAATTGGCCTGAGAAGAAGGTTTCAATTTCCAAAAAAATGTGATCTCCATAGGCACGCGTTGAAAATATTCAATTGAAAGATAGAGATAACCTGGGAACGACGCGGTGGAAAAGTTTTGCTTGCCGAGAAGGTAGCCGTTTTCAGGAACAGAACAATTCTATGAAACGATTCTGATAGAAATTGAAGAGAGAGAAGACCAGAAAAATTCCAACTCTGTTTCTGGAGAGTAGTGTCACCAATTTAGAGCCAATGTACATTCGAAAAAATCCATCGCATACGATTCTGATCTTCAAGAGAAGGAATAGATTATGCAGGAAAGATTTACTGGAGATAATCCCAAGTGGACCTATTGGGGAACATAGATTGTGAGAGAGAAGAGATTGTAAGAGAAGAGATTGTAAGTATAGAAGTTCAGAAGCGCCTATGTTAAGGAAATCTCTCGTATATTCCAACCAATAGACTTGAGATTTGGATTTCATCCGAACTTGGTCCAGAATCTCAAATCTTCTCCAATGTGGGATTCAGAGAGGTTGAACAACGTATCCAGAAAATGAAATTGTGAGGTTGACCATCCTCTTACAGGTGAAGTTACTTCTCCGTATTGCATTTTTTTAAATCTTTCAACAATACGGAAGGAAATCCTATAATGTTCGAGGAACATCGTGTTAGTCAGTGGTGGAATCTTGGGAGGGAATGGAGGTATTGGGATTGGATCACAGGAGTATCACAATCGGTGATGATCGCATATAGTCCAGTCCACTATTCTCATCAATGAAGTTCTTTTCCCAATATGTTCAGAGAATATCGAGTTGATTGAATCATAAAAGGGAAATCCGATTCCGATATTGGAATCCCAATATTTTTGACAGTCAATATGCGTTTGTTACCACTAAAATTGGCAGGCAGGTGCGTTTTATTCCGCCTTTCCGACCGACTTCATTTTGCATTATATTCTCGAACTTGCTGAGTTCTCCTCCTCGAGATTACGTTCGATGATTTATTTCCATTTTATACCTAATGGAGCTATAAACTTCCAGAATATCACAAGGGGCAATGAGATATTTTTTCGGATTGAGAGATTTTTCAACTAATAGACGTTTTCAATGATGTCAGGGGATGCATTACAAGAACACAGAGTTATCCGGGATAACAACAGTTCTTTTTCACTACTAGTCATAGAACATACTTCTTGGAAGTATGAAGGGCTATTTTTCTATGAGAGTAGTTCTTTGATATCTCATGAGAATGTAGACATCTATTATTATTGACCTGCCTGAACTAACCATCTGGATTTGAAGATGATGTTTTTCCAGCTCTTTGGTGAATCGTGGTGGCTATTTTGTGGAGGTTAGAAGACATACCTTCCCTCACACCAATCATAAATGATATTCAATGATATTCAATGTGGCCAACCTTATATCTCTACTAGTTCATGAGATCTCAATGGTTAGAGGTGGAGAAACGATCTAAAGTTTGATAACTTTGGTAGCAGAAACGGATTTCCACCCCAATTTCTTTATAGCAGGATCATTAGCAAAACTATGTTATCATTTCATTGTGATATATATCTTGAGATATATTTCACGAAAATATTGGCATCAGCTCATGTCATTATATGTATACCATATTTCCCAATCATTATTCATTTTCATCCATTCGTCTCAACAATTTCCACGTCCATGACCATGGGAACATACATTTGCAGATACACTGAATACCCGAGTTTTTGCACAGGAAATTATCTCATGTTTGGAATGTTAATGAAGTTGACCATACATAAACAATTTCAAATGATTGGTTCATATCAAGTAGTCGAGTTATCTATATAGAATTCAAAAGAAAAAATATCGTCAGAAGTTATTCAATTCCAATGATCATGTAACGAAAACATTTATCCAAATCGAAACGACAACGAAGGTTGAGGTCAGAGACAACTGGAGGCAATCATAGGTATATTCTATCAGAAGAAGGCTCGATATCGAATTGTTTAGTTCCTTTCCTATAGGATTTGTTTTTCTGAGATGGTAGCAGCACGGTAATTTATGTACGTTGAATACTGGGAATATAATTTTGGAACCTGGAATTAACTTATTTACTGCCTTGATGTATAATGATCATTTATGCAGCATGATAGTGAAACTTCTTAAATTACTTGCTATGCTATCGATATTTTTTTATAGCCCTATGCAGTCAGGAACTGTTTTAGCTCGTTTGAAAAGCTTCAAATCATTGGTAATAATGGTAGAATCTAGTAGACATTTCTCGTTCATTTCATATGTTCATTTCCAGTGACTCGGAAGTGAAACTCAATGCACAAAAGTACAGTCCAATTCGTGGTCTATGTAGTTTCTCGATTCCAATACTGCTGGCCTATCTCTTACACATCCTCATATCATAAATCCAAGTCATGTGTTGTGTCTATTTATATTTCGATGACAGATACACGATGCGCGTTCTCTATAATTCCGCACACTTCGATGGAGGCATATGTCCAGACAGAACGTCATAAATTCATCGCTGTCAGGAAAGGGGATATCGATTGGACATATAAAGAAGGATACAAGGTTCCCGTTATTGACTGATATTTATTACGTTGGTACTTATACGGGAAAAATTCTTCCGTTCGGTAGGAGGTGGAACTGTGATTTCTCCTCATATCAGTCATTTCCTGAGTCGCCTCTGAACTTATCATAAAAATTCAATGATGTGTCGACTGGACGAAGAAAACTCAAGCCCGCATCAGCTGTTCAATCATCACAAAAATATATATGATCCACTTCAGAAGGGTAGTGGAACTGATAAGAGATTTGATAATACAAGAAGAGTAGAGATGTAGAAGTGAAACTCAACTGTCAATTCAGTCAACTGAGAATAAACCAAACAGAGAAGATATGGTAGAGGATCATGAGAATTCAGCGTTGAAGAATGGCATTAACAATCATCGTTTTCTTCAACATTATATGCTATCATCATTATATGGTGAGTCTGAGGAAGATAGTATTTGAGCGGGTGGTTTGAGATATGGTTTGTAGACATCATACAAATGTGTGGCGGAAATGATTCGGTAGTCACCGGTACCAAAAAAATGAGGATATCAGAGTGAAGACGAGACGAATGAGAGGGGATAATGATTGACCGAGGAAATAGGTCTTAATAACTCTGAAATTGATAGGAATATTGAGGACAGCCTGAATAAAGAATAATCCAGAATGAACTAGTTTGTATAGAACACGGAATGAGAGAATGGGAACCAAATATGTTGACATGCTGTTGAAATGGTATGATATGTGTATGTATGTAACCAGATTACTGGGTGACATTGCAAAAATGCACGATAATAGAAGAGATGACAAAATTTCCTTACGAAGTGAGAAAAATAAACCTCTGCAAAATGGCTAGCCTCAATGAAGAACTATGAAGAACCAGTAACAAAGATGAATAGATTCGATACTTTTCCGAAACTGCAACACTCAGCTTCATAGGTATGAAGACGCTGGACTTGACAGGAATGAAATCATGATTGTTAGTTTGAACAGGAAATTGTTAATTTAAATCGGAGATATCCAATATGACATTGATGATTATAAGTTTGGAGTGACAATCATGAATGATCAGCTATCATCGTCTCTTCAAATTGACAATCATTCATAATTTTGACCTACCAATTGTTAGTTTGAAGTGAAAATTGTGCGTAATTATAATTGTCGTCATGAACCGATGATGAGAATTTCATTCTGGTCATGTTCCTTCAACGCTTGGACAATTTATTGGTCATATTGGCTCGATTATATGCATGATCTTTGCAGGCGAGATGCTGCAAACCCTGTATATGACTGTCGTCTCCAGAGACAGGACCCTACGTTCCAAGGTGCAGAGTCGATATTGGAAATATCCACATCAGATGGCATAAATCAAATAATGTATTCGATTCCATTCAGGAACACAAGTGTTTGATGCCGAGTATCTATATATCCCGGAAGCAATATTGAGGGTGAGCATGTCTGGATTTCAGAACCAGTTGTGCCTTGTGCAGCACCCGCATTTCGATTCACTTTTATGACATCTGAAAATTTTCAATTACGCGGATGAGATTACATTCGCGACGAGAAGGAAGCCATATATTACTTATTAAACAGTCACAATTCTACGAATTGGGAAGTGAAACGGTACCTTTCTCAGTTCTATTCATTTCAATCTCACTTATCTTTCCGTACCAGAAATATTGGAAAGAATTCCGAACAACCACATCGATGACTCATGAAATTGTGTCGAATTAGTTGAAGGAATTAGTAAACACGTTCATTGATAGGAACTGATGTACGCCTCCCAATGAACCTTCGGAAAATTTCGGATCAGACATAGGTGAAACTGGAGAATCTTATTGCAAAATCACCAGTGGCGTAAATTTCTTGAGTTATTATATTTCTGAATTCGCATACTGTCCAGAAACGATTTGTTTGGAATGATAAGAACTGATTTTCTCATTTCTCCTTTCTTGAAAGTACTGCAGGAATGTGCAGGAGATATCATGACGCATAGGAAATAGTGAAACAGCTAGAGAGTAAAAACCTCACGGTCGAGCTCTATTGAAAAAACTTACTACTTTCACAGAAATGCCCAAAAGATACTATGGGTTCATGAGATACTATACGATTCGTATTCTATAGATTTCTTTCTGGTTTCTAGTATTCCAATCTATACACAGACCCAAATCTGACAGTTGGCAGTTCTGATAGAAACTTAAACACAAATGAAGATTCCGGAGATGATTATTGCGTCTTCTCGAATAACCTACCAGGATTGCAGTTAGGTACTGGAGTCACAGTGCTTACTTCCTTACTTTCATGAAAAGAAAATAATAATCGAATATTTGGCAAAGACTATGTGCACATCTGTTCTTTTAATATACAGGGTAACTCACGATCCATGGTACGTTAGACGTTTATGAAGAACGCAACGCAGGATTTTTTTGAAAATTCCGCATCTCACATTTTATCAGCTGTTCTATCGATCTGAAATATTTTCGAAATTGCGACGTTGCCGTTTCTATCAAAAAGTCCTAGCAACTTCATTTTTTTGAATGGAACACCCCGTATATTAACAAATTTTAAGAATTGCCATTTTATTACAATACTCTTTTGTTGATGAATCCTTATACCTATCTCTATCAAGATCTATCAAGATCTATCTATTCAAGATGAAAAATAATTCTTGTTAAATATGATCCAAAACATATCCCTAATTGAACTGATGTACACCGAGAAGTCGCCTCCATATCATATAGGGCGTGCTGTAATTATTATTATATCCGTTGTTCATACAAGTGGTCGAAAGTTCATTTTTTCAAATGGTACCCACTGTTTTTTACTCAATGAATTGAATGACGAATAAAAATGCTACAAGATGGCGTAGCATGTCCCTATACCTAAATCATCAAGTTTTCTCAATAAAACCGCTTTTTGTGGAAAATATAATTTTATGAAAACGTTAATCTTAGATAGCCATGAAAATATCAAACTCATGACAGTTCGGTGACATAAATGAGTAATTCAGTAATTGTTATTGACAATGTTTCAAAAAATCTCCCAGAATGAACGCGAATATCGATTATTCAAACGAAGTTCTTATGAAGTTATTTATTATACACGGACAATGCGATCAAATCATCGCCAGAACTTGCAGAAAATTCAACCAAATGTATCCTGAATTGACACCAATGAACAGGAGGAAGTTTGTGAGATTACAAAATAATTTCATCAACTATGGCTCAAAGTTTCCAACAACTCTATCAAAAATCGGCTTATCTAGCATATCTAGGTTAAAAGCTGAATTCACTTTGGAAGTACAGAAAATAACAGAATTAGGAGGAACGGAAGTAACAAAAGTATGAACAAAATATCACATTTTCACAATGAATGCTCCAAATGTTGTCCATTACATTCTAAACATTATAAAATATGCTTTCGTACGCGACTCGTGGTTGCCTTTTGAATTTCATGAGGATCCAAATCTTCAATACACCGCACTATTCGCCGTCGCAGTTCTTCTTTGGTAGGCATTGGAGTACTGTACACCCTTCTTTTCAAAACACCCCATGAAAAAATTCAAGCGGCGTGAGATCAGGTGATCTCGTTGGCCAGCCCCACGGACCTAAACGGGCAAACCAACGATCCTCAAACATTTCGTAAAGTTTCCTGGGATTTTCCTGAGTTGAATGAGCTGGCGCCCCATCCAGTTGGAACCATGAATTCCTATATTCCTCTAAAGGCAAATTTTCAAGGAAATCTGTCACAGTCGTCCCCAATATTTGAATATATCTCTCAGCATTCAGTGTGCCATCGGCAATGAAAGAGCTGGTTTCATTATTTTTAAAATACAGGAAAGATTCAGGTCAAATTCTACTTGAAAACCCATTTTTTGTTATATGAGGATTATGATCATTCCAAAAATGCTTATTTGTCCTATTGAAAATCCCATCCCTCGTGAATTTTGATTCGTCGCTCCAAATTATTTTCGACAAAAATTCCGGATCCTCTCCGAATTAGTTGAATTTTCTGCAAGTTCTGGCAATGATTTGATCACATTGTCCGTGAATAATAAATAACTTCATAAAAACTTCGTTTGAATAATCGATATTCGCGTTCATTCTGGGAGATTTCTTGAAACACTGTCGATAACAATTACTGAATTACTCATTAATGTCACCAAACTGTCATGAGTTTGATATTTCCATGGCTATCTAAAATTAACTTTTTCATGAAATTATATTTTTCACAAAAAGCGGCTTAATTAAGAAAACTCGATGATTCAGGTATAGGGACATGCTATGTCATCTTGTAGCGTTTTTATTCGTCTTTCAATTCATTGAGTAAAAAACAGTGGGTACCATTTGAAAAAATTAACTTTTGACCACTTGTATGAACGACGGATATAATAATAATTTCAGCACGCCCTGTATGATATGGAGGCGACTTCTCGGTGTGAATTGAATACATCAAGCCTGTCCAAACCACCACTGGAATATCAACTCTTCATGATTCGAGAGCCCTGATTTACATAAGTTCAATTAGGGATATGTTTTGGATCATATTCAACACAAATTATTTTTTATCTTGGAAACCGATAGGGATAGGTATAGGGATTCAACGACAAAAGAGTATTGTAATAAAAAGGCAATTCTAAAAATTTGTCAATATACGGGATGTTCCATTTGAAAAAATGAAGTTGCTAGGACTTTTTGATAGAAACGGCAACGTCGCAATTTCGAAAATATTTCAGATCGATAGAACAGGTGATAAAATCTAAGATGCGGAATTTTCAGAAAAATCCTGCGTTGCGTTCTCCATAAACGTCTTACGTACCATCTACCGTGAGTTACCCTGTAAGTATGTAACTTCAACACCATCTTCATTTGAGAGCCGTTGACCGATGGTCGAAATTTCGATAATGATTATAAGGCAATTGTTTCCAAATGAAATGGGTAGCCATTCTCATCCAGGCATAGCTTGAATACCCCTTTCCAAGATGTTAACGCAATGTCTCATTTAAGGTGTGAGTTACCTATTCAATGACGGATTTTGAAGTTTTCGATTGCAAGTCTCAAGAGTTCATATAATTGATGAAGTGATCATTCGATGAGGCAACACATCGAAAACTCAGAAACAAAGTTCCATTCTGTTTGCATCATTTCCGAAATATTCTCTTGAATCGATCACTTCTGCTGAGATTTTGAGAAAGAATATGGATCATGGTGATATTTTTCTCGACTTCAATTTTATTGTTCTCTCGTTGACCTACAGACATCTTCCAGTAAATATCACAATGAATAAAATTCGTATCTGCGTATTCGATCTTTCATTGAATGACCATTTCACTAGTTATATAAATCCTTGAATTCATTTATTGTCACTCATCACTGAGAGTTCTCTGAGAGAATTATCGGGTAAATGAGCTCTAGGGACCATTTTCGATCTTTAAAAACCATCCAAGTTCAATTTGTCGAGGTCAAATGCATGACATTGACTCAACGGTTGAAGTGTCCCGACTTTCTCACGTTTCCAAATATAATTCATTGATATGAAAAGTACAGGGGAGCCGGTTTGATTTGAACGGAGTTGTATCAGTTCGGTTCAGAATAGAAATCATGTGAGAACAAATGACTTTCGTGTCCGAATTCTCTGAGCCTGAGGCAGCTCGGAAAATGCTCTTACTGCAAGCCCCCGTAGATCATTCTTCCTTATATAGAGTTTTAGTTGGAAAGCATTCGTTCCAATTATTTATGTTAGTTCAAAGATGAATGAATGTCTGTATTTGTTATGTTTGGAAAACGTTCGTTTTCTCAATATTGATCTTCGTTCATTTTCTCAAGGATGTAGAGCTCAAACGTGGGTAACCCCCTATATATTCGAACCCCGTTCGTGACAATATCTCGAAGAGCACCCTATACGATATATGCGTTGGGATCTAATAAGGGGGTATTCCAGATGAACAGAAATGAAATACACATCGCAGAGTGCTTTCGACTGTTGAATCATCCTCAGTTGTCACCTGTAGGTAAGTGGGTAACATAGATTGAGAAATTATGGATATAATCGAAAAAAGATATCGAAAGTATGGCTACTCACTGAATCCATTACATTACATTCAATTAGACAGTGACGAAGAACATATTGTGATATTTATGAATATGAGAGTCCATAATGGGCCGAGATCTTTCTGGACTGAATTTTTTAAAAAAAAAACGAGTACGTCTGGTACCAATTGGAGGAAGAGAAACAACAATGTTCAGTCAGTTCAGTCTAATGAGCACTTATTATTGTTAGTTTACCGTCACGGTATGAGGAGGAAACTCAAACGTGATTATTCTACCACTATGATCTTCTTTAAACCACCATAATGAAGTTTCACATAAACTGAATCTTTTGATCTCATACAGAGGTAGTAGGCCTAAACAAGCCATATTTCACGTGAGCTATAGAACCAACCTTAGAAAGTACTCTCCAATCATAAGAATGTGCAACTGCGTGAACTCTGTTTGTTCTGGTTCGGAACTGAACATATTTGAAATGTCGCTCAACAAACTCAAAACCAGCTTTTTTTTTTTTATCTGTGGACAACACGAAAGGGAAACCTATGATGTTCGAGGAACATCGTGTTAGCCAGTGGTGGAATTTTGGGAAAGAAGGAAAGTGTTGGAATTTTTCTTGAATGTTTGGAGGTTGTAAGCATCAGGAAAGACTTCACTAGGCAAAGAATTCCACAACTTTGCCGTTCTATTGATGAATGATGCTTGGTATAGCGATGTTCGACAGGTCTCGAGCCTGACAGTGTAGGGGTGACCAGCTTGAGCTCGTCTGGTTTGTCTACTAGGAATCGTGCGTGGTGGCATAATAGATGATATTTCCGTTGAGCACCGACCGTGAAAGTACCTATAAAAAAGGCAAAGATCGCCGACCTTTCTACGATGATCTAGAGAGGTCAATGATTTGGTGAGTGTTGTGTCATCGACTAGGCGAATAGCTCTCTTCTGAATTGAATCTAAGAGCTTAAGCGTATGTTTGGGGGCTGAGCTCCAAACATGTGAGCAGTACTCCAGGACAGGTCGAATTTGTGCTTTGTAGATCATAAGCAGTTGCTGGGATGTGAAGTATCTCTTCGCACGGAAAAGAAAACCGAGTTTTTGTGAAGCAGTCTTCGCAATGGACCTCACATGATCGTCCCATGAGAGAGCACTGTTGGTGGTGACACCCAGCAAGGATATTGACGACCTCATAGGAACAGTGGTACCCGACATCATCAAATTGGGCATTGTGTGATCAGCCTTCTTGGTGAACATACAAGCTTGAGTTTTAGTTGCATTGAACTGTACTAGATTCTCAGATCCCCATTTCAGAATTCTTGTCAGATCCTCATTTAAAGCATCAACCTGTCTTCGCCTTGCACCTCTGGCCTCATTGGATGATATAGGGGCTCTAGAGGAAAAGGCGGAATGAAGTGTACTATCATCCGCAAAGCTATGAACTGGGCTGGAGGTCACATTCAACAAATCATTGATGTGGAGCAAAAACAAAGTTGGTGCCAAGACAGAGCCTTGTGGAACACCAGCATTGATCGTCATTGTATCAGACGAGACCCCGTCTACCACCACGTAGAGTGATCTATCTGCAAGAAAACTCGATAGTAAAAGACACAGTTGGGGCGGCAAACCATATGACGGAAGTTTCGCTAGGAGGCCTTGGTGCCAAACTCGGTCAAATGCTTTTTAGATATCCAAGGCTACAGTTGACCTCTGGTGACGAAAGCCATATTGCCGGTCGTTCACGATTCTTGAGCTCTCTAGATATCGGATGAGCTCGATGTTGATTGCTTTTTCCATTACTTTAGAGATCACAGATGGTAGTGCAATCGGTCTATAGTTGTTAGGGAGTAAAAAATATGTTATCAAATGAGAACATAAAATAAATCTATAGCCCGAATAGCATTCACCACAAGCCAGATTGAGTTCTAACATCGGATAGAATAACATAATGTTTATATTTTTCATGTATAATTAGATTAACTCCGCTCATAAAGCATATAGCTCTCTAATTAATACTATGATGTTATTATGAATCTAGGTATTCTTGCCTGTATTACATCAAATGAATAAATAAATAATCGAAGTCAGTTTTCCTGAACGTCTAATGAGAATCAATCGAGTGGCCCAACGAAGAGAGTGCCTGGTGGAAGAAAAAAAATCTTCTGATCTGTCAATAGTATTCATCTCAAAAATTCTGTTCGACATCAGCCGAAGACATCACCAACACCAAAAAGGATTCCTGGCTGACAACGACGATGATTTATTTATTTATTCATTCATTCATTCATTCATTCATTTATTCATTTATTTATTTATTTATTTATTTATTCATTTATTTATTTATTTATTTATTCATTCATTCGTTCATTTATTCATTTATTTATTTATTTATTTATTTATTTATTTACGATGATGTGGAAAAGGGTTTCAAAGGGTCCATTTCCCAAACAATCCAATTCTTGAAAAGAGCTCGTTGAGAACTTTATTCGAGGAATTTTTGTTCTTGAAACCCAGTCAGCGGGGTTTGAAATCACACACACTTCATGAGCTAGTCAAAAATATACTACATTGAGCAGTCAAGAGCAACTTAAATCTATGACAGGATATGAGAGAAATATGGGCGAATTTGATCAAAGTGATTGAAATAGACCATATTGCATTACGCATAGGTGCGAAAAATTGTATTTCTCATTGGTGAGTTGATGTTGATAGATATGTCAATTCGAAATGCTTCGAGAAAATGCTATGAGAAATGTGATTAAGATTCGTGATGGAATAAGAATAGGAGAGATAAATGAGAATCAAACCGAATCGCTTCATTTGGATAATGTACTTGGATAATTTCAGTTCCACCAAATTTGCGAACGAACAAAATTGAAATAAATATAAATAGACTCCAGTGCATTTAGAAAAATTTGATCTTCGTATATTTGAGAAAATGATGGGATGATCCACATGAGTGAAAACGGAACATTATTCAAGAACCATAGAATTTCAGAACGCAAAATAGTTGTAGAATAATGGTGCCATCTTCCGGAAAACTTGCGATTCATTCATCAGCGGGGGTAGAGTGTATTGGTTGAAATAAGAGCGCATCAGTCTACTATTGCATTCTATTGAGCTTGGATTGCATCTTAACGACTTATTCCGGTATTTTCACACCACACTATGTTCATTATGAGTCGGAATTGATAGTCGAAAAATAGTTCAGAAATTGAAAGGAATTGATATGACGTGGCACACTATAATGAAAGAGCTAGACTCTGAGAGTAGGTATCAATATTGCTGTTCACTGTTGACGAGAGCGTATCTGAAAATGCTGAAAAATACACGGTGTTCAATTCAAAAACGACAACTAGATTTTTTTTAACTCCCACCACTCTATATACGGAACAAATAGACTGAAACGTTACTACAGTCGTACCATGAAAAACTCATTTCGAATAATTCGAGAATATCAAAAGGTTTCCGAGTTATCGCCTCTTCTCATGTTATCTCGGACAAGCTCTAGATCTGTAGATCATTACTTCAGACTGCTTCCATTAATCGATTGTCGTTTATATCGCAATATTTGAAAGGCTTTCCTATCGTCTCCTCATTGGAACTTCAGTTTTATAATGCAATATGACGACGTAGCATGAACAAATCTTTCTGCAAAAAATTTATGTTTTGTTCTTAACGAGATTTTATTACAGCTCTGGGATTATTAGGAATGGAAAATTCACATTGGATTCTGAAATCAAGTTTATACAGCTCTTCTTGAGGATTTGTTTTAGAAGTGAGAATGCATGTTGGTAACAAAGATGCTGTCACCTTCTCCTGCATCTTCAGGCAAGATTTGGAAAACCGGATGAACCTGTGATTGGATTTGGATGCGTCATGGTTTGAGACACGAGGACCAGAAAAATGTAGAAGAAGTGATTGAAATCTGCACTGAATGCATACGAGCAATCGATCAACTAAATATTCAGTTTGGAATTCCAAAATGCTCTCAGCTACTAAGCCATCATCAGTGAGTTAACTGCAAGTTATCACTCGAGTATCAACAAGAAGTTCTCAATGAATCTAGTCGATAAAACCATATATGGTACAAACATTGATGTGACCAGACATTCATTCTACAAATCAATTATTGCCCGCAACATCAGCAACACAAAAGGAAACGATGGAAGGGAGGAAATGGTTTCTAACAGCGAGTGAAATTTGACGATAGACCTGTGATAAATTTCTAAACGAATCATTCAATGATTTCTCCCCATTTCGAAACTCAGATAATTCAGATTCAGAGAAATGAGATGATTCAGAATGCATACTTTCTGTCAGTTCTTCGCTTTCTTATAACAACCTGGGGTATATGTAGACACTCATGATTCTGAAAATACAGATTCTTCAGAATGAGGTAGTGAATACATATTGAATATAACTACAGAAAACATACAAGAATGATGACTTTGAAAAAATATCACGGAAAGAACAATGCAAATACACTCACAAAATCCAGAAAAATCAATGAAAGTAACACTATAATCCATTTAGTTAGATGAACCCACACCTATGAGACTAGAAATCAAAATAACTTCGTATCATCAAGTGTGAGAACAAATCTATCAGTTAATGATTCTGTCAGAAAAAGTTCGAAAAACTCTCAATTCATTTCATTGCCGAATCCTGTGAAAAACAAAGCTATGAACTTTGTCTGATAGCACATAAATCAATGAAAACCATATTAACTGGAAACTGATAAAATGTTTTGATACATGAATTGAAGTTGTATAATATTGATGTTATAGTTATGCTATCCATTTCATTCATAAGTTATGAATATATTATGGTTTAATATCATACTGTTGGACTTTAGCAATTATTGTAATATTTATTGAATTTCTTAAATCAAATTCATTCATTTATGGACGCTATTTATGAACAGTTTCATACAAATACCTGATTCTAACATATCATATTGTTGTTAAATTGTATGTAGAATTGAAAAAAATACCACAAACGAATATTGATATGTTCCGTCAAGAGAAGGTTGCTGCAGTGAAAAAATCATTGTATATGGTACCTATATCTACCCAGTTCCCGACTCCGAGCATTCAGGAATTTGTTTTGTTGTACTACCGATCTTTACGTTCGGTGATTTTACCAAAGATGTTACAACATATTCGCCTTCGCATGGGGACCAATGAAAAACCAAGTTGCTTTCAATTCACTAACAATGAAAGAGTATGAGCGAAGAGTTCGACATATTTTTTATTCATTTATCTCTGATGATGTTCAGGAGTATCACAAATGTGGGTATTGCAGATAGAATGAATGAATGTCTTGAGGTTCACTGTAGGAACTTTTGAACACTTATTATTGTGATTCAGATAGTGAATAGTATGCACATTTTTTTGATCACTTTTATATTCTTTTTATATCATCAATAGAGCCAAATGAAGGTTTTTTTTTTATCTGTGGACAACACGAAAGGGAAACCTATGATGTTCGAGGAACATCGTGTTAGCCAGCGGTGGAATTTTGGGAAAGAAGGAAGGTGTTGGAATTTTTCTTGAATGTTTGGAGGTTGTAAGCATCAGGAAAGACTTCACTAGGCGAAGAATTCCAAAACTTTGCCGTTCTATTGATGAATGATGCTTGGTATAGCGATGTTCGACAGGTCTCGAGCCTGACAGTGTAGGGGTGACCAGCTTGAGCTCGTCTGGTTTGTCTACTAGGAATCGCGCGTGATGGCATAATAAATGATATTTCCGTTGAGCACCGACCGTGAAAGTACCTATAAAAAAGGCAAAGATCGCCAACCTTTCTACGATGATCTAGAGAGGTCAATGATTTGGTGAGTGTTGTGTCATCGACTAGGCGAATAGCTCTCTTCTGAATTGAATCTAAGAGCTTTAGCGTATGTTTGGGGGCTGAGCTCCAAACATGTGAACAGTACTCCAGGACAGGTCGAATTTGTGCTTTGTAGATCATGAGCAGTTGCTGGGATGTGAAGTATCTCTTCGCACGGAAAAGAAAACCGAGTTTTTGTGAAGCAGTTTTCGCAATGGACCTCACATGGTCGTCCCACTGTTGGTGGTGACACCCAGCATGGATATTGACGACCTCATAGGAACAGTGGTACCCGACATCATCAAATTGGGCATTGTGTGATCAGCCTTCTTGGTGAACATACAAGCTTGAGTTTTAGTCGCATTGAACTGTACTAGATTCTCAGATCCCCATTTCAGAATTCTTGTCAGATCCTCATTTAAAGCATCAACCTGTCTTCGCCTTGCACCTCTGGCCTCATTGGATGATATAGGGGCTCTAGAGGAAAAGGCGGAATGAAGTGTACTATCATCCGCAAAGCTATGAACTGGGCTGGAGGTCACATTCAACAAATCATTGATGTGGAGCAAAAACAAAGTTGGTGCCAAGACAGAGCCTTGTGGAACACCAGCATTGATCGTCATTGTATCAGACGAGACCCCGTCTACCACCACGTGGAGTGATCTATCTGCAAGAAAACTCGATAGTAAAAGACACAGTTGGGGCGGCAAACCATATGACGGAAGTTTCGCTAGGAGACCTTGGTGCCAAACTCGGTCAAATGCTTTGGAGATATCCAAGGCTACAGCCAGAGACTCCCCATGTTTCTCTATTGACACCTGCCACTTATGTGTCACATATGCAAGCAGATCTCCAGTTGACCTCTGGTGACGAAAGCCATATTGCCGGTCGTTCACGATTCTTGAGCTCACTAGATATCGGATGAGCTCGATGTTGATTGCTTTTTCCATTACTTTAGAGATCACAGACAGTAGTGCAATCGGTCTATAGTTGTTAGGAAGGGTTTTCTTGCCCTTCTTTGGAATCGGTTGGACCCTAGCTTTTTTCCAGTTAGAAGGAAATACGCCGAGTTTGTACGAAAGGGTGAACAACCTGCAAAGAACTGGTGTTAGTTCTGGGGCACATTTCTTGAGAACAATAGGCGGTATTCCGTCAGGCCCCATAGCCTTCTTGACGTTGAGGCTAAGCAGAATGTGTCTGATTGTGCGTTGCCGGAAGACAATTTCTGGCATACGGTTATCGATGGTAGCGATTTTGGGTAGTTCCTGGCCTCGCGGATCTAAGGTAGAATTGTCTGCAAACATTTTCGCGAAGGTGTCAGCTTTTTCATGAGGTGTTATAGTCAATGTATTATCATCCTTTGTGAGGGGAGGAAATGAGCTAGAAGTGAAATTTCTCCCGATTGCCTTGGCAAACGTCCAAAATGAACGGGAACCATTTGGACACTCTATGAGCTTCGATCTTATTTTCGTGTTGTATGCCTCTTTAGACTCATCTATCGTTCGATCGCATGTATTCCTAGCTTCAACATATTTAGCTCTAGTTTGAGGGCTTGGGTTTCCGCGCCAACGACGGTATGCTGCATGCTTCAGTGCGACAACCCTAGAACAGGTTCTATTGAACCATGGTTCACCAGTAGTTCGTGATTTGGTGCTATGTGGTATGTAAGTTTCCATTCCCAGCATGATGATTTCCGAGATCTCTTCAGCACATTGCGTAGGATCTCCCGATTCAAAACACATTCTGCTCCAAGGAAACTCAGAAAAAAACATGCGAAGGCCATCCCAGTGCGTGGGAGTGGAGATGAGTGTGTGGTCTGAGTTTCCTAGTGGTGCACGGACTTTCACTTCATACGGTTCCGGATTGTTAGTGAGGAACAGGTCGAGCGTATTGGCATAATGATTGTTGATATCAGGGATCCGAGTTGGTTCGTTTATCAGTTGCTCAAGACCATAGGTGATAGCGAAAGCCTCAGCCAGACGTCCTGCGTCGTCTGTTTTGTTCGAGAATTTGAGCCAGGTGGAGTTGTGGACATTGAAATCCCCCATGATGATGATTTCAGCTGCTGGGTGATTCTGTTGAATGAAATCAAGTTTCAGAGAAAGGAATTCGAAGAGGTCACCAGGAGTTGGTTCGTTTGGTGATAGATAAAGGCAGCAGATGAACTTTGTCTGTTTGTGGTTATCGATCTTGAGCCACATTACATCGAATTCTTTCGGTTCCAGTTCCTCCTCACGATGGCATGAGAGATCATTTCTGGAAAAGAGACATAAACCTCCTCTGAATCTGGAACGGGTATGCAGTTTATATCCAGGGCAGAGCATATAGGTCGTATTAGTTGATGAGTTGACCTGCATCGAATTCTATCTATAGCATACTTAACAAAAAATTCGAATGAATTTTTGTGCTAACCTAATATCCGAGATTTCGGATCGTCATAGGGAAATGATCTCGAGAATCACATCTTCAGAAAACTCCAATTCCAAGAAATTGACATTTCTCAATACGATATGGAATTGCTCTCCATCACAGAACTCATATTATCACAACCTTCAAGAAAGGGTACTTCTTTGAATTCGAATGGCGATATTTCTTAGAGATTTACAAATAAGTCAGTATTTTGACTAGCTATTAGGTACCGGTATGGAATATATAGATAAATAGTAAATTTCAACAGCATCCATGATGAGTAATCACATTCTGGGTGTTCTGTTTGGAAAAATCGAATGTCGGTCACTTTTTCAAGTGAACGAAATACCTAGATTTTTTGACCACCCTGTAGTGACGCACTCTAGATTTGACTAGGTGTAGATAGCTCTCGGTCATCACCAAATCACCATCCACCAAATCTCAGTGTCCCAATACCTCGATGTTCAAATATAGCAGTATATTTTTGAAGCGCTGTTTTCATCAAAAAAGGGAGAATATTCACCATCTCAAAAACTGGAAATATCGAGAACACAATGAGGATTTTCAGAATGACCACATATAGGGTCATTGATTTGGAATATCAAAGTTGATACAACTTTCTAGTTGAAGCAGCAACGCTGTAATGCCAAAAATACCTCAAATGAATACAGCAGAATCTCTGATATGAGCATACCTACATATTTTCATGATTCATTTCACTGATTCTGGATTTATTCGTAGTGTGATATCGTCGTGACATACCCTGTATGATATACTATTTCGCGTCTGTACAAATTTTTCACCTATCTGGCAACACCATTGAAGACGACTCTCTTCATTACTATACTATCTGCGAAACTGAATATTGATTTGTGAACGGCGAAAATTAGGATAGTAATTCCATCAACGTGCAATACTAGGGAGGTTGTTATAACGACCTTTGGAAAATTAACAGCTCTCTCAAATTTGAATTTCATCGTACGACATTCATTACAACATCTCATCTGCTTATTTGAATTTCATGTTTCCATTTCCTCCTTCATGTGATTAAATCCCTCCTCATGACTGTAAAAGCTGATTTTAATGCTGTTGAACAGTTAATTAGTCCGATATACAAGTGTATTCCAGGTCTAAAACCCTTGATATCCTACCGCAATGACCCAAGGCTGGATCAGTTGTTTATGTATCTCTCATAGGGAACTGATGATATAATTGATGTTTGTTGATATGGTTATTGAGTTGAGCACTACTTGAATAGCTTGCATAAGGAATCATGTATTCATTTTAGTTTCATTCCGTGAAACAGTAAGGCAAGCACATGCCAAACTGATTAAACTAGGGAATCAGGGCATGGAAAAGCTGACGAATTTGTGGAAGGAGGATCACGAATGGAACTCAACATGGGTCAGATATATAAGGAGTGCTACTAGAAAATAACAGAGGAAACGTATATAGGAGAGAATCCATCGAAGGACCCAGTCAAGAACTGGCCACGTGGCAGTGAAAGAGCAAATTAACAAAATGGGATTTTCCACCACGGACCTCCACTATGTCGAAAGGCTCAGAAAATAGTTCTATATATACTGTGCTAGCGTGACGCACTGGGTTGCAGGAGACAACAAATCTTCAGACAACTAGTCGGCAGACTATAATTGAACAAATCACACCTACTGTTGAACTTATACAGGCTTCGAACATGCTGAAATCGATTGGATAGAGCGAGAGACGTGATCCAAAGGGCCGAGAGGTCTGAGTATCATTTGACACTTTGGTCAAACGCTGGGACTAGGCCCACGTTACGTCGACGAAAGATTTCAACCACAACCATCTCCCGATGAGATATTGGAAATTCCTGGTGTTGCCAACTGCATCATGAGTAACAAGATCTAGGATCTGAGCATCGGAATGAATGCGAATTCGACCACGCCATTGGTAACGAGGGAAAGTCCAGCCTAGAAATCTAATGAAATAAATCACTCGTTCAATATCTACTAATATTTCCTCACGTGTAAATGTTGGTCGAATGAAAGAACCGTCGAAGAGAAGAAACGACATTAGCCTTGATGCTATGAGCGATGACCTCCAGTTCCATTTGAATTCCGAAGCATTATCTGTGTGGTCGAATGTTGTGCAATAGTGCCTCTATGCGATGTTGAAAAAAATCGATGTTGTCGTGAATAAGATGGAAAAAGTTCGACGAACTGAAACATTATTTGTGTTCGCTATCTGCAATGCGTCTACCTATCGAAGTTTGTGAATGCTTTCTTTCGTGATTACGTTAGAGAACGTCGTCAATCGATTCTACTTGATGCATTGCCTGATGATTATAAGTTTCTATATTAACTCCTTCTTATCATTATCTTTTTCAATTCCAGTGGGCTGACACTTTGTTTGTTGGGGACAACCCACTGAATAATTCTTCTCATTCTCAAATGAGTATAACCCCTTACACTGTCAGGTCCAATTACTATGGAGCAGTAACTTGGGGGTGATCTCGCTTGGGAGGCCGTCAATTCTTATGGAATGATCATCTTGAGAAATCCATATTTGTCGAGATATGAATGGGAAACTGAAAACGCAAATACACTTGTTCATCCATAGACATAATGCGATATAACGAGTGCTCTATTAGCACCTAAAAGCACTCGTACGGTATAGACGAGACTCTAGTGCAGCCCTATCCTCCGAAAATAGGAGGTGCTGAATTTAGTGAAACTTCTCATTTCCTTCAATCACTTTTCAGTGTCAAGAATGGAATCACGAAGAGAAATATTATTGAAATGTATTGAAAACGGAAGCAGAGTCGTTCCCGAGATGTTCACTACAAACATTTTCTCAGAACTAAGGTGTCACTGATAAATAGAGGTGATTTAGGAGGAAATTCAGGTATCCAAAAGTCGAATTCCAATAAGAGTGGCATTTTGGGGCAGATCATATGTCTGTCCTCACAATAAATATATCGAGATGATTATCATAATTTCTATTTCCATTTTCCAGAAATGAGGAGAGGAAATCCCACAAAAACTAGAACAATAAAAAGAGAATGTAATAAAAAATTCCAATTTCCGATCGTCAGGCAGATAAAACCGAAGCAAGTTTTTGGCACCAGCAGAGCCAAACGTTGTTGTGAGAGCGTAGGAAAAAACTAACAAAATATCGAGATTTGCTTTCCGAATTTCGCAGACTTGGTGGTACATGTCGAACGCTGCTTTCGGAACTCCAGAAGATTCCAGGATGCCAATCAAAGACAGTCATCCTCGGTTCATTGCGTCTGCTTAGGGCTCACGATTTTCGGTTCCAGTGATCACGCACTTCAAGGCACGAGGAGTGGCTATTGGTTTCTTCCCAGTTCGACTCGAGAAAAACCAATCGAAATATCTTGATATTAATGATAATGATACTATAATGATCATCTTCATGATGTATATAATTCACTAATGAATTATGAGAATTCCTATTCATATTCATCATTGAATAGTGGATACAAAACGTGAGTTTTCTGTAACGTCAATGACTTCGAAAGAAACAAATGATTCACTAGTGAATTATGAGATCATAGTTCACTAGTCTTGACTAGACTAGAATCAGCATGTGATGAATCGGAGTGTACTTTCTGCATTTCGAAATCATTTTGGATTGAGCAAGAGTATTGTTGAACCTTCCTGGGCTTTAATGAACAATGGTATTCGAGAGAGTTGATTGATTCATATTTATCTAACCAATGAACTGATCACTTTTTCATGCAGGCATTCTTCAACATCGAAATGCGATCCCTGCCTTCAATCTCCTCTCGAATGACAGGTACAACCCCTAATTTCACAAATGGGGAGTAAAGTCTTGTGATATATAGTTCGGAAAGCCTTTTCATTCTCTATGCAGAGATGTTATCGTTTACGAGTTTATTGCAACAGTCAAGATAATATAAAATGAAATCATGAAGAGATCGGAATTCGCTACAATATACTCGAAACTTTGGTCTGATAGAAATGATAACATTCATTGCATGAAAAAGAGAATGATTGTAATGAGATCGAATATACCGGTGTGAGGTTATAGCTGAACATAGTGAATCAGAAAACATGAAAAGCAAAGAGTAGAAATATGGTTACAAAAAAATCTATTGATGTCATTGAGGGATCAAATGAACAAACGTTCAATCACATAAACTTCCGAGGGGCCACTAGGAAACATCCGAAGTATCTGTTACATGTGAAGGAGAAAAGTGTGTTATGTATTCAAGTTGAAAGACCTCAGTTTGGGAATATTAATTACTGATTGAACCAGATTTTTTTGCTATTTGATTACTGGAAGAGATCGATCTACCGTATTCTGCTGTATATTGGGAATGCCAGCAGAATATGATCTAGGGTTGATTCCATGAAGGTTATTGATTGAAGTTACCTCGATATCTATCATGTGAACTATGTGTATTGTGTGGACTAGGTATGTGTGTGTGGGCTAGGTAGAAGCTTTTCATTGAGTCTGAACTTTGATTAGCAGAAGAAGGTCCTGATACATGAGTGGAAAGGAATTAGCACGTATCTCTGAATCGTCGCTCAATTACTCACTGCGATACGTCTCTAAAACATGAAGATTATCTCGTTTGGATGATTTGAAAAAAAAATGCCGACGTTGGATTTCACCAGCTGCCAGGAAGCGAAAATATTTAGTCCAGACCGAATTGAGGAACATATTTTAGGTAGGCGAGATGCATCCATGAGTTTAATGTCACCGAGCAGCGAGTCTGGAGTATTCCTTGTTAGTGACAGTAATACCAATTGAGAACGCTCCAGAATGTCTGCATATCGCAGGCTCCAAATTCCGATACCATATGACAAGGAAGAGAACACAATTGATTGATAAAATTCAATTCTGGGATCCCAAGAGTTCATTTCGGAGCTGGTCATCAACTGCTCCGACCGATTGATTAGCTCTCATTCTGGCTATTTAAGTCATTTCCAGGAAGAGTGCAGGAAAACAGAACTCGAAAGCAAGATGAATGATTTTTTTTCATGACTTTCAGGAGTTCTTTGAACTCGAGATTATATCCGCCCCTACAGAAGACCATATTTTTTGTTTTTCACCGCTAGTTTCTTCTCTATTGAATATTCTTCCAATGTTCCGCATATAACAGCATGATAACACTTCTGAACTTATCAATATTGACACTACTATGATTTCCAGCCAGAACATATTCTTCAATTTGGGGCATATGATGGGATTTTCCTTTTTTGTCCTAAAAATGGAGATAAAGATTTCAATAATTATTTCATTATATCTTCAGTAAGGACAGATCAACGGACATGGATATTCATTTTGATATTTCGCAATTCAGAACATTAGCGTATGAGAATCATCACGTGAAAAATTTTATTCGTCCACACTAGAATATGTAGAGAGCAGAAAACACATATGCAGAAAAATAATATCATATCCAGAGAAATCTATTTTGTATTTTATATATTTTGTGTACTATCGGGAGGTAATTCATTTATTCATTTATTTATTCATTTATTTATTTATTTATTTATTTATTTATTTATTATCAAATCCAAACAAGCTTGACCAGCTTGATTACATGGATTCCTCAACGCAAAATCATAATTACAGAATCATGTTAACTAGAAAATAAACATACATGATGTGATATATATGTAGTAAATGTAATAATCAGAACTGTAGATGTACCTGTCAGGCATACTGAATTTTGTCCAGATTTAAAACGATGAGGTCAGTATATGATTCAGAATGTGTTTATGAAATACTGATTGGGGTAATGTCCATTCAATATCGATGTATTGATTGAATTGATTTGCCAATTTCAACATAGTTGTAAGAGTTGTTCTAGGCGTGAAGACTGCGACAGATATGTTGAATAGCATCGGGTTCCGAGTACGACGTGAGGGTACGTGGAAAGGGATCAGCTCTAGGATTTCCGTTGAATCCACCTTGTTATTGATCAGTTCATGTAGAAACATTGAAGCTGATATAGTTCTTATTTGATTCAGGGCTAATATATTGAATTCTCATGTGAGTTGAGCGTACAAAAGTGAAATTAGGCCATTTCTTATATTTTTTGAAATATAAATAACGAAGGAAAGAGAATATGTCATTATATGTAACTCCTGAATCTTTTACCTCGGTTTTTCTGATCAGAGTCTCTTCATTCATTAGATAACCAAAGATTACTTCATCTTTCAAGCGAGTTATTGTTAAGACAGCACATTTCTTTATATTGAAGAAAAACTTATTATCATGATTCCATTTAACAACGCTATCTATGTCTTTCTGGAGTAATACACAGTCCCTTACTGTTTGAATATTTCTAAATATTTTCAAGTCGTCCGCGAAGAGTAAACATTGTGAATATTCCGATACTGATGGAAGATCATTAATGAATAATATAAACAGTGAAAGTCCCAAGTTGGATCCCTGTGGTACGCCTGGATTTGCATGAAATTTACCAGAGGTATTTCCATCGTGCCTAACAGTGAATAATCTATTCTGTAAATAGTTTTTGATTAGCTGAAGTAAATTATCTGATATTCCAAAATTTCTGATTTTTTCTAGAAGGGTGTCGTGATTAACTTGATTAGCTTTACTGAAATCTGTGAGGATTACATCTAACTGGGATCTGTTTTGTAATGTCCGAAATGCATTGCTGCTGAAAGTCAGTAAATTTGTGTTTATCGAGCGTTTAGTCATGAATCCATGCTGCTCCGGTGCTACACATTCACTCAAAGAGGTATACAATTTGGTATAAATAATTTGCTCGAATACCTTGGATGGAGCGCACATAATTGATATTCCTCTATAGTTTTCCATTTCTAGTACACTACCGGCTTTATGAATTGGTGTAGTGATGGACTTTTTCCAGAATTGTGGGAAGATGTTTGTGTTCATTATTAGATTATGAATATGTGATAATGGTTTCATAAGCCATTCATGATTCGATATAAATAATTCATTCAATATATACGGAGGCATACCGTGCCAGGAGTAAAGAATTTTGACAGGTTATCATTATTCCGGCAGCTTTTTTTCATTTCAATCTATCGATAGCCTCAGTATAATCTGTTTCGGTAATTGAATTGATTGAATTAGATATTAATTTCATAAAAGTCCCCAAATTCAGGTAATTGCTAATGAAACTCCATCGTGTTGCTGCATACATCTTATATATTCATCAGATTAATCAGAATAATAAAGATAACAAACTTTCGAGCTCCTAATGGATATTACCTCTATTCATGCAGATGAACAATCCTTGAGTAAGGAATTGATGTACAGTACAAAAACTATCAAGATTCTACTTGGGCACGGATAGATTAAGGAGTTATATAGGGTACTAAAGCGGCGAACTATTATGGCGATATGGTTTTGCGTTAATATCAAATGGAGCAGAGTTTTATCTCCAAGTTTATGCCCCAATTCCATTAGGTAAGGCGATACTGGCTCGAGTGGGAGGTGTAAAATGAAGAAACAAGGTTTCAATAATAAATGATGATTGTTCGGACAGCAGAGAAAGAATTCTCATCTCCTTCCTGAGAATTATTTCCCTGGAATGCGAATTAGGTGATACCACAAGTAGGAAATTATTTCATTGATCAGTCTATGCAGTGTTTTTTCAACACAGTAACAATACAAGGTGATATTCAAGTAGGAATAATTATTCTCATGATGATGACTAATGACAATCCATTCGACAAATCATATCATTTCACATGCTGATTTCATCCGGTCATAAATGACAGCAAAACATCGACCAAAGTGCTTTGAAATGGCCTTAACTCTCATGTTTCAATATTTGGTAGATCCTCCCGAGCATTGAACTCTATTAGATTTTTGAATCCCCATTCCAGAATTCTTGCCAGATCATCATCCAACGTATCGACCTATATCATTCTTGCACCTCTGACCTCATTGGGTGATAAAGGGGCTCTATAGGAGGAGGCGGTATCAAATGTACTATCATCTGCGAAGCTATGACCTAGGCAAGAGGTCACTTCTACCGAATTGGTGATGTTTGCTCCACATCAAACAAATTCTGTGTGAAGACATGGTTGACTTGTGAAATAATAGCATTGATAGACATTGTATCCTACCCCATAGAGTTATCTATCTGCGAGGAAACTCCATAGTAAAACATAATTTGGTCGCTAGGGTGCCTTAGTACTAAAATGCTACCGCCAGAGACTCTCCATGTCTCTCGATTGAGATCTGCCACATATGTAGCAGGTGTGCGAGCAGGTTTCCTGCACGGTTTATAGAAAGAACGGTTGTCGCATCGCTCCGAGAAATAGTTTCCAATACTGACGTCAATTTTGGGCGAGAAGTGACCTAACCTCAAACCTCTCTTCATTTATTCAGTTCTGTTATGTATTCTTGTACTATAACTAACTACTATTACTATTTGACTATTCGACTATTTGACTATTTGACTTCGTATTCAATAACATTTCAAGAGGATTTTTCAGCAGACGGTGAACTTAATTCACTTTATATATTTCTCCACTCTGATAGCTAGGAAATGAAAGGACCAAGGCTTAATAATAATGAACTTATATTAGGATCAAAAGGCTACATTCACAAAGGTACTCACTATGATTAGAGAAAGCTATAAATAAATGAGAAATAAGATCTCTACCTCTGAGTAACCAATTGATAATGATGACTGATGTATTTGATGTCACTAATGTGATTCTGTTATGTTTATAAGAACAATCGAGACTATCAGGTGGTTTCATTCACACTACTCCACATAGTTACATACAGTATAGATATCATCTGCACCAAGTGTTTGTAATGATGGTAGGGTATTATTGTAGTATCTTTATTGCAATGAAGATTGTTTACTTTCAGGAAATTGATATCGAATGTAATTTAATAGTTTGTTATGTGCTAGTTTGGAATGGAAAATAGGTGGAGATTTACAGACATAATCGAGTGATCAGTGATTTTTGTAGTCGAATGTACCTTTGAAACTGTATTATCGGTATTAGTCAATGCCAAAAAGATTATTGAGTTTTTGTGTACACAAACTTTCGTCTAATTCACATTGAAATTACTTACCAGAATGAAACGATTTTTAGATATAAGCTTATAACAGATCTCGAAATCTCCAAAGGATGTTACAAGTGAACTAGAAGGTAAATGATATGAATATCCAATGAACCATATTGCAGATTTGAAGTTTATTTCAACAGTTTGCGATTTATATACATGACAATGCCATCCGTATGCCAATTCTGAATCACAACGGATATAACTATAATTATCTTTATTCAGTTCCATGTCTTCAATATCCTCTGTTGTTCTGGTTTCACTCAGTAGAATAACTCTTGGATCATAAAAAAAAACAATTCGTTCATGCTCCAGTTAGCTTTGTTACTTGATTTATATGATGTCACTATCCAACTGTATATCAGGAATATCAACTGTTTTTTTTTCTCAAATGCCTACTTTGGTTCGACTCTTGTCTTATCTGAAAGTGGTGTTAGTTCTCGGACACGTTTCTTGAGAACAATTGGAGAACTTTATTGATCATCCGGGATTGCCACTCGGATGTAACGATCTAGCGAAGGCTTGGCCAATTTCAACCGAATTTGTCATTCTGATGAAGCTGATCTGGAGGAAGGTTTGAAAAATCCAAAACACGAAATAGGACATACCACAGACGAATAAATAAGAGTTTCACTCGCTCAACTCAACATTGTCCTTAGTTCCAACTAATGTTACTGTCCATAATTTTTGAATCCATGTTAGTTTTTCAGATTGTACTTGCTTTACCAAGAAAAGTGTGGATTCTATGATAATGAAGCTTTTCTTACTTCGACTCTAACGCTATTCATATTCGTATTGTTAGAAAGAACTTATTTCCGAAACCTTCCGTTGAATCGCTTATTAATTCAACACATTACAAATCTATTCCGCAAGTCATTCCTGGTAGCTGAAGAACATCTCAAGTACATCGGAAAGCGAGATCTCCCTAACAGCAAACAAAATTCTTATCTCACCCAACCAGCCAATCGAGCAGTTGAGATTTTTTTATTCTTGGAATTAACTCGGATATTTATCGACGCCGCCATTTTCGAGTGCATATCGCTATCGCTAATTGAAAATTGTCTCGGCGCCCGGCAAGCACGATATACTCTTTGATAAGTTTAGAGGTTTGCGAAAGCATAATTAATATTTATATCTAAAGTGCAGTTTCTCCAGATATTGAATTTTGTCGCTCGGTAGGTCGAGGCACAACTGGGAAATCTAGAGTCCTTGTTCAGTCGACAACAGGCACGTGCTTGAGAGGGTTATGAGGTCATTACCCCCATCCCTATGGCTGCATCGACAAATTATAAAACATTTCTATTGAAATCATTGAAGTTACAATTTGGAAACTCTGGTTAAATGCTCAAATACAAAATAAATATATACCTGAAAATCAAAACAATAGTTGGAAGAGTCTAGAAGTCATTAGATTTTTATGAATATTGTTGTGGTGTCTTGTGCATATATTCATTTCGTATTTAAAAATCTCCATAAAATTAACAAAATAGTGAAGATTCAAGGGATGTCCGGAATCGGTATTACAATGCCACGAGAAGTAGTTGAACTAGGTATTAGGCCAATGTCTATCATCCTGACCTTGATGAAGTTAAAAGCACCATAGAGGATCTTAGCTATGAAGCTGTGAAAAAAGTGGATGACCGAGTCCTATGGAATGAACCTAGACACGCGCCTATTCGACAATGAGATATTGGCTTCTCGTTGGCTCGGAAATTCTGAAATGAATGACAGTAAATATCTTCTTCCGGAAGAAATCATATCTATGATCCCTCATTGAGTTGTGCATGAATGAAGATCTGGAAATGCTTTTTTTCACACTAAACTATGTATGAATTCGAAATACCGAGCTTTCGAAATCTGTGAAAATATATAGGGTGTCCCATTTGAATTGAAGGAGTTGATGGCATTTCCGGTTGAACCGGAAGTATATTATTAACAAAAAAATGTACATCAGATGCATTTTGTTTCATTGCACTCACCTGCAAATTTTTAAAATATCGTCCAAATTGATCTTCGAATATAATAATTTTGACCGAGTAAAAAATGAAAAAAAAGTAAAGTTTCATATTATAGAGATAGATCGATTATTTTTTCTTTATATAAGTTGCAACTCCTTTTTTTTGATATCGGATACAGACCTGCTGTTTTTAATACCTCAGCTGATGTCGAGGTCACCATAGATAAGTTGAAGATATGAAGTAGAGGAATCAACGAAAGAGAGATGAAATCTTCCACTGGAAGACTCGGTATATGATCTGGTCCGATGAATAATTCATTTTCAATTTTTTGTGCTGTCTCAATGAAAATTCTGCGCTGTCTCGATGATATCAATTTCAGAAAACTTTCCAGATATTGATTCCGTCAAAGTTATTATGGTAGTTGTCTGGCATATCATAATGGGAACAGTCCGATAAAAACTAAACGCTCTTGAAATGATTTCCGAGATCAGTGTGAAATAGTTACAATACTAGCAAAGTATACAGAATACTGAATCGAACTGTGATACTAGTGACATTATCGAAGTCGGAAATAGAAAAAACATAAAAATTCTTCAGTTCGAAAATCAGTAGGTTAGTGAGAATTTGCGAGTGTACACCAAACGTTTGGAATAGTACATGGGCCAACAGCACAAATAGACATATGAACACGACCTGTAGTAGTATCCTATCACCTACCTGCACATGGATAGCATGGATCTTCGATCATTGAACAGACTAGATAAGTAATCCACAGCCCTGGCAATACAGTTTGTTTGGAAGCAACATCTATAGTATCTATCTTTGTCAAAATAAGGATAGCAGCAGCTGATTCTCCCAGCACCAGTGCCGTGTTGTCAGAGGAGGTCGAATTTATTATTAATTCATGATGAAACCAAATTGAAAATCCGTAACAATTCCAGTGGTACTTTTCAGCATTTCTTGGTGGGAAAATGAACATCCCTATACTTCCTTCACATTGTTACGAAAAATTCGAATACATACAATCCTATGGTGATTTTTGTAACTTGCTTGTTATCAATAAACTTATTATGACCACGTCACAAGAAAAGTTCAATTCTCAACGCCATATGAAACAATATACTTACTATTCAGTATACAGTTGTCTACTTATACTTTATCATAAATAACGTTCAATTTCAATAATGGCGATCAGTGACAGTGCATGTAAGTATATTTACGATTTCAAAGTTCAGTACCTACTAGTGGAAATAATTTTCAAAAAAGTGAAAAACTCGTTTTCAAGGCAAATAGATATGATTGCATATTTGAATGTAATTTTCAAATCTGAAGATGAAACTTTTTTATATCATTTCACGATATCGCCAAAAATGAAGGAGGTTTCATCTTTAGCAGAATTCATATATTTTGACGCAAAAAAATGATGTCTGATTATTTCATTTCAGGTAGATAGATGAAAATCGATAATGAATATGTGTTGACAAGTATTATGACGAAATGTTATATAAACAATAAAATCATGACTCATGTGAGGATGTAGCAAATAGCAGTGTTTCTTATTCAAAACAGGACTGAAATGAAAAATAACCATGGATAATCACACAAATAATTTATTGATTTTTGAATAGGATTGTTTTTGTTAACATACTTCTTACTCTAACTTCCGTTGAATCTTTCAATTTATTTGTCTCATGATGGAGTCTTACAGTGAAATATTTCTCCAAATTAGTTTGACTAGTTCCAAAAACAGTCAACGGTAAATTTCTCATTGTTGTGTGTACAAGAAGTATAGAAATATCCTTATTTTTATCAATTATATTAATTGAGTCCATCATTATTCTCAGTGATTTTTCATCAGCTCCACATATTCTGACTACAAATAAGGAAGCATTTATCAGTGCTACATATTTCACCACAAGACACTGTCGCAGCTGACCTATGGGTATAATCAATATAATCTAATCAATTCAATTTAAATTCATTTTTATCCATTCCATTTAGGAAAATGCTTCAAAATCTCGAATGATACGACAATGGTAACTCACCTATGAAATGACGTGTTTTGATCGCCGGTTCAAATTGTCTTTAACACACCTCACAACGTCTCACCATTATATCAAATCACCAAAACAGAAAATAAACTGAGTTTCTGATGAATTCTGAGTACACAAAACTGAACACAGGTTGAATAATATCGATAAATCAAAACGTAAATAGTGACAGATACCAAACAAAGCAATAATCGCCGTTGACTGTCAATATCAAATTGCGGTGTTGCAACGTTGAGCAAAAAGTATTCATGATACCTAAGCTGGTTCTCGAGCCCCCAAGAAAGAAAAATTGCTAAGTCTCAGAATAATGTAGCAATCTTCTATTAATCAGAACTGATTCATAATCGTCATGACCCAAATTTATTATTATATTTGTGCATTGAACTACATGAATTCATGAAGGACTTTAAATATTATGAACTATTTATCACTTTTTGATGATTGGATATGACAACACTGGCGACGATTGGGTACTAATATTATGATAATTCTGGGAATTCATGTTAGCATCAGAATATTTGTTTTGTGATCCTTCTAGTGGGTTTGTTGTTCGGAGGCATGGATGAACCAGATGAACCAGAACCAAGTACTGAAATACTCATTCACTAAACAAATGAATGATTTGAAAGAATTAGCGTACAAAAGTTCAGTCAGCGTGGAACAACTGGAAATGAAATATCTGAGAACTCCAAACAAGTTGGGAAAACACGCGAGGGCAATTGATACAGGGTGTCCGAAAAGATATCCACAAATTCCAGGTGGTAGTCAACCAGATGTTGCGAAAACATTTCCTCATCATAATCATTTTGAGTATTCCAACCTTACGATCAATGACCCGACGGTGCAATCCAAACTGGTCAACATTTTGAACAATTATCATGAACCATAATTTATCTGAAGGAGACAGTGATTTAATCATTGCACAGTTTAGTGGGTACCGATTGTTTTTTGTTATACCGCCCAAATATCTCATTTGCGGGCATATGTTCTGATGTTCCCTATCACCCATCAAAGTTTGTTGGTACTATTTCGGTACACCCTGTATAATCGTCTCCAATTGAGATTATAGAGAACGGAATCTTTTCATCTCTACACTCAAGTTGCTGAATACTATCGAACTTGACAGGCGAAAAAGTAGACAACACATACAGAGTGGCCCAATGAAAACTGAACAAGGAATGCATTTCTCTGAGAGATCATTGAAATCAATGATTCTCTACGTAGTTGGATAGGACAGGATTAAAAAAAAAACACATAAGGCACTCCTGAGAGATAGTGATGAAAGGGAAAAACGCGTTACTTTCCATCACTAGCCGATTATTTGCATGAACGTGTTTTCTCGAGAACTACTGCATTGAATTCCAAAAACAAGGAAGCGTTGGTGAGGGATTTCGATTACCTTCAAAATGATGTATCACTTGACCTCTCATGCCATTTGAGATTCAAGGGTTCGAACTCACCCCTCCGAGGGGTTTGAAGTGAAAAAGTTGGAAACATGAGCAAAATATTTCCCCCTCGAAATAAAAATCGACCGGTTTGAGCGTTTTTCCTTCCGAGAACGATAACTATGTCAAATCGGCCATGCCCAGTATACTATCGGAAGCAGCGAAAATAACAAGCCAATCATCCTGAAATTTGTGGAATGTAACCGAAGTTGAGGTGATCAAAAGCTGTCTCTCAAACGAAGGAAGATCTGAAAAGGGTATCTCAGTAAGTCATTGATTGGAGAGAAGCATCAAAAATTGATGAGAGTTCATATCTACCGAAATAAACAACACATAGATGGTGAGGGTTTTACGTATACAGAACTACTAGAGCTGCAAGAACAAGATTGTCTTCTTCGAGGAATTGGAAAATACACCATCTGGTATGAAAGGACCACTTCATCACGTGCGGACCCGAGTCGTGAAGGATCGACTGAGAAACAAAATAAACAATCTTGCTCAGGCACTAGAAAGAAAATTGAGATCGACGGAAGAAAGCCGAACAAAGCGAATCAAGAAAAAAATTGTCAATCAGATAAATTCATCAAAATAACACAGGTATTACCTAGTTCTTGTGATCAGATTAGTATAGATTGCTCTTAGAGTGAATTATTGAATTGGTATATCAACTAAAAGGACACCTTGTGTTAATGATATTCACTAGTTAGAAGATAACTACTTATATGCACTACAACTTCGATTATTGAAGACAAAAAATGGATCCATACGTATGTGACTTCAACTACATACCTCTAGGTAGAGTGTATTTGACCAGCCAGGGTCAAATACACTCCATTATAATATGATATATATAATATACTCATTAGTATTGTCACGCAAGTAATGAAGAACTCATGCCCGACTTAGTAGATTGACATTGGATTCCATGAAATTCTTGTGTTATTATTTGTGTTATGCAAGGTGTTCCATTGGGAAATTGCCAAAGAGTGATGGTAGATGGAGGACACCTCGATGCTTCTAAATAATCTATATTTTATGGGTTATCGTTCTTCACATCCAAGATACAGATCATAACTTATAAACCACCCTATATATTTCTGAGATATTCGGGTCGTATGTTCTTTGCGCAGAGTGGTGTCGATCAATATAATGAGAAAAAGTCTTATTTCAGGTCCAGCTTGAAAAAAATATCAAAAATTGGTTTCGACTTTCGAGTCGAAACAACACCCTGTATATCAATATTCTGTAATTTCATTCACAAATTTGGAAAAAGCAGGAAAAAATTAGTGAAACTGAATTTTTTTGGCGTTTCCGCATTCGAAACAACACCATGTATATCAATATTCTGAAATTTCATTCACAAATTTTGAAAAAACAGAAAAAAAATTAGTAAAACAGAATTTTTTTGGCGTTTCCGCATCCATTTTTGCTATGAAATTCAAAGAAAAATATTTTTCTCTCCCAAATGGTACTTTTCTACCTTGAATCCATAAAATTATCAATTGATAACTGATGAGTGGGTGGGGGTGAATGCCCGATTCTATGGTCTCACACCGACTTACCCGGCTTATGGATTTTTGGCAGTACATATCATTTTTGAACTTGAGATCTGGGGTGATAAGATTTGGACAATTTCTCATTGTTCCTACAGCAGTACGAATTAATTTCAGGAAAGGATTTTTCTGAGAACTCTCACATGGACCATATTCGGTAAGGTCATCAACCGTTTCGAAAGAGTCTTTTTTATCCAAAACACAATTTTCTTACCCTCATCTCCTTTCAAGTAATAGCAGACTTCCTTTCTGACTCCTTGAACGATTTTATATTGATCACATTTCAGATGTTTTATCTGACCCATTAATCAAACTTTCTATACCTGATGTAATGAGCATGATGATAAGATATTGGGAAGAGCAGTCGATTCCATAAGGTGTCCAAGATAATTTATTTCCTGTTATCAATTGCGTGGCTATACTTTCAGCATTTTGATGCTCTCGAATCGTTGTCTGGTATGCGCTTCATGAAATGAACTCAAGAAGAATTCTATGGACTTCTTGTGATGAAATGTTTTGTTAGTGTCTATGACTTTCTTATTCTCAATCGAATGAGTTAGCACGCCTCCAGCCGGTCAACAGTTCGATTATTACTCTAGATTTCCATTTATTTTCTGTTACTCTGACTATTTTTATGCATTCTTCATCTGCATATATTACCCGTACCAAGGGTCAACGTATTCCTTAGACGGGTCATACTTCACAAAGTTGTGAGGGTATAAGATAACACTTATTCAATTCATTATTTCCTGAATTTCCGGAAGCTTTTGAATTTTTGAATCTAGATCTGATGGACATGAATGATGAAATATTGTGAATCCAACACACTAGCCAAGTTTGTATCTCTCGGAACTCAAGAAACCATGGCCTGTGTGAAGAATATGTTGACACCTAGTATATTTATACGTACATATACCTACATTTCGAATTTCCGAATACCATAGAGAACCATTATTTCCACTGGTGAGTTCTGCAGTTAGAACGAATAACCTTACTTTTTTTCAACGTGTCCATTTGATACTAAAAGTTGCCTAATAACTAACTATTACACCTTACAGCAGCCTTATATCATTTCCTCGCCAATGCAACATGCTTTGTGGCTTCCTTCACAATTTATCAAGATTAAAGTGAATGATTTGAAGTTGTGTTCTTTTCAAAACATCTGAAAGTTTCTTAAATCTCTTTATAAACTTCTTTCCTGTCATTACTCATTCATCTTCAATGTTCTATCGATATTATCAGGCATCTCAAACGCTATACGAATAAAGTTTTGCAGTGTATGTATTATCCAGGCTCAGGAATTTCCTATATTGAGATGGATGATAAAAGAGGATTCTTGTACTCATATAGAGATACGCCGCCTTCATGAACGTTCAGGTCGCTTGGAAGTTGGAAAATGTTCTCGATATCTTTGTGTGCCATCGGTCCCGCCATTTAAAATTCGACGCTGATGGCAGTGAAGAGGTCAGACAAAGCTGCTGGATGCTATCGCTATGGGAAATTTTCTCTGCTTGCTGAGCAGTTTCAAGGATTAAGGGAAACAGAGTGAGTGACATATTTTTTTTTCTATGAATGAATTCCATTATTCATAGGATACCCAATCAGCCAATCCCGGATATTTCGCATCCTACCCTGAGATTGGGAGGTCATGTGAACGAAGTGGTGAGCGACATGGTTAGTGAGAGCGTGTGTTCTATCCCTGGATGGCTATAAGATTTGGGATAATTCAAGCTCTGTACAATGAGTAGAGTAGAGTAGAGTAGAGTATATTTATTTAACTACATTACAAATACATGTTTGTAGCACGTCATAAGAAGGCGACAATACTGTAGAGTAAAAAATTGTTGAAATATAAAATATTGTTAAAATATAAAATATAACACATTATTAAAATAATACTAGTACATCACGTATAGTGTAAAAATATTGTGAATTATTGTAAAAGTGTAAGTGTAAAGTGTAAAAGTGAACATAAGAATGGAAATTAGGCGAGACGAATTCTATTCCCTACAAAGTCTGAAATGTCCAATGTATTCCTCTGTGGAATAAAAGCAATGTGTCAAAAATAATTTTTTCATCCTTATTTTGAATAAGTATAAACTTAATGATTTCAATTCTGGTGGTAGTATATTGTAGAGATAATAATTCAGTGAATTTCTCTTGGATTTGGTTAGGCGGAACCTGTTTGGTCTCAGGTTATCTGCTTGTCTAGTACCATAGCTGTGTATATCAGATTGCTTAGTGATCATCGAGGAGTTTTTGTGAATCTCTATCAGAACTTGAAAAATATACAAACACGGCAAGGGCATTATTCTGTGCTTAATAAACAAAGGTTGGCAGTGTTCCAGATAGCTTACACTGGATAAGATCCTGACAGCTTTTTTCTGTAAACGCAAAATTGAGAGATGATCAGGCGTACCACCCCAAAGAATAGTAGCGTAACTGATGTGCGAATGAAATAACGGAAAATATGTTGTTCTGAGTGCATTGAAATTGGTTACAGTTTGAAGTTGTCTTAGGACAAACAGAGCACTGCTGAGTTTACTTTTCAATTTGGTGATATGAGGTTTCCATGATAGATCACTATCCAGAGTTACTCCTAGTAAATTTGCAGAATGAGTTTCTGTGGCATTCGTGGACGAAAGATAAAGAGATTGCGATTTATCGTTGTTCAGTTTGAGTTTATTGGTTGCGAACCAATTTTCAGATTTATTAGCTAATTCTTCATGGGTTCTGTACAGCTCCGATCTCAGTTTTCCAGAATAAAGGAATGTCGTATCATCTGCAAATGAAATAGTTTTCACTGGAACCATATAGTTACTTAGGTCGTTTGTGTATATTATGAATAACAACGGTCCTAATATAGACCCTTGAGGGACACCATGCTCATTATGTTTGAAATCAGATAGGGAATTTCCAATACTTACCGCTTGAAAGCGGTTTTTCAGATAGGATTTTATCAGATTGAGTGGTACTCCCCTAATGCCATAATAATGTAATTTATCAAGTAATATATCATGTGATACGCAATCAAATGCCTTGGAAAGGTCACACAGGGTGATAGCAGCTTGCATTCCATCCTCCAAGGTAGATATTATATCATTCACGACTTTCAAGACTGCGAGAGCAGTAGAGCGATTGGGTCGAAAACCATATTGAGTGTTGCTAAAAAAATTATTTGACTCAAAATAGCACCTCAATCGTTTATTCAAGATTTTTTCTATTATTTTCGCAGAGACTGAGATGATGGAAATAGGACGGTAATTGTTGATATTATTCCTATCACCTTTTTTAAACAACGGTGTTATTTTGGAAATTTTAAAGCAATCAGGAAATATTCCTGATATGAAGATGGAGTTTATTAGATCAGTAAGTGGAACTAAAATAATGTCGCTAGTATCTGCAATAATTTGAGAGTTGAGTTCATGTATATCAAGACTTTTAGATTTCTTCAGAGATTTTATGGCATCCGATACTTCTCGAGGTGTTACCGGCGACAGATAAAAAGACCCACAAGGGGCTGGAAAATTCTTGAAATTTAAAAGTTCACTGGACGATACAAGTGGTAAGGAATTTATTATATCAACAGCAATGTTCACAAAAAAATCATTGAAATCATCAGAAGTAAGATCGGGAACCGAATTGACACGGTAAAAATTATTTCTTTCAAAGTTTATCATCTGCCAGCATGCTTTCGATTTGTTTACGGCTGAAATAATATATCGATCATAAGCTGCCTTTTTTGCTTTCTTCAACGAACAGTTGTATATCGTTTTGAATTGAATGTAATTATTAACGTCAGTTGTTTTTTTAGTTACATCAGCTTTAAGTTTCAGAGCTGATAACGAATCTCTCATAGATTTAAGACTTTCATCAAACCACTTAACTGGAATGATTTTTTTATTTGTAGAATATTTCCTTAATGGGCAGTATTTCTTCACCGCATCATTGTAGGTTTTTACCAAAAAATTCGCCAAGTACTCAACATTTCCAGTGGATTCAAAAATTTTCCAATCAACAGAAGCTAGAGCGTTTTTTATATTTGAAATGGATTTTTTACTGAAAGATCTTTTGTAGAAAAAGTTTGAATTTACAACTTCTTTCTCCTGAATACTTATAAACTGGCCGCGGTGGTCGGAAAGGCAAGGTTCTATAACTCCACTTTCAAACAAGGATTCACTAATATTTGTTATTATATTGTCCAAACAAGTAGATGATGTAGCTGTGATTCTTGTGTAATCACTTATGGTTGCTGACAAACCAAAAGACATTAGAATACAATTCAGATCATTCAACTCTTTAGAGTTAACCTTGAAGTTTATATTAAAATCGCCTACTATTATTATTCTTGTTTCAGCTGAAATAATATCATTCAGAACACTCTCTAAGTTTTCGAAAAATACACCAATATTACCCTTGCCGGACCTATACAAAGTCAAGATAGTAAGTTTCATCTTCGGTAACTCGATTACACAGAACTCGCATGACTGTTCTATATTGAATTTATCAACATTTAGTACTTTAAAAGTAATATCAATTTTCGCAAATATTGCGATTCCTCCGTGGATCATATTGCTTCTTGAAAAGGAAGCAGCACAGATATAACCATTTAAATTTATACTGCGAAGATTAGTTTCATTCAGCCAGTGTTCACTTATGCAACAAATATCAAAGTTTCGCCCCTCTAGAAATACATCAAACATTTCAACCTTGTTAGCTAAACATTGAGTATTAATATGAAATATACTAAATATACTTGCCCCACCTTTACAATGAGGAAGTGAACTTTTGTAATTTTCGTCAACTGGTGCATCGTTATTGTTCAATTTGGAAACTACGTTGTTTGGCTCGACCTGGCGTTCTTCAGAAAATTTTCCCTGAACTGGAATCTGCGAACTTCAGCACCTTTCGGCCAAATAGAAGGGTCATAGGCGACTTTCAGCTTATCTAGAGGGAAGGATACTTTGTATGTAGAAACTTGATCATTTCTGTGCCATTCCTCACAGGTGATGTCGATTTCAGGTGCAGATTTCTTAAGTAATTTCAAAATATCATCGGCAGTTACTTCATGTCCAATGCGAGATACATGTAAATATACTCTTCTTGGAACTACTGTGACATTAGAGTCATTGTTGCTTCCGATGATCGATTTAGTCTGATATCTTCTTTTAAATGGGGGATTCCGTTGGTGATTCACGTTGTAGGTATCGTCTGTGTTCACCGAAACCAAACCCGAGTTTTCCGGTTTTTGTTGTGGTTTATCGACAGCTGTTTTTACAACGTCGCTAAATGTATATGTTACATTCTCAATTTGACAAATCACAAGAGCATGCTATTTCTCCTTCATGTAAGTTTGCCATGGGGATGAGCCTGATGCTAGAAGGTGTGTGGGATAAGATAATCAATAAGGTATACAGACGAATCAGACGAATCAGTATGGACAAGAAAAATAGAGCTTTGGCAAACATTAGCTCAAGTATTGAAACAACATGATAGATGGGTACGTGTCTGTGAAGCATACACATCAGAAGAAGCTTAGGAAAATGTTCGGAAGGCTTTCGAGTCGAAATATTCGAACCGAAAATCATCAACGTCACCTCTTCAGAACAAATCGTGATAACTTCAGTTCGATGAGGGAATACATCAACGATGTGTCGACAACTGTTTGTATAAGTTAGCTGATATTGGTGAGAATATCGAGGATGACTATATTGCCTTCTTGGTGTCGAACGTGCTCAATAGTGATTATGGATTCTCGATAATTGCTCTTACATATGTTGTTTTTTGAAAATAGCAGTCAACCTCGTCCCATTCATTGAGGGAGAGTACACAGTACGGATATTTCCTGAAAATCAAACACAAAAGGCCAGTGAATCATTGGAACTCATCCATACATACATTATGGTATCTATGGAGGAAAAAATGGGGTGATATTCATGAAGAAAGTTCATACAATGTCATTTTCTCGATTTGATTTCAGTTGTTTGATAGACAGTTTTTTGTTATATGATGAGGAATAAAATCGAAGTTCATTCTAAATCAAGAGAATTCAAAGTTCCAGTAGAGAACCGAACGTCTAAGGTAATGGAATTTCTCCGGAGTGATAATGAAACTCAGTAGGTGCATCAATAAAAAAATCGAATATATCCTTCTAGATCATGTCCCTCCTGTCAGAACTCAAACGAACAGCTTACTCGATAACAGCATTTCATTCATTATTCCTGGAAATAACTCATTTGTTAGTTGATAGGTGGCGATAATTGCACAATCAGTGTCATAAGAATGTTGATTCAGAAGTAGTAATTGAGGTTACTTCTCAATAGATGATTGAACTACATAAATACAATCTCAAAACATCAACTATATGTACAGAAATCTGCAAAAATATCGTCATCTCCTGGAGAGTTTCATAACTTGAATATCGCTATAACGGAAAATGCCGTTAGTATTTTTTGCGGAACAAAATACCATCAGTGACTGCACCAGTATTCTATACATCGTCATCACAATGAAATGGAGTAGCCAAGAGGATAATTTGACATCACACGAAACAGACAGTAAATTACACACATTCACAAGTAAAATATCATCACTGAAAATGCAACTGCGCTCGAAATTCAACCTAGATAAGAAGAAAAGTCTAAAAAGAGAAACCTCCTGAAAGAAAAATCCTCTATCCATTCATAGGAAAAAATGAAATACAAATATATTCTTCATATATATATATATCAAAACTTCTGATCATCTTAGTGGACGTCAGAGTTATCTCAACCTTACCGAAGATGGACAAGAATAACATATCCCAAAAATGGAAAATCAATGAATCTGCTTGCATTCTTCTGATCTGGGCAATAAAATTGATCGCTTCTTGTTTAGTTGATATTGATTTGACTTGGCATTTAATTCTACAAAGTGAATATGAAAATGGTGAAATCAAGGTCAAATAATGGAGGAACACTTGGTGTTGGAAACGGAAAAAGATTCGTTCTCGAAACATCCACTCATATAAGTGGGAGTGAGAGTGATATTCATCAAAAATTTTTCATTTGAAAAACAAGTTGTCACTGACCAACATAGATTTTCCCTCTCATGTATACTCTCTCATGTATTTGAAGGTTGAATTTCGAGCGCAGTGACATTTCTGGGCAGATCGTAAATCTGTCCTCACCACAAATATATTGAAATAATCATTTTAATTCAAATTCCCAAGTGTACTCGTTATGATATGAATACAAATAGAAAGAGATCAGAACGGCAGATCGAAGAATTACTGATTTTTGAGGAGAAAAGTCGTGGAGTGAAGACATGCACCTATTTTGAACGAACTATTCGAATTCTGTTTATTATCATCACATGAATATAACTTCACTCTTCGATTTCGAATCCACCACCTATCATCTCGAATTATTTGTGTGGTTTCAGTGGTGAGATTGGCATCATGTAAAAGATATCTGCAAATCTGGCATGTGCTTCAGTTGGAACTCATTTCTTTGTTCGACATCTTGACCCCAACTATTGGAGGGATATGTGGAAATCTGGTTGGTCAGATCCAGTTTCTGGAGAGTATACTGAAAGATACCAAGGAGTCGCTAATCATTTTCACTTTCCAGGTCTACTGAAGATTGCAACCTAGTTGCCAAAATACGTATTTAGATTTTTTCAAATATTGTTGTGATTTTTTGAGTATATATTTATTTTGTATTCGACCATGTGTTCGATGATGCCGATTGCTTTGGTGTTCAAAAATTGTACTAGAAAGCAATTGACAGATACATGACAGGAAAGATAGGCAGATATATAGATACAGGATGATCATTTCTCAAAGGTAAGTTTTTTGTCTCTGACATTTTTATTGCACACCTGATATAATAATTGATGTAATAGTTCTCCAGGAGTATTTTAATATCGCCGAGATCTTCGCGATTCCAGAATTCAAAACGACATACAGTTGAATCTATCGATTGAATTCATTGAGGGCTCCTCTTGATCTTCAAGTATTCACGACAAATGTCACTTGAGTACTCGCGGTATCCGTGCAAGAATCACTTGAGTCCGAAAATCAATATTATTTATTTATTTATCATACACCACTCAACAGAAACCATTTACAGAGTGGGAGTAATCACGAAAACAGGAGAATATACAGGATGGGTATACACTACTGAAATTGACAATATGATGTTATAGAGTCATGACGCAATTCAGTTAAGGCAGATTTTACGTATAGTGTTCACATTCGTATTGAATAAATCAAGCTGGTCACTGAATTTGTTGCATGTATTAGACATTCTATATATTGGTGAATTCAGTAACACATTAGTTCGGGGGGTTGGCAGATAGAATAAATCTGTTCTGCGGGTAGTCAGCCGAGGAATGAATATGCTGAAGTTTTCAAGGAGGACACAATCATTAATCATATTATTCATCAATTTATATGTGAAAATAACAGCAGAACACTCTCGGCGGACATCCAGACTACTGACCCTGTGCCTGAGGGGTAAAGTTTCGTGCGGGGTGCCCATTGTGGGATATACGCCATCACATTCGAACGAGAGGTACTTCAAGAAACGCCTTTGCACAGATTCTAGTAGGTCAATGTGCACCAGGTATAGTGGCGACCAGACTATGGAAGCATATTCTAATTAAGACCGAGTGTATGCATAATAGAGAGTTTTTAACGTTGAAACTTTCTGAAAATCTCTACTATTTCGAATCAGAAAACCATAGAGTCGATTCGCTGCAGATACCATATTTTCTATATGAGGGGTGAAAGTAAGTTTGCGGTCGAAAGTTACTCCTAGGTCAATCAGCACAGTAGGTCTATTCAGAGTCGTATTGTCGATCGAATATGGATATGATGTGGGTAAAGATTTCAAGGTGGAAGACATAACATTGCACTTATCAGGATTAAGGGGTAGCTTGTTTTCATGGCACCATTGCACTACATTTTCTGAACTATTCGATAATCGAATGCAGTCTTGAATGTTGGTTATCTCACAAAATAATTTCATATCGTCAGCATACAAGAGATACTCAACTTCAATAATGTCTGTTATATCATTTATAAATATGTTGAATAACAGGGGTCCCAAATTGCTGCCTTGAGGAACACCAGAGGAGGCTGAGTATTCCACCGACTTAAAGCCAGCAAAGGCAACATATTGTCTTCTGTTAATTGAGTACGAGTTGAATAATGAGATCGAAGAGTTAGAGAGACCAAATGAGGCAAGCTTATTTAGGAGCAAACAGTGATCAAGTTTGTCAAAGGCCTTAGAGAAGTCGGTGTATATAATATCAGTTTGATTTTGCCTATCTATAGTTCCCGCAATAAATTGTGTGACATTCACGAGATTCGAGACAGTAGAGCGTCACTTCATGAAGCCATGTTGTCTTGGAGAAATTAGGTAACTCAGATGGTTGTACAGCCTATTGTAGATGACTATCTCAAATACCTTACTGAAATTTGATATTATTGAAATCGGTCTGAAATTTTCAACATCAGACTCGTTTCCTTTTTTATAAATCGGGCAGACCTTGGATAGCTTCCACGTTTCAGGGAATGTGTTGAGTTTCAGACATAAGTTGAAGAGGATAGTAAGCGGAAATACAAGGAGCTGAGCACAGTCCCGGATAACAAACGCTGGAATGTCATCCGGACCTGTCGTCATTTTTGGTTTATTTTGTTTGAGAGCTGATAATATCTCACTTTCAGAGAAACAGGGTATAATCAAAATGTTATTATTGATTGATATGTCGTTAAGTTGAAATGTCGAAGGTGGGCCGTACGATCTTGCGAAGAAATCAGCAAAGGCATTTAAGATAGTTTCAGGCGTGTCGACCATTGTTCCTTCATAGGTCATTTGGTTAGCAATACGAGATTTTCCTTTTTTGCTGTTAATGAAACTCCAAAATCTATTGGGATTATCGATGAGGTCTGTTTCAACATTTCTGATATAATCTTTATAGGCTTCATTAATTTCTGACTTGATGTCCCGCCTCAGGCGTGAAAATTCATTATAAACTATAGGATCATTGTTCTTTTTATACTCACGATGATATTTGGATTTTTCTTTGATCTTTTTTATGATTTGAAAATTGAGCCAAGGAGGGTAATTAGCTCTTTTCTTTGAAGAAGTGAATTTCGGAACATATCTATCGAACACATTATAAAGCTTACCGTAGAAATAGTTAGTTGCATCATCAACATTTTCAAATACTTCCTAAAAGTTCCAGTCAATGTTTTGTATTGTTTCATACATTGGTGGAAAATTTGCTTTACGAAAATTATATGAATTAATGTAGGAACTGTTGAGGTTGTTCTTCGAGTTGGAACTAACATTCAAGTTACAATGAAAAATTAGCGCAGGATGATGCGAATCCTCAGGCAGTAATGGGTCCAAGGATCTTTCAACTGAACCTCTATCATTGTACAGTATGAGATCCAATAATCTGCCATGATCATTAACAACGTCGTTATGTTGAGATAGATCAAAAACTCCAGCAAAGTTATTGAACAGTGAGACTTGTATTGACAATTGCGAGCTCATCCTAAAATTTATATATGACGTAATGTTGAAGTCTCCAAGTAAAAGGATTTTGCTTTCATACATAAAGTTAAGTGATTCAAGACCTTCAAATAATAGTTCATAACCATTATTCGAGATATTAGGTGGAACGTAAATTGCAATGACATAAATTTGGTAGGACTGTGTAACGATTTTCACGATTAATATGTCAATGTTTGCGAGTCGTTGAAAATAATTGTTTCCACCAATGTCAACATGGGAGGACATTAGCAACTTATCGACCGCAAGAAGAACTCCTCCCCCTCTCGAACAATTCATAACCTGAAAATTTCGGTCCGCCCGATAGACGTTATAGGAATTGCAGATTATTTCAGAATTATTAATTGACGAATCTAGCCATGTTTCAGTGAGACCAATAACCGAAAACTCATTCACGTGGGACACATTAAAAAGCTGAACGGTTTTTGTTCTCAATCCTCGACAATTTTGATAGTATAGTGAGAAGTACCAGTTATCGGCTGACAAAGAAGCAGACTCATTTTGTCTAGATATACTCGACGACAAAAGAGAGGACGTTGATTGCTATTGATTAGCGAGAATATTCGATTTCAACGTGTCTAAGGCTTTATTGTAGGCAGTACATTTTTCCCGCTCCCAAACAGCGTGATTGATTTCGATGGTGTCGTCTGTTATTGAAAGTTGAGAACAATTAGAGCATTTACGAGATTGTGAACTGCAATGTTTGACATCATGATCGCCACTACACAAGGGTCAAGAGATTGATTTCTGACATCTATTAGCCGAATGATTGAAACCATTACATTTAATAATATTATAATAATAATAATATTCATTACGTATACAACATGATTGAATTATTATATTACTTGCAACAAATACAACTTAAGTACTTGCAGTAGTTGTACATATTTGACTATGTATATGCCTTTTGAATATAGTTTATTTGAGATATTGGTATGACTTGCGGGGCCGATTCGTTTAACTGTTCAGATATCGATCGATGTGACTAACAATGTATAGTCTGGGATTGTAGAGAACACACTTGGAGGTTATGAAGAATGTCAAGTTCAGTGGAACGGGTTCAGGAAGGGTAATATGAAGAGACTAGACAGTATAGACCGCATGATAAGAACACTGGTCCCGGATCGAATCCAACGTAATTCTGAGGAATGCAGTAACTGGTATAGTATTTTCTGAAATTAACTCAACCCAGCTCTACTGAAGAGTTAGAATCTGTTTGCTGACCAATCTGCCGGAATTTCGAAACAGATTTTTTTCATCTGTTTTCACATTTATTTTTTGCGTGTCCATATTCGACCCCATGAAATTTCCATGTCTATGAGTGTTACGATCCACTCGTACCACTAGACATTTCCTTCCTGTTTCAGTATCATCATTTTGAAACACCCTCCTTATACATATTGTATGCTCAGGAAAGTGAATAAATCATCAGCATTGATGATGATAATAATAATAATGATAATGTAACCTCAAATTCTCGCTGTTACCAGCCCACAATCTTCATAAAGATCAGTGGGGATTTGCCGCTGGCTCTAGTGGAGATAGGGGGGGTTGTTATGTGATTTCACTGATGCAGTGGATGGTAGTAAGGGCGCCAGGTATATTTACCCCGTTCAAATACCCACAGTACTTATTTCTTCCCAAATATACCAAATGAGAGTAATCAAACAAGTAATCAGAATACAGATATATTCAAATTTGAGGGCTATAACTACACCAAACCACAAAAAAAATATATGTATATCCAAGCCATTTGGGAATGCTGGAATGATACGACGCTAACTTGATAGTGGTAGATATCCAGTGAGCACAAGTATAACCGAAGATTCATGTCATGCCAGTAGTGAATGAGCATAAAGAAAATGTAAGCAATAGCAATAGGCGTAGCATGATGTTACGGTTTCATTTAATAGAGGCAGAAAGCAAACTATAAACTGAAATACTATCAATTTAATTAAAATATATAGATTTGCAGAAATGGAAACAATAATAATAGGCCTACAATTTGAATTTTTGTGAAGGTCAAATTGAGCAAATTGGGTTGACAGTTTCTTCTCTTGCTCAGTACATAGATATGATTCATAACCTGAAAACACAAAAACCAATGGATCAACTATGATATTTTGGCGCGAGCCTGGGAAAAAGCGGCCATTTTGTGATAACCTGTGTTGGTAGACATAAAGTGTGCTGTCGCATTTTTGCGGATTTTTCCTGAATAATCAAACGTTTCTGAGAAGTTATCCTAGTTGAAGGATGGTCCACTGACTACCCAAGTGTACCTGTTGGATAAAAATTTCTCATTAGGATTGATTATAACATTAATTTTCTCAACTCACCGTAGTTGCTGCTTCTGGCCACCCACCATCGAGGTATATTGTGTGTCTAACTGAGCTATTGCTCAATTCTGCTCAATGCTCCAAACTCTATTAGATATAGCAATTTTCTACACTTGCAGGGCCAAAATTTTGGATACCTCTAGGCTGTACGTAAGCTCAGCTGCCTCTAACCTGCTTGCTTTACGCTGCTTTGACCTGCTTGCTCACCCTATTTCTTTCTACTCTATCGTTTCCCGCTTGGCACTGTACCTCTAGAACTGGAAGATTCGAATAGACTAGACATTGATTTAGGCTAAGTCATTGATCCAGCCCATCGAGCACCTTTCTGGGATTAACTACAGGGGCCACAGCCTAATTTGAGAACTGACCAAGTGAGAGTATCTTTATTTTAGCCCATTCTCCTCCTGCCAACATTTTCTTTGCTCATGCCATAGCTTGATATTGTCTTTCTCTATTATATTCCTGATAGTACAGATCTGTCCTGCATGTGAACTTCTGGTATCGATACCTGGAGGGAACCTAGGTATACTCAACGGTGTTGAAGATAAGATTTCATTCAGTACCTCCTATTGGCTTTTCCGGAGGAGGACACTGTATAGTTAATAATAACACCCGAAGTGAAACACTCCCACACATCAAATAAAGAAATTGTATCCTCCACTCCCTGAGTTTTATTGATGATTGTTGGTTGATACCAAATCATCATTTTTGATGTCTTGGTATCAAACAACGTTATAATGAAGACAGAATGACGCACGGTAGAGGTCAATAGGCATACAACATAAGTACAACTGATAAACCTGAATCATAAAGCAGAAATCATCATACATGAATCATCAAGTGTAACTACTAAAGCTAAATCATAAAGCAGAAATCATCATACATGAATCATCAAGTGTAACTAGTAAAGCTAAATCATAAAGCAGAAATCATCATACATGAATCATAAGAGTAACCAGTGAACCTAAATCATAAAGCAGAGATCATCATGCATGAATCATAAAGTGTAACTAGTAAACCTAAATCATGAAGCGGAAATCATCAAGCAGGAAATAATAGTATTCATGCAATTTTTCAGAACGCAGGAATTAAGCAGACCAAAAAAAACAAGCGTCGCTTGGGCCCAGGCGCATGCGCGTGATTATGTAAACAACTAATGGTTAATCTCAAAATGTGAAGCTTAATTTGCGCTATACAAAAAAAAATATAAATAGCAGAGAACATTGAATTGCCCAACAAATCGATGAATAAAGGAGAAGCCAAGAATGTAATTGCAGTTAAAAACTTGCGGGCTACCCTAATCCTTAGTAAAGCTCACTGCAACAGGCACTCCATGATGGGCATGGGTCACCCTGTATAAAGTACTACTGAGTCATCAAGTAAACTCGCCTTAACATGCATTCACCCTGTATATATGTCTCAGCGACGGTTGGTGATGTAGTAGGAATCCTCCAGTACAAAAAAAACCCCTGGGCAAGAGGTTTTCTGATTTTTTTTGTTTCCAATTAGGTACGGCTCCAGTAGGGTGTTAGAATTCCCTGCAAGCGACTAAGTGCCTTTATGGTATCTGATTTAATGATGGCGTAAACGATCAACTAGTGTGATGGTGTGTAAATCCTCGTAACGAGAGAAATTTCGGGAAACGAACAAAAATACCAATACGCACAGGTGTCAAATATTCCCAAAATCAACTTGAATACCTTCAGAACAGAACCCAGTGAAGGATGATCAGAAAAATCACGAACTTCTGGAATTATTCCAAACACCACTATATTTGATGAATAGTACCCCCTTCACCTCGAAATTGTCCCAGCGGGACATACTCACGTTCTCCTACCACTTTCCTTCAGAAGACCTACTATTATTCACCAATAGATGGAACTAGCAGTAAAGTACGGATTTTAACGAAAAATCAAATGAGATTGTCAGCCAAAACTGAACCGTATGACTCACGTGTCCCTAACTTCGCAACCACAATGGAATTTCATAGTGTTTTCGATACACCCGTTGACTTTTCCATAAAAATTGAATTCACACATCAAGGAATTACTTGGAATGAGCTTGGCAATCCCGCAATCTCTGCGAGAATGGTTCTACTCTGATAATAATACTGAGAATTGGTACTCTTGGCCCGCATGACGCATGACAGAGGATACGTCAAACAGTCAACAACACATCAACAAATGACAACAATGATCAAACAGGACGATTAACAACAACTGGTACGTTGAATTCATCTACATCGCACTAATCAGCTTTCAATCAAATGCAAATACTCTTAGCTTTCTACCATATCTAGACATACGTTACCAATAACCGAATCTTTTCCAGGCCACCGTAGAATCAACAATGCATTGGTCGAAAAAGAAACACTCGTTGACACACTCCAGGCTCTCCTAAGGATACTCTCGGATTGTGTTTCCAATAAACAATAACATATGATGAAAGGTATGTAATAACTGATCGATATATATCGTTTTTTACCAAAGTAAGTAATGATTTCAGGCCCCCGCTGTGTCACAGAGATGCGCGTCTTTAGCAACAAGAGATGTGACCTTTGAAGTGCGTAGAGTAGGTATAGCATAGCGCCCAGAAAAGAACTTTGATGCAGATAATTATTTATATCCTTTTCCACTTATTGTTATGATATGAATAAAATGAAAAGTACGTTGGGGTATTATTCCGATACTGTGTCATACAGGGTGTAATATAGGAAAGGTAACGTGAAGCCAAAATTTAACGTTACAATAACAATAATAGATTCTTTTGACAGGAACGAACTATTTACATGATTTCTTAGAGGGGAAAGAATTGAAAAAGAGACATTGTACATTTTTTTGTGATCTGTGGACAACACGAATGGGAAACCTATAATGTTCGAGGTACATCGTGTAAGCCAGCGGTGGAATTTTGGGAAAGTAGGAAGGTGTTGGAATTTTTCTTGGAAGTTTGGAGGTTGTAAGCATCAGGAAGGACTTCACTAGGCAAAGAATTCCACAACTTTGCCGTTCTATTGATGAATGATGCTTGGTATAGCGATGTTCGACAGGTCTCGAGCCTGACAGTGTAGGGGTGACCAGCTTGAGCTCGTCTGGTTTGTCTACTAGGAATCGCGCGTGGTGGCATAATAGATGATATTTCCGTTGAGCACCGACCGTCAAATGCTTTGGAGATATCCAAGGCTACAGCCAGAGACTCCCCATGTTTCTTTATTGACACCTGCCGCTTATGTGTCACATAGGCAAGCAGATCTCCTGTTGACCTTTGGTGACGAAAGCCATATTGCCGGTCGTTCACGATTCTTGAGCTCTCTAGATATCGGATGAGCTCGATGTTGATTGCTTTTTCCATTACTTTAGAGATCACAGATAGTAGCGCAATCGGTCTATAGTGGTTAGGGAGGGTTTTCTTGCCCTTCTTTGGAATCGGTTGGACCCTAGCTTTCTTCCAGTTAGAAGGAAATACGCCGAGTTTGTACGAAAGGGTGAACAACCTGCAAAAAACTGGTGTTAGTTCTGGGGCACATTTCTTGAGAACAATAGACGGTATTCCGTCAGGCCCCATTGCCTTCTTGTCGTGCATGACGTACATGTACGTTCTTCCTACGTACCTATCGAAAGGCAGAATTCAAGTTATGACCCTGCTCGTCCATTCAACCAGTGAGAAATTTTGGGCAAAATTTCTAAAGATAACGAATTTGTCTATACTAACTAGAACATACAAAAAAGAATAATGATACAAAAAAAGCTCAAGTTGAGAGAGTAGGGGTAGTTTGTTTCCAAGTAAGTCAGGTAACAGTTTTTTCCTGAAGTTTGGGAGTGAAAGAGTTCTCATCGTGCGGTGAAACGGGGTTCTCAGGGGGTTTGAAGAAAAAAGTCCGGTTCTGTTTGAGGTACCCACACCAGGTTCAATTCACGATCCCTACACGTCACGATGAATACAGAGCAAGGGGAAGTTTATAGTGGCACTATGCAATTCTGCAAGGATTACAGGACCAAGTCCGACATGGCACAAACACGTGCTTCATATCAAAAATAGTAAGACGATAATAACTCACCTAATAAATACAGGCACGATTGACAAATATACCGGGAATCCCGATAGTCGAATCTGGAACCACTCGCATTCACTAATTGTACAGATAATTTGCAGTGATGATTAATTATTCGGTTTCTAATTCATGACGCGCACTGATGGGCAACCATTTGTTAAAAAAGACCAACACTCGAACACATTCTTCCAGAACAAGTCAAAGGTTTTTGCGAGGTTTTTTACCAACCTGGTAGGTGCGAGAGAAACAGCGAAATTCAAAAATAGTAGTACCTGTCAACTTATTCGAGTTAGGCAACCAACCACGCATTTGGGTGTGCATCGAGTTGCCTATGCCTGACAGATGAAAAATAATATTAATAGAAAAGGAAAAGAGATCGACGACCGAGATGCCCTAACAGCTGATTGACTCGACAGGTGCGACGACCTTCTGCAATAAAAAGTGCGGATCGGTAAAAAACAATGAATTAGGGAAATCGCAAAATATACCCGGTGGACACGTAAACCATAATTACACGGTGGCTGAGGTAAGGGAAAGTTGACAATGTTGTTTTGCTACAATCGTATGAGGACCTATAGCCGGGTAATGTTAAACAGGGTTGGGATGAAGCATGGAACCAAGTGAATATCTTTCAAACGAAAAGGACGATATTTATGAGAATTTGCAGGTGAGTGCCATGGAATAAAATGCATCTGATGTACATTTTTTGTCAATTATGTTACGACAACAAGCTTCAGTTGGTACTCAATTTCTGCCTCAATATTAGTAATTGCTTCAATCATTCTTTGAAAGTAGAATTCGCGCTCAAAGTCACTAAACGGCGCACGCCTCAGCAAATTGGAAAATCGGAAGACGATCCGAGACGAACCAATCGTCGAAAAACCAATATACGAGTATTCATGCTAGGTACTACCGCAATTATTAGTTACCGGCGCGAACCATATTACGATTGTGACGATTACCCGCTTGCTTATTCCGGAAAGTGCCAATTCTGGATTACGCTGTGCTTTGGAAGAGTTTGAAGGTACTTATCATCCTACCCACACGAAACCTCCTCAGAAAGGGCCCTTTAACCGGCAGTGAAGAATTATCCACTATGGCGGCCATTAACCAGTGGTGAGTCCGTTTAGTGCCATCGATTCTCTTTGCAATTCGAGCTACTCATTTTCTTGTATATAAAGTCCATTTCATCAAACCACTCAAGAGTTGTCAAATTATACATTGGTCCTTCGAGCCAAATTCACATAAAAAATTTCGGTTTTTAATATCGCTCGAAACGCTGAAAAATCATACGTATATTCAAGTGCTCAAGTTCGCGCCAAATAAGATCGCTAAATAAATATCGCTAATAAAAACCCTAATTTCATACGATTTCGTCTATTGCGCTGCTAAAACTCGAAATAAATTTGTTACGCAATTTTTCATAAATATCGGTACTTCATATTCAATATTCGCACGAATTAGCCATCTTGAATCATTATCGGTCTTCTATATTTGCAGAAGGAAGGGGACAACGCAGGTCACGATTTCATTGACTAAACTCGATCACGTGCTAGTCTCATATTCTGCTTCACACCTAGTAGGAAATATTTTCAATATAGAGAAATACCCAGTTCCGCAGTTTTTTTGATATCGCCCAAGGTCGTTCACTTCTTTTTTGCTTAGGTACGTCGAACTCAGACTAAAATCAGCTGTTCTGTTATCTATTGATTGTAAGCAATGGAAAAATTGAAAAAATATAAATCTCATCGCTCGACATCCCTCAATGACATTAGCGTGATAAGTACCCTCGCAAATCAAGCCAAAACCGATCGATCTGTTCGAACTCTGTTCAGAGTTAGATATGCTGACCTACAGGATGTTTATGACGATTTCCTTCGCCAACATAACAATGTTGTCAGTACCCTCCTGACTGATCCTCAGGCCGATGTAACAGATGAAAATGTAGGGTTTTCTCAAGGAATACTATGAAATCAAAGCCGTGTACGCCGACTTATTCGATGATCCGTTACAGGGTCCTTCTAGTATGAACTCTACCGTGAATCCTAACGCTTCGAATCATAATCATATACGCTTGCCAAAAATTGAATTACAGAAGTTTACGGGTGATTACAAGTCATTTTTGACTTACATAGATTTGTTCAATGCATTGGTGCATACCAATAATTCGCTGAGTGAAGTCGAAAAATTCAATTATCTGATTTCGTCACTGCAGGGACAACCCCTAACCTTAGTACGCACTTTACCATTAATTGCTGATAATTATTTCATCGCTTATCAAATATTAGTTGACCGCTACTCAAACAAACGACTCCGCGCGCAAGCTCATTGGTCGGAAAATCAGAATTGCCCGAAAGCAAACTCAGAAAATGCCGAATCGTTGAGAAAATTGCTCGATACTTTCTCGGAAAATCTGGCAGCTCTGAAAAACTTGGAATTTCCTACGGATGAGTGGGACTTTATTTTAGTTATGATGATACTTCAACGTCTAGATGAATCCATTGTCACTCGATTTGAACTCGCTCATGGCTCTGGCGAAATACCCACTTACAAAAAATTAATTGGATTTTTGCAAAATCATTGTACCGTGCTCGACACTCTTGGTATTTCTCGTTTTGTACCGACTAACACTAATTCGGTGCCTCGTATGAAAAATGTACCGCCAAAACGTCAGTCATCTACGTATCGAACAACCACCTCTCTATTTGTAAACAAATCGCCTGCTGTATCTTGTTTACTTTGTAAGGAAAATCATTCGCTATACACTTGTTCTGCTTTCGCTAGTAAGTCGCCGGGTGAACGATATACATTTTGCCGGAGTTCGCGTCTCTGTTTCGGTTGTCTCAGTGCTTCTCATGATCTTCGATCTTGTCGTTCTCAGGCGCGTTGTAAACGATGCGCGTCAAAATATCATCATACGCTATTACATGCCGAAAAATCTGAGCCAGCCGCCGTTGCCGCGTCCGCTGCCGAAATTCCCGGAAGCTCCGTTAATGTTGCGCCTTCGCCAAATTCGCTAATTGAAAATACTAATTCAAATTCCTCGCTTTTTGCTGGTGCTGGCGTAATAGCAAAAAATCACAGTGTACTTCTCTCTACTGCTTGGGTGGATTTTACTGATGGTCGGGGCAACTCTCAACCTCTTAGGTGTTTGCTAGATTCGGGTAGTATGACCTCGTTCATTAGCCAAAAGGCGGTTCATAAACTCGGATTACCACAATTAAAAGGTTCAATCGAATTGAAAGGTCTTGGGACCATGCAGTACGCGTGAGATAAGGGGTTCGTTACCCTTAGCTTGAAACCAATCGGAAAACCTGCTCCTTTGTTGCATACTGATGCAATTATACTAAATCGAATATGTGATGACATGCCTGCTTCGCTTGTTTCATGTCAGGAATGGTCCCATATTCTCAATTTACAGCTCGCTGACCCTCATTTTAATAGACCAGGAGCTATTGATGTTCTATTGGGTGCTGACATTTTCTCAAAAATTATTTTAAATGGTCGCATTTCTGGTCCTACTGACGAACCTGTTGCTATCAACACCATATTCGGTTATATTCTGATGGGTAAAATCAAATTGTATACCGCACCTGCAGTCTCCTCTTTTTTTTGTTCCGCAACGGAAAGTCATTTAGATGCAATTATGATAAGGTTCTGGGAGGTTGAGGGCGTGCCTTTGATCGCGAATTCCGCCCCGGAAGATGACGTATGCGAAAATCTCTTCTTAAATACTTTCCAGCGTGAAGATTCTGGTCGCTATATTGTTTCGCTACCCTTCAAAGATGTTCGTCCCGTGTTTCCAGGATTTCGTAGTTTCGCTTATAACCGATTTTTGTCATTGGAACGCCGCTTATTAAAAAATCCTGTCCTGTATTCGCAGTATTCGGAGTTTATGCGCGAATATCTCGATTCAAAACACATGGAACCAGTTGAAAGTTCAGAAATCCCGGACGAGTCTTATTATTTGATTCATCACTGTGTCTTAAAACCTGATAGTTCCACCACAAAACTACGTGTAGTCTTCAATGCATCTGCTAAATTGCCAAGTCAAAAATCGTTGAATGATTATTTACTCATTGGTCCCAAATTACAGCAAGATCTAGTGAGCATTTTGATCAATTTTCGGTTGCACCCCTTCGCTTTGTGTACTGACATAAAGCAAATGTACCGTATGATCCGTGTTTTCCCCGCACAATGTGATTATCAACGTATACTGTGGCGCTTTTCTCCTCACGATCAAATTCAAGATTTCCGCTTATCTACAGTAACTTACGGAGTAAATTGTGCCCCTTTTCTTGCGCTCCGCACCCTCCGTCAACTTGCCGACGATGAAGGTACTCAATTTCCAAATGCGGCTCATGCCATTCGGAATTTTTCTTATATAGATGATTTTGTTTTATCGGTGGCAACCTATGAAGAAGCTCGCAGTCTTGTGGATGAATTAATATCTCTCATGAAATGTGGCGGATTTGAATTACGTAAATGGTGTACTGATGAAAATTCATTGCTTTCCCATCTACCCTCTTCGCATTTGTCCAAAGACCCTTTAACTTTCAATTCGGATTTTTTGAGTGCGTCCTTGAAAGTACTTGGCCTTCAATGGAATCCCTTACAGGATTGTTTCTTTTTCTCCATATCACCTGCAGATGACAAGACTTGTACGAAGCGTACCCTTCTCTCGGAGCTGGCAAGAGTTTATGACCCCTTGGGATTTTTATGTCCTCTAACTTTCTACACCAAATATTTGATTCAACGCATATGGTCATCAGGCATCGGATGGGATGAGTCCCCGAGTTTTGAAATAGTTCGGGCGTGGAATCAATATAAATTTGAGCTAAAATTCTTGTCTGAATTACGAATTCCTAGGTGTATACGTCCTGCTAATTATTTAATCTGCGATCTTCATGGATTTTGCGATGCCAGCGAGCGAGGATACGCCTGCGTGATTTACTTACGAACTGTAAGTTCTACTAATTCTGTATCAAATCATTTTCTCTGTGCTAAGTCAAAAGTCGCCCCGCTTCATAAATTAACTATCCCGCGCTTAGAGCTCTGTGCCGCTGTTCTTTTGACCAAATTAATCAATTACACTCTAACGGTTTTCGGGAATAATATTCAATTTCGCAGAATATATGCCTGGTCTGATTCTCAAATCACCCTATATTGGATTAATGGTGATCCTCACATTCGAAAAACGTTTGTGGCTAATCGGGTGTCATATATTCAGGAAAAACTTCCGCCAAATTCTTGGCACTATATTGAATCTGCTAAAAATCCTGCTGACGTTGCCTCCAGAGGTATTTTTCCATCGGCTTTCCTCTCGCATCCCCTCTGGTTTGATGGTCCATCATTTCTATATGAATCTGATGAAAATTGGCCTCCTCCCTTCGCAATTAACTTTTCAGAAATTTCATGCTCGGAGGAAGACAAAAAAAGTTGCCTTCTTGCCGTAGCTCACGAAGATTCTGTTTTGAATTCTTTGATCAACGATAGGTCTAGCTTCGCTAAAATTCAACGCATCGTAGCGTATCTTTCCCGTTTCGCTTTCAATTCTCGCTCCCCCGAGCGCCGCCTTGGCCCTCTATCGCGTTCAGAGTTACATGATGCATTGCTTGTCCTCGTGAAATTCACACAACATCTTCATTTTCAAGATGATGGGCTCACTAGCCCACCACTTTCGAAACCGCTCCGAAAACTTCATGCTTTCATTGATTCTCAAGGAGTCTTACGTGTGGGAGGACGCCTTAGGCATGCTCCAGTAGAATATGACGTCAAATATCCCATATTGGTACCCTGCCAAAGCCGCCTTACCACCTTAATAATTCAACACTTTCATGAAAAGTATTTTCATGCGGGATTCCGCACCACTCAGTATTTGATCTCTCAGCAGTTCTGGGTTTTGTCGTTCAAACGAGCTATTAACTCAGTCCTATCGAAATGTGTACGCTGTTGGCGAACCCGTCCCAAGAGTTTTCAACCCCCTATGGGTAATTTACCCTCGTCAAGAGTTACGCAGGTGAAGCCTTTTTCGCAAACCGGAGTAGACTTTGGTGGACCCTTCTTCATTACCTTAAGTCGGCACCGAGGCGTAAAGTCGACCAAAGCATATCTCTGTATTTTCGTGTGCTTCGTTACGAAAGCCGTTCACTTAGAACTAGCCAGTGATTTGTCGGCAGAAACCTTTTTATCCGCGTTGCAAAGGTTCATTGCTCGACGAGGCCGGGTTTCTACTATATACTGCGATAATGCTACCAATTTTGTGAGTGCTAGCAAACAATTGAATTTACTCAAAGATGCTGCTGCAAAGGAACACATCGATTTCAAATTCTCTCCTCCTGGAGGGCCTCACTTCAATGGGCTCTGTGAAGCGGGAGTAAAGTCGGTTAAAAGCCATTTACTGAAAGTAATTGGAGATCAAATTCTTACTTTTGAAGAATTCTATACCGTTCTTACGCTCATAGAAGCTCTGCTCAATTCTAGACCACTTACCCCCCTCAGTGCTGATTTGGAGGATATCAACGCGTTAACTCCAGGACATTTTCTAACCCTAGAGCCGATTTCGTCTTTGAACGTCCCCGATTATTCCTCCTTACCAATCAATCGGCTGTCCCGCTGGCAAATGTTACAGCGTGTACAGCAGGATTTCTGGAAGCGGTGGCATCGCGAATACCTACACACCCTTCAACAACGTGGAAAATGGTTGGAGTCAGGACATGCACCCGAAATCGGTCAACTAGTCGTGCTCAAAGATGAAAATCTTCCTCCCAGTCGATGGTCTCTGGGTCGCATTATTTCATGGTTTCCTGGGGATGAAGGAATAGTTCGCGTGGCAACTGTGAAAACGGCTTCGAATGTTTTCAAGCGCCCGCTTGTTAAACTGTGCCCTCTTCCCTCTGCTTAACCGTTACTTTCGCTTCACTAAATATTATGTGTTGTTGTATCGTCCTAATTATTTGTCGGGAGCTTGAGAACTTGAAGCTATGTTAGATAATTAATTTCGCACAATTATAATTATTTATTTTTTTTTTTTTCATTTTATTTTTTTTTTTTGGAAAATGCAACGGTGCATTTTGGTGGGCAGTAATGTTAGGACAACAAGCTTAAGTTGGTACTCAATTTCTGCCTCAATATTAGTAATTGCTTCAATCATTCTTTGAAAGTAGAATTCGCGCTCAAAGACACTAAACGGCGCACGCCTCAGCAAATTGGAAAATCGGAAGACGATCCGAGACGAACCAATCGTCGAAAAACCAATATACGAGTATTCATGCTAGGTACTACCGCAATTATTAGTTACCGGCGCGAACCATATTACGATTGTGACGATTACCCGCTTGCTTATTCCGGAAAGTGCCAATTCTGGATTACGCTGTGCTTTGGAAGAGTTTGAAGGTACTTATCATCCTACCCACACGAAACCTCCTCAGAAAGGGCCCTTTAACCGGCAGTGAAGAATTATCCACTATGGCGGCCATTAACCAGTGGTAAGTCCGTTTAGTGCCATCGATTCTCTTTGCAATTCGAGCTACTCATTTTCTTGTATATACAGTCCATTTCATCAAACCACTTAAGAGTTGTCAAATTATACAAATTATATACTTCCGGTTCAATCGGAAATGTCATCAACTTCTTCAATTCAAATGGGACACCTTATATATTTTCACAGATTTTGAAAGAGCTTGTTATTTCGAATTCAAACGTACTGATTTCAGTGTTAAAAAAATTTAAAAATGTTACTGTTAACTGTTAGTTGTACAATAGGTGTACATATTTCATTATTCTAGAATAATAAGAAACAAAATTACTTCGAATGTTCGAAATGCTCGCCATTTACTCGCTGACAATATGTCATCCTATTAACAAATTCTCGAGTCATCAATAATTCTTTGACTCAATCCCCCTATGTTTGTTGGTCGGAAGTTGACCTTGAAAAACAATTATTATGCAAAATAATATGGTCACATATCGGTGGATTCACAACATCAATCCGATCGAATAAAATCATTTTGGGATTGAAAATCTTTGATTCTATCAAACAAAATGATCAATATTTTGACATCTCCATGGAGCATGACGATAAAATAATAATAATTCAATACAACATCTGTGGAACCAATAATATATTCATGATTGGCGATTATAACGGTATTATCGATATCATCGTTATTATCAATAATTTTTCTTGCGTTTTCTCATCAATTGTATTAAAGATCATCGATTGTTGATATATCGATGAATTTCATCAGCTCTAGACAGAACACAGTTTGGTCAGCTGAATGAAGTTGGTTATCAATGATGACTGCTGAAATATCGTAAGATTGCCGAGCTTGAACCAATTTGTATCCAAAATGTATCTACTCAGGTCTACACACGGGTCTACTACACATATTCATGGGTGTAGGAAAAATATGTCGAAGCGTGTATTAGAATGTGTAATTCATGCGCCGAGGAGAATCTCCATTCCAGAAGAATTGAATTTTGACGCGATTCGGTTTGAAAGTTGACTAGGGAAACCGCATTTCATGGAATGAAAACTAATGTGATATTGTATAATTGTATAATTGATTTCTGAATATACATGTGAGAAATGATATGAATATTTCTGAACATCAATCCAGGGTCAGCTGCCTGAAGGTTCCATCTGCTCCAAATTCCATGGTTCCCGTATTTTCTGTACCAAGTAGCCTTTGACATTTGGCGGTTACTAACATTTTTTTGAATTCATCTACATGTTCTTCCATTTCTTTGCACCATAATCCTGAGAAGAAATTCAATACATTCGTTGTTGAGTTTCAGGAAAGGAATACAACCATCTACTATCAGGCGATTGAAAAATGCCGACATCTCATTTGCCGTGCTTTGCGAAGGTACCTACTTTCAACCACACATTTTCATACGACGGTTACTTGGAATATCATGTTCATTGCATTTCGAAAAGGAATAACTTCTTTCAAGTTACACTCACAACCAAGGTGATGATTTTGTTCACAGTTCATGAACACCCAGAACGCCTTATAGAATAGTTATGGAATGCAAAATGATGATTAGTACGTTGGGAGATTCAGAAGTCTCGCTTCTGATGTTCCAACGATTTTATTAGTAATTATCTCAATCTACTGAAGGACAGGTAACATGATGCCTGATATATATTGTCTGAACAAATTGAATGAATAACACACAACCCTCGTTGACAGCATAATCTTTCTTCATCAATATTTCTTCACAGTCTTCACTCTCGGGTTCGAATGACACAAACAATTTTAGCGCCTCCGCCAGTCTTTTTCACTACATTTCATGTCCACTAATATCATTATATGTCATCAGTCATGATTTCCTTATGTTATGCGTTTAATTCAAGACTCGCCCACAATATCTGTTGGATGAGTGCTCTTCGAATACACGAATTCTGGATTTCAGTGAAGTTATCAGCATTAGCACATTTTCAACAATTTTGAGCTCTGGGTTTGAACAGGATTATTGCCAATAGTGAAAATTCATATGGAATTGTTCCGAATTAGATGCTGAAAGGTACGTATCTGCGTATTCAAAAGAATAATTCAGGAAACTCAAACGTGACAAGAAAATACATCACGGAAACTCCTTCGTACTAGAAAGAGTTACAGAAAATGGAACAAGGATTGACATACTCGTGCAGAAGATGATGAGTTCACTGCTTGATATCAATTAATTTCGTTTATTCCAGGACAGGTTGAAAACGGGCACATTTACGCAATCTATTCGAACACACGTGCCGATGTAGGTACTATGAAGAAGAGAGGTACCTGATAATCTGCATGATCTAACATTCTGAAAGATGCGTATATCTATCATTACATGAAGTTGAAGTGACGAAATGTTTTCCATACAAGTTTAATTGAACGCTGTTTCATGAAATAAACATGATGAAGTTCACTAAAGACGATCGGTCGGTCCTTAATGTGATGACAAGGAAAATTGGAACTAGCCTCAATACTATGGAATGATCGAAACTTCAATATGGCTTATGCAGTGTCGATCTGTGAACTTATCGATTTGTTTCTTGGGAATTATCACAAATGGTCATCTCACTCATTGTACGTATGATATTGAATTGCCTTATTTCCGAATGGGGTATTGGAAAGTTTAGTACATGAACAGAAAATACCAAGAAGGCATACATTTCTTCTGTGACTGACAGTTCATTCATATCATGGAGACACCATAAAATGAAACATCACTTTCTTTTTGGGGGTCTTTCATTTGGGGGTCATTATGACCCCCAAATGATAAACGATTGCCATATAGCGCCAAGAACGTGAGGTAAATATTGACTGGTGTCCCAACTCCCCATAACCAGCCACTAGAGAAAGTTGTAGTGTTTCGCCTACTTGATATTGTTGAATTTCAATACCTTTCACTGAGGCTTCCCAAAATTGAAAATAGATGGTGTCACATATGCTGATCTTGTAAACTCTGGAAAATACGTTTCAAATTTGAAGTTCAATACGAAATCAAGATTTGAACCATTAGCTATTTATTACTGTCAGATATGCGTCATTATTAGTAGAAGCGGATTTGACTTCACAGGATCCACGATCGTATTGCCAACTATACTCAGATGGAGCGGCCTCATTGAGGTTGGCGAAGAAGCAGAATATACATGAAAGAGAAATGAGAAGTGAGATGGAAATGGAACAAAATTGGAGGAACCAATGTTATTTTCTCACATTCTCATGAATACCAATCGATGAGCTGTTTCATTTTATCATCAGAATGATCGTTCTGAAGTGGGATATAGAAATATGATGAGTTTGAAATGACAATACTTGTTTCATTCTTGTGCTCTTCAAATGTCAGACCTAATTAGTAGCAAAAATAAGCGGCGTCTAGAAAATGAGCGTTACATCCAAACTCGGCCTTTGTAGGACATGAAGGCCATGCCTTCGGCAAAATTTATGCAGTGATGATCATTTATTATGCACCAACCCATTATATAGTCCCAAACAATTATTGTGTTCTCGACCGCCAATTGAGAACAAATAATTTAGCGACTGTAATGGTTCGAAAAAACAGAAAAGACAGATCATGACACTCACCTTGCAATTTTTCTATAGTTGGCTCGGATCCATCATAATCTTTGGGTAAATATTCTCTGGGGATATATTCGTATAGCGATTCATAGCTCTGATGAACACAAACCTGTGGAAGATGAGTTGAACAAAAATATATATAAAGCTACCTTGAGAGAGCATATCTGATATTCTGATAGTTTGATGTTGTTTTCACTATCAGTAGATTGAATCGTCATTTTTACATTTACATACCTCGTTGAATATCTTCAGGGAGATACTTTACACTTTACACAACTGCTTTGGTGTCTGAAAGTTATGTGTTATCAGTTTCCAACTAGATCTTTGATACTCATATGCTCACTGAGCTAGAATACTCAACATCAATGGAGACAAAGCTCGTGAAGTAGTGGGAGCAAGTGGATGAGGAATATAACAACGTGATCTTGACAACATAGGAAGGGAAGGAGATTCTAGGAGTGGAGGCCAGAAAGAGACAACTATGTAGATCTGGAACCCTTCTATCATGTCTATAGAATCTTTCTCAATTTCAATAAAATACGAATTGACGAATACTTTGAAACACTATCGTAGGTATTGTGGCAAAGTCTAGGTTATTTGTGTCTGAACTCGGCAGTTTTGGAGATATTCTGACATGGATCAAGAACCTGTATATGCATTGGAATACAATATATCTGATGAACTTCGTTGTCTTGGAGTTGATAATTTCCTTGATGATTCGATGATTCCCTTAGAAAGTGGTCAAATGTATTTCATTCATGAAACAAGTTTGCAAATTGTGACTCAAGGATTTTGAGGATCGGAGTATATTCATTTCGAGAAGGCTATGTTCTGAGGTTTGTACAGCGTTCCTATTACAGTTATTCTGTGATCTCTACTTGATGACGATCTTAGAGCTGCTAACGAATACTTTGGAACACTTTTGTTGGTATTAATGCAGAGCCTAGGTCATTTGTGCCTGAACTCTGCAGTTTTTGGCAATATTCTTGGAGAGAGTTATCAAATATATATCAAACATTCTGACTTTGATATTCGTTGGACACGAGATCATTTCTTACAAGTTTGATGTACTGCTGTTCAATTATCAAGTTTGCGAATTGTAACTCCAGGATGTGGATCGTAGATAACTGACATACACTTGGAGAGTATCGTAATGATCAAATGAGATATAGAGGAGAAGACTTTCGTTATATTATACTATCCAATTGAATATCATCATGATGAGTAACTCACCTTTTTGACGAACTTGGTAGGCAAAACTGCTCTTATTATAATGAGTAACCTATCAATTATCGGTGGTAAATTGACAAGATGGATGTTCTTCACCCTGAGATTAACAGCTACCTGAAAAAAATTAAAATATAGTTATATAGTACTAGAAGTGAGTCTGACCATTCAAACTATAATGTGGCGATTGTAATATAATATGCTGAAACACAATGAATTTCTTGATCTGATCATCTGGAGTAGAGTAGAGTAGAGTATATTCTATTTGACCATGTTATGTACATAAAACATTCATGGCAAGTCGCATAGGCAATATGACTTCGAAGTCAAGAATATAAAATTATGATAATGATAAAATATTCTATCACTACAAGTATTAAATGAATTTCAGCTGAAAATCAATATACTGACTTACAATTGATCAGCGTTAATATTAAAAATTCGAACAATACAAGTTAAAAAAAACAACAAAAAAATAAAGACAATTAGTGCACATCTAGATATCTGCAGAGGGAAATTCAGAGAATCGGGATGAAAAATTATTGAAGGCAAAAGTGGATTAAAGTCAAATGCACAATGAACTGGCGAGACGATATAGCTATCAATGTCATAAAAACAATGGCTGAGCAGAAATTTTTCCATCACCGTTTTGAATCTATTGAATTCCAATATTCTGACAGAGTTATCAAGAGTGTTATAGAGATTGAGGGAGTATACATAGCGATAACGAATTGTGAATTATGTCGGGGATACCTTCGAAAGGTCTCCACAGACGAGAGAGATATTTTGAAATTCAATCACTGGGAAAAAATTTCTCATTCATTTCATATATCAATATCAATGCTCAAATGATGTTTACTCTCTGATATTATTATTTATTGATCATTCCATTGTTAGTTGTTGTTCCACCATTGTACACAACCACAACTTCGAGGCTATGAATCCAGCTTCAGGCTCGAGACATGCCGAATTCCTTTTAACCAAGAATCATATTCATCAATAGAACTGCAAATTTATGAAATTCTCCGCCCTATGAAGTTTTCCCTGATGCTCCCGACCACCAAACTGTCGAGAAAAATCCCAATACCTTCCTTCTCTCCCAACATTTCACTGCTGGCTAACACGGTGTTGCTCGAACATTGTAGAACTTTCTCTCGTGTTGTCGGAAGATTCATTCAAATGGGTATTTCCATGAGGAATCTCGGTGATACATAGTGTTTGAAAAACTAGTGTCCTGGGGCTATTCAAGATGGCCTACTGAGGACTAGACTTCTACTCGAGAATCCTCGGTCTTGAGGAAACCTATGCTAAGTGGAATTTAGATCATTCATACCTATGCAAATCGAATTCAAACTATCCAGAGATAATATACTCATATTTTGGACCTGGTGGCCCTTATGATACTTACCATGATGTTGACCAGTTTTTGTTGAACAGTGGGGGTGTATTTGATGATATTTCTCATTCCAAAGTCTCTGAAGTCCAAAATGATGATATTTGATAAAGCACAATCTGCCGACATGATCCGCATCTCTGCTCCCATTATACCAATAATTTCATACTGAAGTCCATCAGTAGCTTCTCCGTTCGGATCATCCACTCTGAAGATTGCTATTCTGCTGAGATCTGGAGTTAGTTTCGGCATGAATATTGTTTTTCTACAAAAGCAAAATCCATTCGAACCAATTATATATAAGCGTTATGAATCATTGTCTGTAAGTTTTTGGAGGAGGTGGTACCTTCATTTTCCAGCTTTTCGTGGGATTTTTCCTCCTCGTTTCTGAAAGAGTAAAGTGGAAGTTATTGAAAATTATTTCAATATATTTGTAGTAAGGACAGATTTTGTGATCTGCCCCAAAATGTCACTGCGCTTGAAATTGAACCTTTAGATACCTAAAAGAGGAATTCTCTATTTGTCAGTGCCACCTTGTTTTTGGGAAATTTGTATTTGGAAATACTTGGAAATACTTGTATTTGGAAATACAAATTTCCCAAAAAAAAGGTGTCACTGACTATCTTGAGGATTCATTGAATGTATTTTTATTTCCGAATTCTACAAGAACAAGGAGTCACTGACAGATAGAAAATTCCTCTTTTGGCTATCTCAAGGTTTAATTTCAAATGCAGTGACATTTTGTGGCAGATCACAAAATCTGTCCTTACTACAAATATATTGGAATGATTTTTGATAATTCCTACTTCAATTTTCATAAACGAAGAGAGAAAACCCACAAAAAGCTGGAAAATGAATTCAAATCATTCACAGAACTAATGGATAAATTTGCTAAACACCGATAATTCGTTTTACCACTACTAGCCATATAGAACCTGCCAATATCTACTCGTTTACGAAGCGTAAAGAGACTTTTCTTCACCAAGGTGATTTTTCACATTTCATGAACTTGTAGTTGATGAACACAATGCCAACCTTTATTGACCACTTCACCTGATACGTGATACAGAGCACCGAAAACAGTCAAATGACGATGTAGAGTTGGAAGGGTTGCACCAATGTTGCGCCATAAACGAGTTCACTGATAGTACGCGGTGATTCGTGTTGATAAAAAAGAGAGTGCTACCAACATTTCGAAGTGTATAATAGAAATATTCATGTTCTCATACTATAGGGACAGTGCAATCATATTTGATTTTCGTGAAACCATAATAATAATATATATAATATATATAATAATATTATATATGAGGATATTCTTCAATACTCTGATGTATCAATAACTATTTATTACATCACGTCCTAATATTTGGTGTGGTGTATATGCAGTAATTAACGCGATGTATACAGGGTGTTACTGAAATTATGTCATTGATGTCCAGTTGGTGATTCCTTGTCACATTCAATGAAATAAAGTTCATATGAATGTGTGTCCTGAGTTGCTCTGTTTTCTCCGTTGGTTTTTCATGAATTACTCAGAATTCTTCTTGCCCATTTTGATAGAACTTTGTGTGTGTTTCATTTGTAATACGATTCTTCTTGTCATTGAATCCAGATTCATCAAAATTCATCATCATTTACCATGATAAATATTGTACGAGTTTGATATCATCTGGAATCAATGGCTGAACAATGGCGTGAGAATAGGAGGTTACAAACATACCTATTTTCATCAACAGACTTTTGAGGTATTGATAAAAATACTATTTTATAGTAACACTGCGACACCTCGTTACTCGGAAACGAAGCAAGTCTTGACGCACGTTCATATGACCTTGTTCTTAGGAAATCTGACAAGGAATCACCCCCTGAAATCAATGATATTATTATACACATCTATACACCATCTATACATCTATACAGGTGATTCACGGTGGATGGCACAGTTTCTGGTGAGCAGTCAACGGATCATTCTCTTCCCAACTGAACTGTTTCCGACTATGCGGTGTTGCCACTTCAATCAGAAAGTGATAGCAACTCTGATATTTTGGATATAACACCCTGTATATATTATCATTTACTCATCGCAGAAGCATTGTGAGTGAACGAATCATCATTCTATGAGGCTTTCATCCGAAGAATGGACTATTCAGGGTTGTAAGTATTGTTAGAAGTGTAGGTTTTGAATCCGCAAAATCACTCACATCCTGATAACTAATGTATAACTCACCCTAGTGATTTGGCCTGCTTATAATCTTCAGTTTCGGGTACAAGACGGTCGAAGAAATCTGAGTATATCGTTCTGATTCGGTAGTAACCTTCGATACACCTCTTGGATTTCTCTATACTCATCTTGCAATTGATTAGTGCCAATTTCAGTTTGTTCTCAAGTGTATCTAGAATGAGACAATAACATTGATACAATCCAATTCGATTGAATGATCCAATTTTCGATAGAAAATCACACTCAATAGAAATCCCCATCATTCGCTCCTCATGATTCCTGATGAAGCCCTCATTAGTGATATCATGATGATACAGAATTTTTAGTGAGCTCATCCGACGAAACATCTATCAAAACACACCCGAGTCACACTTCTGGAGCAAGTAAGTAACATATGTGATAGCAAGGAAATAATCTCAAAGAACCTCCTCCAGCTAATCACCAGTGTTTGGTATAACAGAATTCTAGAAGGTGAAGAATCACTGGGAGGGTCAAACAAGAATTCCAGAATAACGATCGGCTAGTTCTGTTGTCCAGATTCACTTTTTCTGTCATTGCGTCACATGAAGCTGAGCGAGTACTTGTATTGCATGGGTATCTATCTATAAGATAACAAGAGATTCATACTCATACGTCTGTACGAGGCTGGTTGAATGAGTGGGTACAGGAAAATTACCATTCTCAGACCGATGCTCAAAAGCGGATGCACATAAGGATGGAGCTCTGAAAAATCTGAGAGAGTGGACTCGGGCCTACCACTATATAGGCAGGATACTGATACCTGATAACTGTCCAAACGACCAGAGGCGCAACTCTTGGAGGACTGATTGGGTACGGTAAGACAACACACGCCTTCCCCTCTAAAGCCCCTATATCATCCAACGAGGCCAGAGGTGCGAGGCGAAGACAGGTCGATGTTCTAAATGAGGATCTGACAAGAATTCTGAAATGGGGATCTGAGAATCTAGTACAGTTCAATGCTACTAAAACTCAAGCTTGTATGTTCATCAAGAAGGCTGATCACTCAATGCCCAATTTGATGATGTCGGGTACCACTGTTCCTATGAGATCGTTAATATCCATGCTGGGTGTCACCACCAACAGCGCTCTCTCATGGGACGATCATGTGAGGTCCATTGCGAAAACTGCGTCACGAAAACTTGGTTTTCTATTCCGTGCAAAAAGATACTTCACATACCAGCAACTGCTCATGATCTACGAAGCACAAATTCGACCTGTCCTGCAGTACTGTTCACATGTTTGGAGCTCAGCCCCTGAACATACGCTGAAGCTCTCAGATTCAATTCAGCCTAGTCGATGATACAACACTCACCAAATCATTGACCTCTCTAGATCATCGTAGGAAAGTCGGTGATCTCTGCCTTTTTCATAGGTACTTTCACGGTCGGTGCTCAACGGAAATATCATCTATTATGCCAACACGCGCGATTCTCAGTAGACAAACCAGACGAGCTCAGGCTGGTCACCCCTACACTGTCAGGCTCGAGACCTGTCGAACATCGCTTTACCAAGCATCATTCATCAATAGAACGGCAAAGTTGTGGAATTCTTTGCCTAGTGAAGTCTTTCCTGATGCTCACAACCTCCAAATTTTTAATAAAAATTCCAACACCTTCCATCTCTCCCAAAATTCCAACGCTGGCTAACACGATGTTCCCCGAACATTATAGGTTTTCCTTTCGTGTTGTCCACAGATAAATAAAGAACGATAAGGTTGGATTCACTAGGTCAGCAATAATCCGCCCGAACAGAGAAAGTTGAGGCCGTTAATATTACTCCCTGAAAATCCCCACACTGACACACTACACAAGTCAGCACTATAGCCTACTAATGGTACTCCTGGAAAACCAGGTACGTCCCACATGAAAAGTCATAGTGCGGCTACACTGGCAGACAATGACTGTTGACAGCTATTCTGTTGATTACTTGTTCCAAAACTATCCGCACTACACAAACGACATAAGACGTTCAGTAGTAGAATGCGCGACCGTGAAGGTCGGAATGATCTGCTTCCACAATCAGGTCCACCATTGAAGGTTTCAAAAGAGATACGCGAGGACCATTCCAGGATTTGTGGGCCTTGGATGGCAAGTCTCTGGCGAATTTTATCCAGCTCGATGGATTTAATTCTTCAAGGAGGCGACTTGCAGAAGTGATATCAACAGGAGGAAGGAAAATCTTAGATGAGGAAAAGAAGACTTCTACTGTAACACCTACTGTAGTGTGAGGCACCGCTCTGTGAGAACACAACTCACATGAAGCTCTTTGCAGAAATGTGAGAGGTATTTTTTTCCTGAGCCAATCAGACTCAGAATATGATTATAGCCTAATAGCTGTACTGTTCGGACTCTGGAATCTTCACTTGACATCATGACTCAACGAACTGATGTATACAGCGACGTGTTGCGAAAACTTGGAACCGTCTGATATTGACAAAACAGTTCCTATATATCTGTTAGATTTTTTTCCAATGCTTCTGCTATTGCCAATTGCTATTTTGGCTTTGTTCTCGAGTGAATCTGCAATGGAACAATGGAACACATGAATAAACTGAGATTAGTTTTCATTATGCCAAACCTCATCACTGGTATTTTGATAACTCCAAACAAGAGAAAATGGAGGTAACTAACTCTGGAAAATAGAGTTTAATGGGCTCATGGATGGTAACAGCCGATTGATTATAACACGGAACTATGTTGGATGATGTTGATGACGATTCTGAAAAAAAAAATGTTTTTGATGGAGAGTGCCTGAGAAGAAAAATAGTCAACATAATGAGAGCGTTGAACGAAACAGAACAAGTCATATTTACCGTACCGAACGTTTGCAATACACACCTTCGATGGGTAGTTCACTTTTCTTCATCCACTCTCTCAGTATTTCTACCCTGTCAATGAAATCTCCTTTAGTAACATCGTGATGTTTCAATATAGCATCTTCTTCTGCTTGAGATATGCACAACATTTTCTCCTATAGTTCAGTACCTTCTCAGTGTAGCACTAGGGAAACAGAATGGATGTAGATAAGCAATCATTCATTTATAGGTTCGCCGGAATGAAATTGTAGGTAATTAATTATTGAAAGGTATTGTGTGTTCATCAATTTTCTTTAAATCATTATCTTCATTGTTATTTTTCCATCAAGTTTCTTGATGATGTCACTCCAGTGACGTATGTTGGAATTAATCCGAGTTCCGTGAAAAAAATAGGTATTGAAAAATGTTCCTCATGATACTCGAGTTCTGGAAGTACACATTCGCGAAATGATTGATTCTTGGAAAATAATATTCCAAGTAATGATCAATCCGATTCCAATTACAATCTCCATGGAATAAATGACTACTCAAAAATAATTACTCAAGAATCTCAAGTTTGGAAAATACACATTTGCGAAATATAACCCTATTGATTATCAACTATGATAATCATTGTGGACAATGTGTCCTGAAGCATGCAGAATGGTATATACCTCCGTCATTTTTCGAGACTGTTCTTGCATAGACTGAGTTTGTTTGATTGATTCATTTTTCGGGAAGAGATTCGTTTCCGAAACGTCCGCTGAGATGAGTAGAGACCTTGCGAATACCATTTTAGCGGAAAATGCCGTTAGTGGTTTTGGCGACATTGAGTCTTCTCTTTATCGTTGTTCAAAGTAAGGTGGTTCAAAGGCAAGTATTGATTCGATGAATAGCCTCAATCCCTTCATAGCATTCGATTATCAATTATCACCGTATCTACGAGATTATCCATCATATTATGTCTTTGACAAACTTTTAATTGCGAAGATGCTCCAATACTACACTTTCTCAACGAACTCTAATTATTGATCAATATCAAACTCACCATAATCCATGGATTAAGTCATATCATGTTTCTGGTACTACAGGGTGTTGAAAAAAAGTGTCACAAAATGAAATGGAGGAGTAGTTCCGCCCGAATTATGCATAAACGTCTCAATAAATGTCCGATTCTTGGAGGTTTTGGATCCTAGCCAATGAGCGTGTTTCGGAATAAGTTCGACAGTCCTTGCGGCGGAGATGTCGCAGTTGCATTGAAATGAAGAGAGGGCATTTCCAACACCTCATGTTGACTCTGTCTTCCTTGTTGTTTATGAATGAATGGTCCGTATCTCAGAAACCGTCAATTTGCGGACATATGTTTATGAACTCTTTCCTGCTCATTTTGGGACATAATCAAAACCATTTCATTTTGTGACACTTTTTTTGGCGTCCTGATGGTTGTATCTTCAGTTGAAAATCATATAACAAACCGACATTACTTTGAAACCATGCAAACTGATGGAATGCCCCGATTCCGACACTTGCGAAAAATAATGGGGAATCAGTCAGTCATCCCCTCCTCTTCGTATTCGGAAAATAAACTCGGAAGTGAGTAATTTTTTTTTTGTTATTTGCACATTCATATCAACGAATAGAGTAGGAGTCACAAATAAATATTGGTCCAGTTTTGTTTTCACTTTCATCTGAGAAGTATACTCAAATTTGTACCGAATGTTGTCCTAAAAGGAACAAATTGTGTATACACTGAATCTTGACGGAATTTTCGCTCAAAACATTCCGAACATTCGATAACAATCAACAATGCCTTCGAATGTCTACCTGAAATTTCCTCATGAGGTTTATGGAATGTGTGAGTTTTTCGCCACAATTCACAAAGATGTGTTGCCATATTAGTTTGTGAATCAAGAAAAATGGTGAATTTTCGCTTTCGTGACGAATTGACAGTATGCCAATATGATACATCTCAAAAATGAATGCCAATTGACTACACTGTATGGAATTCCTTCGACTGATGATTTCCGAACAAGGAATGTCAAGAATGCAGTAAGATTGATGGTCTTTTATATATCTACCGGCTAGAAAATTTCCATTGACACTAATTAGGATGATTAAAATGTTCCTTAGGTACTTGATTGTTCACCCAACAACAATTGTTGATGAGCAACTACAACGGATCTTACTTCATTCTGGTGATCGCTTCAACACGCAAATTTTCAGAATCATTTTGACCTTCTCCTTTTCCCACGCACATTTATGAGTCACAATCATTTGTTTTCGATTAGGAAAATGTAATGATAATTGACCGACATGTTGTTTCAATTGAAATAGGACACAAGTAATTAATATCCCATTGAGATGTTCTGTGACAGTATGTATTTCAAATTAAAAACTATCCTGTACAATATGTTTCCACACATAATCGCTGTTATTTCCCATCATAGAAGCCCATCTCAATTCTCACAACTTTTCAGGACAACGATTGGAAAAAAAAATCGTGATGTTTGGGTTTGCAGTACTGACTATATTTTCCTAGGAGCGTGCGCAAAGTAGTATATACTTCGATGCATTCATTTCCTTGTCTGAAATTCACAATTTTCCCTCCCCACGCAGATGAGGTTCTTTGTGCGGAAAGAACTACTCAAGAATCTCATTAGTAGGGGAAATTTTTATATATCTTATATGAGGATGATTTCAAATAAAACATTATTAATATGTCTGAAGGGCACGACATTTGCCTAGTTATGACCTGAACCTTCGGCTCAAACCTTCGAAACTTCTCGAGAAAATTAAATAGAGTGCTTAGAAATCCTCCAATTCAATTTTTCCGAATATATTATATGCAAGCGTAGAAGGGCCGATATTATTCTATTTCTGAAATCCGCTTGAATTCCAAGTTGCAACTCGGAATATTACTAAATCACTTAACAAACGAAATAATTGTAATTTTCACCACACTGTATCGAAGTGAAAGTGAGTAAGATTAGGGTGAACTCTAAATGGAACTTCGATATCATAGTGTTTCTCGACTCAGCATTTATAGAGGATAGAGGACATGATTTCCGAAAATGGAAATTCAAATGAATTTTCATTTCAAAAAAAGCACCAGATAGGAAATAGCAAGGAAAGTTGCTGGAAAATTGTTGAAAATTCCAAAAATGATATTATATACAGGATGTTTTGTTCGAAAAATCAAAGTTGTTACTACTACTAATAAGTGGCAACACCGCATTGTCTAGAATACCTCCGTTGGGTAGATGATGTATATCAAATTTTCTAAGTGATCCGCTGACTGGTTCACCAGAAACGTCTGATGTGCCATGCACCGTGAATATGTATATGCCATGTACGAGACATGGTTCTTATAGAAACTTGAGGAGAACAAATTCTTCGTGTTATCTAATTACAGAATTTCATTTCGGAATAATAAAATTCCGGCAACTCGGAATGCTACCAAATTTTCTAAATTTCACTGATTCTCGAGTTTGCAAGCTCGAAATTTCACTGAATTTCGAGTTGCAACTCGAAATTCAGTAATATTCCGACTTGCAACTCAAAATTCGGTAGCATTGCGAGTTGCAACTCGGAATTCGAGCAAAAAGTGAAAATATATCAATATTGTTCCTGCTGCGCTTTTGTGAAGGAAAATTCATATCAGATTCAGAAACCTAAATACAGGGTGTCCTTAAAAGGTCTTCACAAAAAGCTACCACATATTCTTCAGACCAAAACAATTCGATACAAGCAAACTTACCTCAGTAAAAAGTTGCTTAGTTTGGGCGCTAGACGGCTCAGAAGTTGAAATTTTCAAATCGATTTTGCTTCATAACTTTTGAACGGCTCATGAGATTTTTTTCAAATTTGGTACGTTGGCATAGACTCATCGGGCAATGAAACTCATATCATAATCATAATGAATATCATTCCATGGGCGTAGAACTTGATTTTTTCAGTAAATAAACATCTAAAACTCCTACGCCAATAGAAAAAAATTAGTTTCAATATGAAATCTGAATTATTCAACTCATTCACTACAAAAAAGGTACTCTTGACAAAAGTCGATTCCTCTCATGGTTTCGACAAAATTTTAATTTTAGTGATTTAGAGCATAATTAATAATAAAACGATTAACAGATATTTCATAAAAATTGTTCAAAATGTTCACCATTTTCACGTATACAAAGATTTATACGACGCAAAAAGTTGAAATGTACTTTTTGCATAGGTTATTTCTATTGAAAATAAGTAGCACTGGTTTTTTTTCTGAAGACTATTATTATTATCTGCTCGAAAACAGTGATATTCACATTCTTGGTTTCCATAGTTCATCTGTGTTGATTTGTCGAGTTTTATTGACGTTGATTGTTGATATCGGACTTTTCTGATTTATCATGGCCGTACAATACACCAATGAAGAATACACCGATATGTTATTGGTATTCGGATATTGTCAAGGAAATGGTCGAGAGAGTGTGAGGGTGTATTCGGCAAGGTTTCCAAATCGTCGCGTACCAAGCCACCCAACCTTTGCTGCAGTTGAGAGACGTCTTCGGGAGACCGGTCATTTTGCTCCTAGAACTGGTGATTATGGAAGACAGCGTTATGTAAGGATTCCCGAAGTCGAAGTAGAAATTTTAGACCGTATTGAAGAAAATCCAGAATTCAGTACTAGACGGATAAGTAATGAACTAGAAGTTTCTAGGAATGCCGTTCATGAAGTACTAAGAGAACAATTATTATACCCATACCACAAGACGCCAGTTCAAGATTTATTAATCCATGATTCACAAAGTCGTCTGATGTTTTGTAGGTTCATTAATTTGCAAAGAGAAATGAATCTGAACTTTGGAAAGAATATTTTGTTCACTGATGAAGCCTGTTTCACGAGAAGAGGAATAACTAATTTTCATAATGAACACGTTTATGCAATTGAAAATCCTCATTCCATTAAAATAAACCATTTTCAACACGAATTCAAAATCAACGTTTGGGCTGGAATAATAGGAAATTTTATAATTGGTCCTGTCATACTTCCACAAAGATTAACAGGAGACATGTATTTATAACATCTACGAAATACGTTGCCAAATTTGTTGGAAGATTTACCACTCCAACATCGGGTAGATATGTGGTTTATGCACGATGGAGCTCCACCACATTTTTCGGTGGATGTTAGGAATTTTTCAAACCAACAGTACCCAGACAGATGGATAGGTAGAGGTAATGATGCACCCGTGAATTGGCCACCACGTTCTCCAGACTTAACACCGATGGATTATTTTGTATAGGGTTATCTCAAGTCTACGGTTTACAAGACCCCTGTGAATACTGTAGAACAATTATTGCAACGTATCCAACAGACGACAAATAATCTTACAGGCGATGAAGAACTTATGCAAAGAGTACATTTCAACTTTTTGCGTCGTATAAATCGTTGTATACGTGAAAATGGTGAACATTTTGAACAATTTTCATGAAATATCTGTTAATCGTTTTATTATTAATTATGCTCTAAATCACTAAAATTAAAATTTTGTCGAAACCATGAGAGGAATCGACTTTTGTCAAGAGTACCTTTTTTGTAGTGAATGAGTTGAATAATTCAGATTTCATATTGAAACTAATTTTTTTCTATTGGCGTAGGAGTTTTAGATGTTTATTTACTGAAAAAATCAAGTTCTACGCCCATGGAATGATATTCATTATGATTATGATATGAGTTTCATTGCCCGATGAGTCTATGCCAACGTACCAAATTTGAAAGAAATCTCATGAGCCGTTCAAAAGTTATGAAGCGAAATCGATTTGAAAATTTCAACTTCAGAGCCGTCTAGCGCCCAAACTAAGCAACTTTTTACTGAGGTAAGTTTGCTTGTATCGAATTGTTTTGGTCTGAGGAATATGTGGTAGCTTTTTGTTAAGACCTTTTAAGGACACCCTGTATAACGTCCCTCTATTTTCCAGGAGAAGGGATGAAAAAATTGATTCAGTTGAGTCGAAAATTCTAACAACGATTCAAATTCCATCATTTTGTGTCATATGAAACAATTTCACCCAATCATGTCGACATTACACTGATAATTGCATTCAGTGCAATTATCAATCACTATGACAACACGATTGAGCTGTGGAAAAATTGTCCGCAGAACATCCCTCGGACATTGACAAATTTCATGACAAATTTCGTTGACAAAGCTCGTTGCTTGGTAATCGCCTCGAGCCTTCCGTTTCGAGCTGTACGACTTTTTTGAAAGTTTTCTAGATACTGGGGAAGCTATAGATCTATATAAATTCAGAGGATTTCAGAAGCCGTTTTGATTTCGAAATATGAAGTTATACCTAATCTCATCGTGCATTCCAGAAATGCAGTTCGAGGTTTTCCATTGGAAAACATGTATATTTTCATGAATGAATCGGATCATCAGTTGTGAAAAACGACATAATATGTACATGTGAAAAATACTGTCGATTGCCATGTTTGGTTATTCGTTTCCACAATAATATTTTTTATGATTAAAATTGTACTCGAAATAGTTGTTTCTTTTTTTCTAATCATGTTTTCTGTCTGTTTACATCACGGTGAAAAAAACATATCGTCGTCTCGCTTATGTAATTTGACTCCGATCGACTATACAGGGTGACTCAATTCCACACCGTCATGTTTGGATCTGGGATACTCCCTTGGAAACTCTGGCACACGTCGATATTATCTGTAAGAGGAATGCGGTCTATGATGGACTCACTAGCGCAACTCTATCTTCCTGACGGAAATGGCAGATACCCTTCTTGGAATATATCATGATAAAATCATAAACTGGGGGCAGAAAGTTATAGGACTACGGAGAGAGATTTCCATATTTCCTGAAACGAGTAAAATAACCAGAAATTTGATACACCTATGAAGTGAATTCATGCCATTTCAGTATGTTCATTTTTGTTTCGAAAGACAAATAATATATCAGTTTCTACAAGAAATAACATCAAAATAGAAAATATGGAACAAGAGAACCGTTGCAAAAAGGTATGAGGAGAATGATAGTTGATGGAGAATCAAATTCTACATCCGACCATCCGATGGATACAGGGTGTCACATTTGGAAGAACGAACTATTCGAAGTATGAAAATAGGTAAAGGTCATCGCAGTGTTGAAAACATGGTACATAGGCTATACATAGTATCTTTGAAGGAATCAAGAGGGTATTCAAACAATACATGTTGATATTGAAGGCGGTGATTGCTCAGGCCATTTTATGGAAAGAAGAGTTCCTTCAAACGTAAGCTTTTTTTCAATCTGTGGACAACACGATAGGGAAACCTATAATGTTCGAGGAACATCGTGTTGCCAGCGGTGGAATTTCGGGAGGAAAGGAAGGTGTTGGAATATTCTACAAAAATTGGAGGTTGTGAAAATCAGGAGAGACTTCACTTGGCAAAGAATTCCACAACTTCGCCATTCTATTGATAAATGATGCTTGGTGAAGCGATGTTCGACAGGTCTCGATCCTGACAGTGTAGGGGTAACCAGCCTGAGCTCGTCTGGTTTTTCTAATAGAAATCGCACGTGGTGGCATAATAGATGATATTTCCGTTGAGCACCATCTTTGGAAGCATCTATAAAAAAGGCAGAGGTCGCCGACCTTTGAACGATGATCTAGAAAGGTCGATGATTTAGTGAGTGTTGTATCATCGACTAGGCGAATAACACTCCAGTTATATGCATGGAAAATGTCCACAGCATAAGAAAATCGCTGAGCTTGCAGTAGATAAACCCCACTACGGACAGATATGATTTGCATTGTATAATTGTCAAACTGAATCAATCTTCAGCTAGCTTTTGTAATGAGCAGTTGCTTTGAGAAAATGAACCAATTTTTGAAAAGCCTTTTCGTCGTTGAACAAACAAAACTCTCTTCTGAATTAGATTCAAGAGCTTTAGCGTATGTTCGAGGGCTTTTTTCGAAACATGTGAACAGTACTCCAGGACAGGTCCAATTTGTGCTCTGCAGTTGCTGGGATGTGGAGTATTTCTTCGCACGGAATAGAAAACCAAGTTTTTGTGAAGCAGTTGGTGGTGACACCTAGCATGCATATTAACGACCTCATAGGTACAGCGGTACCCGACATCGTCAAATTGGACATTGCCTGCCTTTTCGGTGAACATACAAGCTTGAGTCATTGTTACATTGAACTGTACTGGATTTTCAGATCCACGTTTCAGAATTCTTGTCAGATCCTCATTCAAACCATTGATCGGTATCTGTCTAGCACCTCTGTCCAACGAATCATTGATGTGGAGCAAGAACGAAGTTGGTGCCCAGACAGAGCCTTGTGGAACACCAGCATTGATCTTCCTTGTATCAGACGAGACCCCGTCTACCACCACGTAGAGTGATCTATCTGCAAGGAAACTCGATAGTGAAAGAAACAGTCGGGGCAGTAAACCGATCTACAGGGTGTTGAAGTTTAATTGAACAAAACAGTGAAAACAGGATGATTTGAAATTGAGTTGAGATATGGTAATGATATATAAGGCGTGTTGATAAATATGGGCGACGCATACTCTGCAATACACAACGATTTTTCAGTCTCACCAGCGGCGCGCGTATTGGCACGTCACTGGCTATTTCTGATGGAAAACATAGGACGGCACTGGATTCTCTGGAAATAAAATATCATTTTCCATTTCTCGTTCAATTGTGAAGAGAAAACGTCTGTTGACATTTCATCGTACGACGCATACTTTTCAAGTAAAAATGGAAACCATTATGTAGTCCACACTCTATTTCAGAAGAATACCCCACTCCTGCGAATCAGCAATTTCTGATATACCACGATCGAATTCTATCCTGATATACATGGAAATTAATTGAAATAATATATTTTCAGTTTTTTTTCACCTGTTGGTAACATTTTTATTGCTATCTTTCATTCAGTCATTCAGTAGTATCATCATAATATGAGTAATTTCATCATACGGTATCTAGGTATTTCATACAAACCTTATACATGTCTTTCAATTATTGGGTGGAAACCTGATGGAAATTGAGTGATCTCTATCAATATATCAATCTATCCAGAAGGATTCAGTATAATTTCCATAATTTCCACTCCAATTCGAAATGACCCACTCTATAGTCTGAATATGTTATATAAGTCTCAAGGTGGTTATTCACTCGTTGCTTCGAAGTATGAATGATAAATACGTGAATTTGTCTCAAAGAAGATTCCTAATGTATTGCTGAAACTTCAGTATCCACACTTGGATATTCTTTCATATTGATACTGTGAGAACTAATTCCATAATGGCAAAGCTACCGTAATGAGAACAACTTTTTTCCATCACGTGTTATGATTGTTTTGGATTTCTCCTCCATCAATTTTTCAAGGACTTCTCATTCTCAATCAGAAACTATAAGAATTATCTATGAAGCTATGAATTATTTGTTGGTGCATCAGACTTCATGAATGAGGAATGCGAAACATTCCATCTTTTTTCGAATGTATTCTCAAGTATTCATTTCCTCATGAATTATCAATTCAATGAAACATTTTGGTGAACCTATTTCTCGAAGAGAATTTTCTATTCTCATTTCGATTTCTTCTCATCATATGGACTATGTATGAGTTTGTGAGATGCTTCTCAAGTTTTGAAGGAGTCAAACATGAGAAATATGATCATTTCATACGGAGTCATATGCAGATATTGACCATGGAAAAAATGAATTGCCCACAGATTCAGTGTCAGGATAGTTGTATAAACATGAGAAGTTGTCAATCCTGTTTCGAAAGCTGTTTGATATTCGATTTTATGTTTTCTCATTCCTGAACTTGAACACGATGAAGTGCTTAGTTTTCAATAATCGAAGCACTTTTTGTCAGTTCTCGGCGCTGCTCAGGTTCTTATGAAGTGAAAAATACCTTGGTGAGGGAATATACCCATCCACACCTTGATCAGGAGTACATGAAGTTCTATGGCTAGTTCTGAAAAACAAAAATTGGTCTTTGCATTCTGCATTCTTCTGAAGATGCCCTTTCCGAAGTCATTACGTGAACTATCAATACAGTTCGATTGTCAATTCCTAACTCGATGATGATAATCATACTCTAGTGTCTGTGACTGCCACCTAATATGATTGTTTCAGTTCTTCACAATTTCTTAATTCTAAATTTCAGTGAATATAATTGATCTTCCTGAAGTTCCCGTTTATTCAAATAGAATGATGGTATACCATGTCATTATCCTAAAAAATACATTTTGCGGACACTTCCTAACCTCAACAAATGATGATCGAAAGGTGCATACAGATCCCTGATTCATGTTGGCTCTTCGGTCAGTCTACGTTCAATTTCTTGAAATTTCCGTGAAAACCAAGTATATCATCATTGATCAGTGGGATTGGCCGCTTTGATTCATCCACTCTCAGTTCGCTCAGGACATCAAATCTCGCCTTGTAATCTGCTACCTTGAGCATCCATAACTCTGGAAAGAAATTAATAATCAGGTACTGCTACGCACATTCTATTGTTCTATCTTTCAACTATTTCCATGGAAATGCTTTGTTGACAGAAGAATGAGGATTTTGAGATTGAATGAAATCCTCTTTATATCAGTAGTTGATGGATCAAACATAATGTGATGAATCGTGATTACAGTACGATTCGGAATGTTGGAGAAAATGAATTATACTATATGCATGATTTCCTGTTGAACCGGAAATGGCAGATTCGGTCTGATACTTGAATCTTCTAATCACCACATTGAATAGACGTTTATAGATATATTCCTTCGAAGATTCCGTGTCCTCTATGGAATGTGAGTGGATGGGGCCATGATTCCAAGAAAGGTCCCCATTTCCAAAGCTGAAGTAGTTTCATGATGAGAGGTACATTATGGATGATATCTGGAACTGAACGAATACTATCAGTGAGAAATTAATTGTCAATTTGTGTATTTGTTGCATGATCCAGATTCGTTGCACTGACCAAGGGAAAATCGAGAGCTGTAACCATACTGAGGGCAACAGATACTGCATGCACATGTTGCACATAGGAATTTTCTTCATTATCTGTATTTATTCATAATATTGAAATTTCGAATTGACAAATAAAAAATATTCAACTTCATCGATCACATCGATAAATAATTTTTGGATTACTCTTCCCAATTTATTTCTTCCACCTCACTGTTGATGTCCATTTTCGATTTCCTGATGATACTAGGCTCATTCTCGAATTACTGACTCGTTCTGCGCTTTCAGATTTGAATCAGTCCTTCAACGGTTCATTGAGTTTGAAAACATCGTCCGGTGGAAACTTGTGCCTCTGAACTTTTTCTTCTCGGGTCCGATTATAATATCAGTGAGGCCAATTTTCCTAAAGATACTCCTTCCACAGCCAATTGATTCACATCTTTTTGATATTGAAAATGTCAATTTGAGGGAAGGGAATTTCAAATTTTATTTCCTACAGGCAGCACCAAATCACACCTGAACAAGGAGATGAAATTTTGTTTCGAATATATGAATGATAGTGGATCAGTCGTATATCAATAGAATTCTGAAAGAACTAGAATTCCACCGTTATCACTTCACTCTTGTTGGAAATTTGCTTGCAACATGCCTTATGATGACCAAAGTTTCATTGGGAATATTATATTCACCGATGGAGCGACTTTACCCAAACATAGAGTATTCAATTGGCGAAACAGCCATTAGTGGGAAGACAGAAAAATATTTTCAGAATTTATTTCAATTGAATATGTGGTGTGCCATTATTGGAGACCCAATTACTCCGAATTTCAAAGGAGATTGTCATCAATTTTCTTGCGAAATACTTCCACTCATAATTTCAGATAACTAGTTGTAAGGAGGGAAATGTGGTTTAGGTAGGGTGAAGCTCCACCTTATTTCTCATCAGTTATTAGAAATCATCTGAGTGACATATTTCCTCAACGATGGATTGGCACTAGAGATGATTTTCAATTGCCACAAAGAAGTTCTGAGTATGATTTTCATGCTTGGGGATATGGAATCAATTCAAGAAAGACGAACTCAAGGGAAAAATACAGAATGTGACTCACTTCATAAGGGGACAGAATGATATTTTCATTGAAGTCCGAAAGTCCTTCATTGAAAGAGTCAGAAATGGCATCGAAGTCGGTGGAGGCCACGTTAGTGGATTCAAATTTTGTGTTCTCATATTACATTGTTGTCAATACAAGATTATTTCTCATTGCCTCTGTTACTCAAATCCTCCACCGAACGAACTGCATTGCAGGTCTGGAAACATATGGAAATATAGTGTTAAAAAAAAAGTAACAATATTACGTAGAAACAATGTTCATGCCATATTTTCTGATCGAAATTAGTGAAAAATTTCGTCGAAATTTCATCATCTTTCCCGTGGCGCTGCTATGACGAAATGTAAAATATCACATAGAATAATATTCCATGCATGAAATTATACTTCTGTGTCGATTTAGCCAACAATTGATGAATAAACAGTGATATTATTAGCAAAAAGTGAAAACAAAAACTCAACTTCTACGCCCTGCATCTCTTTCCACCGCAATATTTTATTGACACATATTTTGGTCCAATCGCCATATTTTGGTTCAAACAATCTGCCCTTAGCCTTTGTCCCAATAGTTGCGTCGCGCCCTGTATATTCTTATGTTCTGCCCGTATAACGGGTCCTTCGTTTTACCTTTGATTTCCCTCAAGCTCCGTTCTTGCCCACCGAAGTCTTTCGGAAGAAACTGGACTGGTACGAAATCTGCTAAGCCACTGATATTGTTGTGTAAATGTATCTGAAAGATGAACGATAAATGATGGATGCATCAGTCAATATGTATCAATGGAAGAGTTTTGATTCACCTCATTATATCAATGTATCTAAAATTTCACGAGATCGATAGCTCTGAATATGGAGAGATTGACAATTCGTGATAATTCGTTCAAGAGATGAATTCTTATACATACATGCAATTATAGGACATAATTTAGTATGAAGTAACAGCAGTGTAGCCATTGCCAACAAGTCAATTATAGGAGACAGGAACTGTTGGTACCTAATGTGTTTTGTGTCTGTGAATAAGTATTCATATTCTCCTTCTGCAACTCAATGATCACAACAATATTGTATTTCTCATATCGTGCCGTGCTGATAATATCAGAAGAATTACTATAATACGTTACCCATCATTACTAAACGAGAAGTTTTACAATCACCGTTCCTTCATTAGGTTTTTGCGACAGCCACTGACAGCTTCTCCGAAATGGTGGTCAGGTGGTCAGATATTTTCATTGAATAACTATGATTCATAGAGACACGACAAAAATAATCATTATTGTAGTTTATCTATGTGTAAATGACGAATACGGACGGAGAAGTGACGTCAGGCTGAGGCCTTCGCTAACACCTATGTCTTGAGCAAACCTTGAATGATCTCGAATCATCATTCAAATACACCTGACCTATTCTTCACTAACACTCCATGACCGTATGAAGTGAAAGTCCTTGCACCAATAGGAAACTCAGACCACACACTCATCTCCACGCTCATAAACTAGAGCTGAATACGTTGAAGCCAGCAATACACCCAATCAAACGATAAATGCGGCTAAATAGGCATAAAACACCGATATGAGATCAGAGCTCATCAAGTGTCCAAATTGTTCTCGTTCGTTTTGGACTTTTGCCAAGGCAATCGGGAGAAATTTCACTTTCAGCGTATTTCCTTTCCTCACAAAGGATGACAGTACATCAGGAATTCGTGATAAGTGACCTCCTCATGCCCACTCCATAGTTTTGTGGATGATGATGAACTCCATTCCGCCTTTTCCTCTCACGAAGACAGGTCGATGCTTCGAATGAGGATCTGACAAGAATTCTGAAATGAGGATCTGGAAATCTAGTACAGTTCAATGCAACAAAAACTCACACTGGTATGCTGTTCGAAGCAGACCACATAATACCCAATATGATGATGTCAGGTACCACTGATCTCATGAAGTTGTCAATATACATGCTCGGTATCATAACCAACAGTGCTCTCTCATGGCATGTGAGGTCCATTGCGAGAACTGCTTCACAAAAAATTGGCATTCTGTTCCGTGCGAAGAAGTACTTCACACTCCAGTAACTGCTCACGATCTACAAAACTATGAAATGATCACGAAGGAAGTTCCTCATAATGCATCATCATAATGTAGTGCTTCAGTCTCCTTCAGCATTCCTGAAAATCCAATCTATATATTTCCATAAGTTGGTACATCATTTCGTGAGGAATCAAATATCGAATTCTATGAGACAATGGAATTTTGTGTGTTCAGGTAAAGGAAATATAGGTTGGTGCTTTATCTCCAGAACCATACTTGAAAGAAAATTGAGTACGCCAATGGATTCTGCGTACGTCAATAAAATCGGGGAGATATTGATAACGTATTATGAAACGTGACAGTTTTTTCTCGTTTAAATGCTAGCCAACAGTTTCTCATTGAACCACCCAAATTCACCCGATGAAATACAAACCTCTTGTGCAATTTCAAGTGACAATATCATCATGAAGGATTTTTGACGCTTATCTGATGAGACTTGGGAGGCTCACACCATCGTTGAGATTTAGTGAATAGTTGTTGGGAAGTTCAGAAATGATACTCAGAACTGTTGTCGAGATCTTCAAACGCTATGGATCTTAGGCATTTTAGCTGCCTATTCCTTGACTTTCACGGTGACAAGTAACTGAATCGATTATCATTATTCGATCTACTATGCATGTACGTGATTGATTTCGACAGCTGATACCTTGATAACTTACCAGCTAATGATAACATTCAACTAAGCCAACTCGAAAATGAGATCGAATTCGATTTTGATATATTGTTTCGTTTCCTCTCGAAATTGTTATTATACTCCATTCAATTTTTCGAATATAAGGTGGAGTGATGAATTGAAGTAGAGAAACATCATCTGGTAGGAAGAGAAACAAATCACTGGAGTTCATATTTTCAAAGTTTGCTGTACCATGTAGCATTCATAAATATACCGGAAATTTCGTGATATACCTTGTTTCTCTTCCAACATTCCGGCTGGCTGACACGATGTTCTTCGTTCTAGAGGTATCGTCTGTTAAAGTCGTACAATTCATAGTGGATCTTTCAGTTCATATGGATCGGAAAAATGATGACAAAATAATGATTATCGATGTCGAAAGATATTCATTTCATCAACTCACCCTTTTAGCAAGTTTTGATTTCATCGTTTGTTTGATGAGCTTTATCAACGGTTCTGCAAAAGGAGGATGATTAACCATATGTATCTGATGTACAGAGTTGTTGAAGACTTCCTGAAAAATATCAAAGGTCGATTTTATATTGACATAGCTATATTCTCAGATGAATTTGAATTAATACAAATGCAAAATCTCCTTGGAGTTTTTGGTAATAAGAAATAGTGAATTCTGAAACTAATTCACGAAGCTGTGGCGGCGGCTTTGTGAGCCACTAACTACGTTACTGATAACTATGCGAATTCCACAAGAAAATCATGCGCGAACTCATACTTTTCGAAGTCATCCAGAAAAAAGTGTTGCCGATCGGATTTTCATTCTTCACAGAGGATACCTTCCAAACCTTCATTATACATTCGAGGAGTTAAAAAGGCGAATCATTATCGAAGAAATTGAATTCGAGAATTTGTTTGTGAAACTATCGCAGTCAGTACGCTGAATGCAGGAAATATACTTTATTCAATTATTGCTCAAATTGCATCCTTCCTACGACCGAAAAAATTATCAGGAAATATTCATTTCAAGCATCAAGATTTTGAACTGTCAACTAAAATTCAATCCTTGGAATGGCGTCATAAAAATGGGGCTAGAAACAGTAGTTATTGTGTAACCGGTGCAAAAATGTCGAGCTCGAGACGAAGACGAATGATTGAAAACCTGCTGAGTGTAATTCATAGGTTTGTCTCAGCAGACTGACACCGCAATCGTGCTCAAATCTTTGAGTGTGATATTCACAATCCATTCGGGTGGATTCATGATTGATTGTAACGTTTGAACAATTACTTCCAATGTGAATTCTTGATGATCTTTCATGTCGCTGCTAATCAGAAACGTTAGATATTTCTCGTGGAGTCGATTCCATGATGTTTTCAGATATTTCAATTCGTTTGGAAGATGATTGACAATTCCATATTTTGTAAGGAATCTCAATCCCGTTATTCATACTATTTTCTATGAATGCTCCTGATACGGAGGCAGATACATTTGTACAAAAAATTTTGTTCGTATTTCATCTATAGAATTTGTATTTTCATGGCACATTCGAGAGAATTCTTGGCTTCGACCTGCGGTCTTGGCACTCTCATGTGTGATTCAAAAAAACACTCATTTCACGTACTCAATACAAGAATAACCTTCCACTGATTTCTCCTATAAACCTTGCATTTCTGTCGGTATATTATTGGACAGCTCGTTCTCATTACGGATATAAAAATTATTCATACCTGAAGTATCACTGTTGCTGTTTTGATCAACATTGGTGATATTTTGACGATATGCTGGAATGATATATCTTGAAAATTGAAAATCAAAATATCACCAGCGAAATAGTCCTCATGGAGTCGAATTTCCAGCGTGTTGAAAAAGTGCACGAAGAAACGATTTGCACTGAAATGATCTGGATTCTTATCCGATAGCTGACATACTGTGATACGATGACCATTTTCAGTAGATCTCGGAATCGGGAAGAAATACCTACGGTAGAAGGTTGATAATTATAGATGCTTCCCAGGTGGTTCAACCTGAGCACAAGTGACCGGGAATGAATTGACCCTTTTTTTTCCCAGTTACCATTCTGATTGAATATTTGGAATTTGATACAACAGAATGTAAATTAGTATTCCTCTTCATGTTTCGTATGTCTAGCGACATCGTAGTAATCATGAGGTCGTGGGTTCGATTCCTGGCTGCCCGTTGGATTTGAATTTATTTTTGCGCTGTTCAATGTATATCATAAGGTTCTACTTGGAACTATCTCAAATGCCAGAGTGGTTTGGATTCCACTTAACTGAACTGTAGATCTCCTTCGGGGCTCCCGCTGCTTTGGCAACTGAGGAGATTTGTAATAATGACAATAACAATAACAATGACAATCGGGTCTTTTATCTCTCCGAAAACGAGAACTATAGTATGATAAACCAACAATTCCGTTGTCTGCCAACATGTTCTTCTTGAAGATGTTTATCTTTCCATTCCTCTTTCCTTTCCTCTCCACTTCTCATCGATTCTCATCGAACTGAATGAGCAAATTTAATGATGAGATTGTGTTCATCTCGTCTCAAAATCGGTTCTCTCTGTGGACTCATCGGTTTTTTTTGTCAACACGATGCATGTCAACACATCAGTGGAACATGTACGGCCTTTCTCATATAGTCTGTTCTATGAACGAAAGATGTTCTATAGAGTTCTGTTCTCATCGAAATATTCTGTTGCGATGGAAATGCAGATGGAACTGAATGTATGATAAATGATTGTGATATATCGTTGGAAAATACATTACATACTGAATATTTTTGTTGTTGACTGCTCCTGAGGTTTGGGCGATTGAAATGATCATTCTGAGAAATATTCAATCAGGATATCAATGGGAATACAAGGAGTTGAATTTGCTGCATGTTCCAGAGTGAAATGAGAATATTTATGATATTCATTGAATAGATAGATCACCATCTGAGAATTTTCATCAACAGACGATTCTTCATCGGTCTTGTCTAGATTGTTCAGTATGATTATTTTCACTTCGTCGAGAAGTGATATCGACCTTGCAATAATGTGTTACTGGAAGTTTATAGAATATGTGCGGCTCACCATACTAATTCAGTACTCATTATATCTGTTGGGACAAGGTGACGATAAATAAATGTTCGACAGGCACCGAATTAAAAACTTTATTCAATGAAAACACTCGAGGAGACAATCGCGGGAACACCCCAAAGTGCGTGTCTCCGTTAGAAACTCCAAAAACCGACTGCCTCGACCCACTGGAATTTGATCCCTCTGTGTCATAAAAATGGGCCATCAAAATTCCATCGACCGAAACTGTCCGTCTGTTTGAAGGGAAAAACCCAGATTTGAAAACACTCAAGAGTCGCAAATCTACCTGCGATAAGAAAAACCCGAGAAGACATTAAGCATGGGTAACTTGATGAAATTCCAAACAGATGGATGGTTCGGTCGATTGCACTTTAAAACCTATTACAAAGGAACTCGAAAAAGACCCAAGACTGAAAATAATCTGAATTTTAACAAGAATGAAATCAAAATTAATTACGGGGAAAATCCCCACATATCATTTTTTGGAATGGAACTAGCAACTCATGAAACAATTTTTTTTTGAAGTCGCGATATGGCGTTTCTCTACTGAAATAGTTTTCGTTTTCCTTGGACTATCGACATACGATCTTTCTCTTCTGAAAACGTCGATTTTTTTTCGAGGAGCCACTTCGTGACTAACGTATCATCAGCATCAATTCACATTCATTCCTTATACAGCTTCTTCATCTCCATCCATTGTTTTTGATGATTGCGTATGTCGAGCTCAACAACATATGAAATCATATTTTCTTTCAACGATATGAACTTTTTCACTCTGACTGCTGAACAGGTTTGAGATGCGGGCACAACCAAAAAGCATGAGAGAAAGAGAACGTCAGATGACAAAATTCTTGAGTGCTCAGAGAGTCCGTTGTGGTTCCCACAAAATCTGTGAGAGAAACTCTGGACTTACATACGCATGCAAAGTCTGAAAGATATTTTTCACACGGAATTTTCATGTCAAGAGTTTTCAAGTGCTCATATATCTTTTCCCAGTCAGCAGCCTCAGTTGAAGAAGTATGTGAATTTCGTTGAAAAGCTGAGTGACTGTAGGAAAGGAAAGTGGATTGATTCTAACGCAAACTGAATCTTCTCGGAATGGAAATAATAATAATGATAATAATGATTTTATAGTCCTCAACTCAAATAACATAACCATAGTGGATCATAATATGAGGTTAAGAACAAAAGGCAGAGTTCGGTTTCATCAGTAGATCGGGTTACTAATGATACGCGCTCTTCCACTCAACCCGTGATCTCAATCAATCAATCTGTCTCGGCAAATTGGGATGATATAAAATATTCGTCAGATAGTTGAGATTTGAACAAGAACTGTGAAATATCGAAATGAAATCTCTGATAATACTCACATTGTTTCATAAAATTCACGCATGGAAGGATGTTCGGGATGATTGTTTTCGAAAAAATCACTCATCAGAGATTGCTTGGTGTAGTACATGTCCAGACGCTGCTTAGATCCTTCAATGCTGAATTTATTCATCAACAGAAAATTTCCGATGATGATATCATCTGTGATAATATGAAACATGAATAAGTGTTCAAGATTCTTGTCGATATGCGGATGCTATTGATATGTTGATATGTTCTGTATCATTTGGGTAGAGGATAGGAAATATCTGAATCATCTTTGATACCACAATCGATGAATGAATGAAGAATATAATGAACGAGAGGTATAAAACTAGTTTCTTGAGGTATTTCATAATGAATCAGGTACTGAGTAAATTGGGACATGTGAATCTGATGGAAATTAAAATTTTTATATGTTATACAGGGTGGCCCATCGAAGACGTACCGCAAGGCATTACAGGCTGGGTAAGAACTTTTCGATGAAATCCGAAAGCAGGTCAAGTTTGTTTGTCAGAGGGACACATTTTGACGTAACAAGCATAGTGAAACCTCCAACCCCCTAAGTAGGGGTGACACCCCAACTTTTTTTTTCAAATGGGAAGGGGAGTCAAGAGATACCTCTTTAGAAGGGACTTGTCATTCCTCATACAGTGCCGCTCAGATTTTTCAAATCGAACTACCTTTTCAGAAAATATGGAGCATTGAAACTCCAACCATCATGTGGGACGAAAAATACAAAGATCGGTTCAATTGTACTTCATCGCAATGAGTTCCCTCAAATAAATTCGCTATTTTTGTCGAGTCGCTATTTTTGCCGATGCACAGATTTTTTTAGGCTCATTTTAGAGAGTGATGAATGAATAGGATTCATTTCTTCACGTTCGAATTAGGTCAAGTAGTTGCTAGATACATGTCGTGGTTGAAGTGTTTCATATTGTTGACTTCAAAATTCATTATTATGGTGTATTCAATTGCAGACAGAGTGGAAATCATTGAGCTTTCTCTTCAAAAACGATGAATGTGGAAATCGGGTCGCGGAGTTGTTTAACCAACGGCATCCTGACAAACATGCCTCTAGAAAAATTGTTCGCGAATTAGTGAACAAATTTCGCGAAACAGGTTCATAACAGTTCATAACAAAAAGAGAGAGCTTGAAAATCCAGTACTAAATGAACCTACGGAGATAGCAGTATTGGGGCAAGTTGTAGTTGATAGTACGCTAAGTACAAGACAATTGGCCATTGCGACGGGTGTGTCTCGATGGATAGGACAACGGGGCCCAATAGAATGGCCACCTCCGCCACTTGACTCAAGTCCTTTTTTCTTCATGGGGACACATCAAAAGTGTTGTTTACAGAACACCACCAGACACACTAGAACAGTTGCAACGAAGAATCATTAACGTATGTCGTAAATATCTTATACTACTGTATACAGGTTGACGAACAGCAATTCGACAATTAATCGATTGTTGAATGAGTTTTGAAGTACAATTGAAACAATATTTGCATTTCTTGTCACACATCATCGTTGGAGTTTCAACGTTCCATATTTTCTGAACGAGTGGATCGATTTTGAAAATGCAAGCAGCAATATGTAGGGAATGACCAGCCCCTTCTAAAGATGTATTGCTCGACCCCCCTTCCCATTCGAGAAAAATGTTGGGGTGACACCTCTACTCAGGGAGTTGAATGTTTTACTATGCTTGTTACGTCAAAATGTGTCCCCCTGACAAACAAACTTGACCTGTTTTCGGATTTTATCGAAAAGTTCTTTCCCAGCCTGTAATGCCTTAAGGTACGTTTTCGATCGGCCACCCTGTATAGAAGATTTCAGAATGAAATTGGCTTCGTCAAAATACATATTCTCTCAGTGAATCTTTAGGGTCGAGATGTTTTTCAGCTTAGTGGGAATGAGGTGTTGGGTTCGAAGTGAAACAAGGCCATTCAGAAGCATGAAGTGGTCAGTTCGGTTGAATAGAAGAAAGTTCGGCTCATAATGATCTACAGATGGATAACATAAGTGACACTCCACCTTCTCCTCAGTAGACCGAATGCTGTCACTACCGCGTTATCATCGGTTGCAATAATCTGCAGGAGGAGGTCCCAAATCCCGATAACTTCACAGGTGCCATCAGAACCATTTCATTGTGGGTATAGTCGAGGTCTATTCTGGATGCAGACTCATGGAGCTGCATCACCTTGAGAGCATGTTTTGTCAGCTAGACCTGTGACCTCTAATCCATTACTCCGAGGAGTGAAGAACTGTCGTAATAGTGAGCATATGCGTAACAGTGACTTATTTCTGGAAAATTGTGAAGACCATTCTCAGTCGCTTCTGATACTTTTTCGAAAAGACTCTCCCATCATTTTTGTTTCCTGCATGTGGTGAGTAGGTTAATTCCGTCCATGAGCTGGATATCTTCGTCGAAGTTCTTGCATCATCCTAGCTCGAACGAGCCGGTGCAAATTTGCAATCCGAGTTCCATTTGAATAGCTTCCGAGTAATCCTGTACCACCCTCAGGGATTGATCCATGAACTTTGTTGACATTTTGTCTAGATGGGGGTCTGTGTCCGTGTTGTGATTCTGTCCATTCAATTTCTGTCCATTTTGTCGTTTGAGGTCCATCAGGTGAGGCGTTCTTTGTGTATGTGGTAACTGGTTCCCACCGTTCCTCTCCATGAATGATCAGCTCGTCTCTAGGTCATTTCGTATCAGTCCTGTCCAATGGTTGCATTCGAAGAACGTATGTACCGCGTCATTTCGTTATTGTCCACAGTATTTGCAGTCTGGTTCGTCCATGATGTTTGGGTACTGTCTGAAGTAACCATGTCCCGTCAGTAGTTGGGTGAGGTTGGAATTCACATTCCGAAAGAAACGCTCGTCCCACGGTATCGGGTCCTTCACCAGTCGTCTCGTCAAAATACCTGGTTCTCCTTCTGTCCAGCATTGTTGCTGAGCCTGCATCGTTCCGTCTCTTCATGTCCTTGCCACATCTTGCCGTCTCATCTCTGAAATGTTCCCATAGATCATTGATCTGTGGGGACTACGCCTGCCACTACCAAGACGGCCTGATCTGAGACAGTCCAGTAGGAGCAGGATATCCTTAGTGCCTTTGGCCTATCATCTGTCATCATCTGTTATTTTTCTGTTTCTGTGTTTGTATCCTTGAGCCCAAATGCCATTCAGCCGTTGGCACAATAGCTTCCACCGTGGCTTGGGCTGGCTAAGGCACTTCGGGTTCACCGTACTCGTACTCGCGAGTTGTCATCCCCAAGGAAATTTCAATCATCATCATTATTCATATCATTATCATTATATTTTTTCCATTGTAGGAGTCGCGGGATTCTTATTGATATCATTATCATTCTATTTTTTCATTGCAGGAGTTGGATTCTCTGTACGGATTCACACCAGACTGGTGCCAATGTGGGACTGCCTTGCCACCCAGGAACTTCGTTAGTATTTGGTCTAGATAAGGTCTGTGTCCTTCTGTGTTATTCTGTGTATTCCATTTCTGTCAATTTCATCGTCAGGTCCGCGAGTTAGGCGTGTTTTTTCTGTCTACGAATCTCTTCTGTGTATATAGAAGGAAGTTTACAACGTTTTTCTCTATGAAGCATCAGCTCGATGATGTTTTTGGTAGTGATACTTCCTGTGGTCGCTTTCGGGTCATTTCGTCTCAGTCCTGTCCAGTGTTTGCATTCGAAGAATCTATGTACTGAGTTGTTTCGTTAGTGTCCAAAGTATTTGCAGTGCGGTGTTTGAACTTCGTCCATGTTGTTCGGGTACTATCTGAAGTGACCGTGTCCAGTCAGCAGTTGAGTGAGGTGAACATATACATCCTTCAAGTCCCGCGATCCGAGTGATCCACGGTCTCAGGTCCTTCATCAGTCGTCTTGTCCTTCTTGTCTTGTCAGGTCCTTCTTGTCTTGTCCTCCTGTTTAGCGTTGTTCCTACATCTGTATCGTCCGGCCTCTTTCTGTCCTTGCCACTTCTCTTCGTCTCATGTCTACACTTCGAAGATCTATGGGGATTACGCCTGCCATCACCAGGATGGCAGTCTGAGCGCTTTGCGCTGAGACTGCGGTAAGAGCAGGGTATCCTCAGTGAACTCTCTCCACCTCAAGGATTATGCTCAGATATGAGCGCTGTTCGTTAGTTTTTGCAAACAGGCGGCTCGAAGATGCAACCCAGATGTATCCAGACTCACCTCCAGGTACTCAACCCTGGCCTCGATTTCGTCTACTCCCACATTCATAGGCAGTCTTGTCTCCATGCATGTCCTCGTGAGAAACACCAGTTGGAATGGAATACAGTTACAGTCTCATCGTCCGGTTCAGCTCGACCTGTGCCACTTCTGGAGATCGCTCGACGAACATCGCTGGCACGTCCAGTCTGAGCAAACCGTCGTAGACTAGTCTGGTGTCGGTATGGCTCGGGTGATCCTCAAAATAATTCGCCTTGTCACATGTTCTCCGCTCGTCTCGTAAGTTGTTCGTCTGTTACTCAGGTGATCTACCACAACTCGGATCAGGTAAGGTGGTCTAGTAAAGCCGGTTTCCAGCGTTCCTGTCGTCAAGCGTCGCTGAAAGCACGGCTAGATACAGATAAAACCAGCAGTAAGATGCAGAATTGAAGGGAGCTTAGGGAATTCCCTCGTAACACACCTCTTCTCATGTTAACTGGCTCTGTTTGGATCCTCGTATCACCTGATGTTGTAGTGAAAATGGTCTTCTAGTGCTTCAACATTTGTTATATGAATCACACTATAGCATAGGACAACGGAACACATTTGAGCAAGTACAAGAGTAACTAATGTGACGTCATATCACATGCCTTCCGATTATCGACCCAGGCCATAGAGATTCCGTTTGTACTTCGAGGAGTCCTGTATGACTGATCTATAGGTTCTTCTTGCAGTCTCTGACCTACGGTGCTCATATATCCGCTGATGAACAGGGTCAATTGTTAGGAGGACTCGCATGTACAAAATACGGGTGCACACCCAGTAGCATGCGTTGAGGCTGGTTATCGGTCTGTCATTCTTTGAATTGGACCAGTCTCCTGTCACAGGAAGAATCACGGTGTGCCCTCTGCTGCCCCCCATTCAGCTAGCTATTGAAAACCCTAGCAGAATGCTGAGGGTGCTCGACAAATTCTACTTCCATTATCATCATTATTATCATTCATCTCTCATGGATGCATCAAAGAGAATGGTTGCCTTTCCAAGGTTTAGTATCCTGCTATCATCAGATGTTTAGGAAGGAGATCTGTAGTGTCCCAATTTCTATACACATCGTAAAATGATAGAGAAATAGGGTTGCTGTTTTTTTTTTTGCTACAAAAATATGTAACATAATCGGAAAAAAAAATGTGTTGATATTCTTTCAATCATATATTCGATGCACAGAAAATGAGGTGACTTCTGCCGTAGCAAATGATACACATAGAATATCATGAAGATATTAGATTTCCTCACGGAAATAACTCGTTTCCAGATACAGTCATCAACTTTTCCAGTTTTTCCCTTGTCGGCCATATCGGATTCAAATGTCGATGGAGAGGGCGGAAAAAATTGAAAATTAAGGATCACAAATACCTAACTGGAATGGGACAATACCATGCGACTCGATTCAGGTGATGATTTTCAGATGATGATTTTCAGACATGATTTTCAACAATTCCTTCTGATCTCTTGCGTGAAATTCCATTGTTGCACCATATCTGGTAAATGAATTCATGCTGTTTGGAATCTAATATTCTCTCGATATTCCTTGCGTCTAATTTGGGTTGTATATCATCTGTTCATCGAATGAAGCTCTTCGGATGTAGAAAAACTCCTGATAACCAATTTTCCGTTACTGTTGAGAAGTATTGTTTCGCAGAGTTCATCATATATTCATCTTCAGAATCGAGAACAGACCAAGAAACTTTCTCTGATTTGACCAACCTTGTTTCTCTGCTCGTTCACGAGATCCTAGTTGTGGGATAGGTATGAAAACGATCTGTTCATCCTCATGGAATTTCAATCAATTTCTGAGGAAACCTCTTTCAGATCGTAATTATGATACTTCCATTTTGGTGGCGTCATGTGGGGTAATTGATAATGTCACTCCTATTTTTTCCGAGTGGCAATCTATTCTGATACTGAGCAATTGAAGAACAACTCTTTGTGTCAATCATTTCTTCATCTCTCACATGCTGTGTTTCACAGATGAAATATTTCATTTATTTATAAATCATTATCATCATTCGTTCATCATCATTGTGAGGAAAGCTAATAAATCAAGTTTACCAACGTAAAGTCCGTGAATATTGAGGATCGTAGGTCTCCGATGGAATTTCCTAAGAACTACGAGGGATTTCTGTAAAATGAGGTCTTATTTTTTCCAGAAAAACATGTTTGTTTGTGATGGATGATGCATTATTGGGAAGTCTGAACTTTCGTATTCTACAACTCTTTTCCCGTTATGATCGATGTGTTTCTGAATGCAGTTTAGCATTTTTTTTAGGAAGTGTAATAGAACTCTTTTGCCGCTGCGTGTAGGTTGCGTACGACTTCCACTTTGAACTCCTGGTCGGTCCAGACATTTCTTCCATCCAGGTTTGTCTTCAACGCAGGAAAGGGATGATGCTCTTTGAAGAACCTCTGCCTTGGAATTCGGAACAAAAGTAGGGGCATGCTGGATGGGTAAACGTCACCGTTGATTTTATACAGTCTTCACAGAAAACTCTTACAGTCCGGAGCTAGCACCAAGTGATTATGATCTCTCTTCTGCGTTGGAGTCACTCCTGGGTCGGAAGAATTTCAGGACCGACAAGGAGTTTAAGACGAGGTTCTATGAGGTTGTAACGAGAGCTTGAGAAGAGTTGTCACGATGAATTACCTATAAGACAAAACGCCGCTTGTAGTCGAACGGTATGCGAATTGATTCTTTTTTATCGTGGAACAGCATTAGCTGACACTTCACCGTTACATATATGAATCACTATCATCACGTGAGCATCTATGATTCCATATATTTCATGTTGAAAGAATGAAAACGATACAAAATAATCGATTTCTTCAGATGAAACACTCAACCAGTCAAGTTCCTAATAAGCATTCATTTGTAAATGTCCATGAAATATCATCACGATTTAGTCTTTGAAGAGGAGCCGCTTTTTGGAGGTCGATATCGTGATTCAAAAAACCAACGATTATCTGAAAAATATCATAGGGTGTGATGAAGCTGAATCAGCAAATAACCCAATGTTCAATAGGTTATGCCTATCGTAAGAGTCAAGAAAATCCTTATCTGTTCAGTGAGAACAGATATCAACAGCTTTGGATTTTCAATGTTTTTCGTGTAATCAAATCAATCATATCATTTCTCTGCATATTTATGATGAAAATCAGAATGGTGATCGGTGAACTCATGAAATTCGGACCTTTGGACACAAGATCAATTTTCAAAAATATTCTTTGTACACGATGAGGTGCCTGCTCCAGCAGTGAAGAACATATATACAAACTTCATCAACATCTCATCAATTGCTAGCCATTTGAAAAATAGACGTGAAATTGTGAGACAAAATGGTAACACATCTGTGAAATTTTCCAAATTCAATTACATGATGGATAATGACATACTTGGGAAATGCTCAGAACTAGGTGTCACTCACAATAATAACCTGTATTTTGCAGGTCAAATTTGGAAAATACTCAAATCTGCTGATCTTATGTGAGACTTTTCAATGAGACAGAGTTCAAATTTCACCAACTTGAATACTAAGAATCGTTTCTATCATATTAACTAAAAAGTTAACTGGATTCTCTTCTACAATCTAGTATGTGGAATATCAAGAAACTAAGAAGATCCAAAATGAATTCCTTAGATATTTATATGTGGAAAAATACCATACATCGACAGATTTGAATATAGTAAGAACCACAAAAATGAGAAATGGAATCGAAATAATGTCGTTAGAGAATAGATGCCCAATTAACCTGGTAATAATGTCTGTAAGTTCTTCGAGGGGGTGGTACATTCATTTTTCAGCTTTTCATGGGATTTTCTCTGCTCGTTTCTGAAAAAATAGAGTAGAAGTTATTGAAAATTATTTCAATATATTTGTAGTAAGAACAGATTTTGTGATCTGCCCCAAAATGTCACTGACCGATAGAGAATTTCTCTTTTAGGTATCTATAGGTTCAATTTCGAGCGCTGTGACATTTTCTTTTTTCTAGAAACGAGGAGAGAAAATCCCATGAAAAGCTGAAAAAATAACCTGAAAGTGTTTCTATATGATATAGTGGATACACTTGATATATCAAATATGATAAGATTTCATGTTTCCCCTAGTAGAATTTGCTCTGTAGCAATGTTCAATATTTCATTTGTGTGAACAACTAACGTACCACTCTTCTAGCTTGTAGCCATGTTGAAAGTGGCTTTTAATTCCAATAACTTTGTCGACCTCGTGTGGAAACTATCTATATCAGCATTTTGTGAGATGGTCATTGATTGCCTTGTGATTTCTTCGGTTTGAATTGAATGTCCTCATAGTCCTGGATGAGAAAAGTATAATTCATTTCATGTACAACTCATGTGAGTTATCATATTGATGAGAAATGTAAATTTCAATATCTATTTTGTCGATGAAATTGAACCAAAGGGTGCGCATGGGTGAGAGAAAAATAAATGAATGAAAAAATATATTTGAAGACTGGTAGTTCACCAATAATGGGCCTTTTCTTTGGCCGTCTCTTTCACTAGAATCAAGACCACTGGATTCCATTGCATGTGGATTTATGAAAAATCTGGTTCATTTCAATCCACTCGCAACAAAATGAAACTGTGAGAGGAAAGTCCGACATGCTTTCAATTCTAAATTTTTTAGCGCGTGTCGCGGCTAGAAAGAATGAATGTGTCGAGGTCCAGAGTATTAGAAACTTTGAACTTATTATGATTTATACCGTAACATAGTTCCAATTGTTTCGTTTCAATTCAATATTTTTCTGTATATTATCTAGTGGATATGTATGTACACATTTTGTTGACCACTTCATATTCGCCATGTATTACAATTCAATATTCATATATAATCCTATCCATGGCATACTTGACGAAAAGTTCGAATAACATCATTGGTCAAATACTGTCTGTAAGTTATTCGTGTAGGATGTTCTCTTCCCGTTTCTGAGATATGAAAAAGAAGTTATTATGATCACTCCAATATATTTGTTATGAGAACATATTTGTAATCTGCCCCAAAAATCTCACTGCTCCAACATTGGAAAATTTTGTGTGGATATGTGGATATATTTGTATTTCCAAATTTTCCTGAAAAACAAGGTGTCACTGTCAAATGAAGAATTTTTTCCTTATGTATCTCATGGTTCGATTTCAATAACTTCTTCATCATTTTTTAAAAACGAGGAGAGAAAGTCACAGATAAAAGCTGGAAAAATGACCATCATTGGCTTGCGCTAACCGCCAGACATTCGATATTCCGTATTGTTATACGAAAGTGAATACTTTCATAGCTTCAGAAAACTCTTTCGTAGGAGATAATCATTTTTGAACAAGATGACAATGAATTGCTCTCGATGGAATATAAATAATCACCACTTTCGAAATTCCATAGAACATTCACAAATAAATTTTTCTAAGTCAGTAGCTTCACTAGTTAGAAATAGGTATGATACATATATGAATAGCGAATTTCATCAGCATTCATGACCAGTAACCACATTTAAGGTGTTCAATCTGAAAAAATCGACTTCTGGTCACTTTTTCAAGCGATCCTGATTTGAAAACAGTGTAGATAGCTTTTAGTTATCACCTTATCATCAATCCAATGTCGGTTTCCTGATATTCTCATCATCATTCATCATCTCAGAAACGGTCAGAGATTCGGAGAATGATATGATATACTCGGTGTTCTGTTTGAAATATCAAAGTTACTACTACTTTCTGCTTGAAGCGGCAACACTGCTTTGTCGAAAATATATCAAATGGATAGAGCACCATAACAACGTTGTTTTCGTATTTCCAGACACAATGACAGACGAGATGATTCTGAAGTCAAAGTTCAAACGTGATTCAGAGGATTCAGTATATGGTATAGAATTTTTTTCTAAACAGTGATAGTATTCTCTGAACTGTATTCGAACATCGTCTACGGTAACATTCCGCCCTGTTTACTACTCATATCGTAAATACGAAAATAGCATTGATACAGGGGTCATCGTTATACATTATATATATACAGGGTGAGTCAAAAATGTGTACCGAGCTTTCTGGGGGTGATAGACCATTGAAGAATAAGTGTAGTTTGATGATTAAACTCATGGCCCAAAATGCATATTAAGGGAGATATATCCTTCCAAAGTTGATAAAATTAAAATAATTTCTCCGCATAACTTCTGAACGATAAAAGCCACCTGATTGAAATTTTGTGCATGGATGTATGTTGTCAAAATACATTTTTTCGTCACACTCCCACATTTCTGATATTGTTATAAAGGGTGTTTTCAGAGGGTGAGTCATGATTTTTTGTAGAAAACTTTTTTCCCTGTATTATTTTTGGTGAAAAAACAGGAGCGTTCGATGGAGCGAAGAAAATTTCATGAAAAAGGTACTCTTATTCAAATACAACCCTCACCCTCTGAAAACACCCTTTATAACAATATCAGAAATGTGGAAGTGTGACGAAAAAATGTATTTTGACAACATACATTCATGCACAAAATTTCAATCGGGTGGCTTTCATCGTTCAGAAGTTATGCGGAGAAATTATTTTAATTTTATCAACTTTGGAAGGATATATCTCCCTTGATATGCATTTTGGGCCATGAGTTTAATCATCAAACTACACTTATTTTTCGATGTTCTATCACCCCCAGAAAGCTCGGTACACATTTTTGACTCACCCTGTATAGACGTGTGCGTGCTTGACTGCGGTTTTGCAAAAATCAAATTGTGTAGCTTAATATGATCGATGTGATAATATATCATAATATATAAGCATTTCTGGAAGGAGAGCACGAATAATTCAATGATGGACATTCGAAGAGATCAAGAATCACCGGTTTTTATCGGACAATTCGAAAGCTATGATGTATAATGAGGAGTATTTTCTAACTTCTCTGACAGAATGAAAGAAGTGAATTTTCACCCAATTTTGAAACGAAAATGAAGAATATTTTTCTTCATGCCCCTTTTCTTTTGAATTGTTTTTCATTTTATTTCAAATATGCTCCGGCAAATTACTTTGAAATTTGGTGAAGCCATTTGTAGTTATAAGGGGCTTTATCAGCCATAAATGAAGAAGGTTCATTGAGTTCATTGGCGTCCGGAGTGGTACCCTAACCAATATTATTGACAGAAAAATAAACGTCATCTGACGTCTCTTGAGGTGTATTTCGTTTCTTGCTGTTTTCGAGATGGAAGACATTACAAAAAACCAATTTCCTGATTGAAAAGTTGCTTTTATGTGTTAGTCAATTCGGAAAAAAAATTCGAAATGACAGAAGAAGTGAAGTCTTTAAATTTAAACTTATCGCAATGTAGTAGACTTTTCGGGGAACGAATCTGCTCCCGTTTGCAACACAATTCACAAAAATTGTTGTAGTTCCAGTATCGTTGTTGCAGTTCTTTGGTTATCAATTTCTGGATTTTCAACCTTCGATTCATTGTATCTACCTACCTATAAATATTCAGGAGAAGTCCGATCCAACCGGCTTCAGGTTTTTTCTTGCCGGACAATCTGGTAATCGAAAACATCCAACACATGGTGCAAGGTCGTTCGCTTTCTGTGCGCCGCGGCGAGGAATAAGTTCGAAAAATGTTACACCTCATGCAAAAATGAATCGATCTAAACGGAAATAATGTAGATCAATAGTGAAAAGTGCAGGCTTTCCAAGAATGTATAATTTATGACGGTTGAACGTGCATATTCTCTTCATTGTATTATTGAAACGATCTCGGTCAGGGTGAAATATTAGATCGGTATTTCAGTCCGGCAGAATTTTCCGCGTTCATTCCATCAACAACTATAATCACTCACCTGGTTTTTCTGGTAGATGAGGTTGAGTTCGTAACCAATCCCTGATGATTTGTACACATTGTTTCATGTCTTCTTCGCTTTTCTGATGTTGGTTCAGAGCAAGATCTACTTGTCTTTCCATATTTTCGAAATAATGTGTTGTGTGATACATAATGTTATTTTCATGAATTACCTTATTATTGTTTCAATTGTTTGTGAATAATATGAAGATAACGCTGGAGAGAGTTGATGAGTTGAGAGAAACTAGTTCTGATGGCCATTCCAAATGAATTTATTGAAATATATTGGAACAGGACCGTATTCGAATGTTCTCCACTTGCCTTTTTGATGATAGGTAGAAGATGTCGATCAGACGAGGATTCTCAAAGACGTTATAGAATCATACATGAAATGTCATAAGAACATACAGCATATGAGTGTTCACAAAATAGCAAATGATAGCATTACAAAAAACTAATCCCCCTGAGTTCTCTGGATGGGTCAGTTGCGTGATTCCATCAGTAAGGTGAATTAGGTAAATATAAAGTGAGGTAAAGCACATAGTTCAAAGCGAAGTATGATCAATTGTTTCATAACTATTATTGAACGCAATAGAAATGATATTATTTTATGATCACCAAAATAAACTTCCCCATTTCAAGGTTCAAAGAATCGTTGCAGTTTTTTATATGAATCAATTTTTCGGAATTGGGAATGAGTTGAGAATATTTCTAAAGTCATCTATTTCAACACATTTTGTCCCTATCAATGATTGACATCATGTCATTTACTGTGAACTGAAGCTAATTTGACAAGGTTCTGGATGGTTTCGTGATTTAGCTCCCGAATTGTTCATGAATGTCATGGAATATAGTGTGAGTTGCAACAATTGATGAGATTTCGAATTGAAAGTGTAACCCCATTGGGCTATTTTGACTCCGAAGTTCGATGTAACCCTCTAGGGAGAGCTCTTTTGACCTGAGGAGAATCATTTTTGCTGCTTGCTTTGTGCTGTACAAGGTGGTTTCAAGGAAATAAGACATCATGCATATCAAATATACAGTGTGACCAGAATTGGAATATCAGAAACTGAGGGAGATGGGACGTATTGGCTGAATGAAGACAATCTTGGGGAAAAAAGATCGCATAATTGATGATAAGACTGATTTCAGAAGATTGTAAGAGTAGATAAACCACGTGGCAGAATGATTGAAAGTATACGGGGTGATGAGGTATTCTGGTAAATACAAAATTCTACACCTTCGAAAATATGGCGCATTTTCTCGGGATATTACGAATCTGTTTCCGATATGCCACTTCGAGCGATTTCATGAAGACAAAATAGACCGAGCTCAGGTTGTTTACATTGTCAGGCTCAAGAACTGTCGAACTGCATCCTGTCAAATATCATTCATCAATAGGATGGAAAGTTAGAATATGGTAGCGATGCGATAATTCGTGCTAAATTTGATACCGCTTCGGTACTCAGATTCGTTTTTATATTCTCCCGCTGTATTTGGAGATATATTTCAAAATCATTATCGATCCGTTGTAGTTACTTCCATGTATTTTCGAAAAAATGGTATCAGCACATTTTCAATTCGCCTGTTGAGAGGTCATCAGCCTTTTTATTTTTCTCAATACGGTTCCGAATCTTCAGATCATGTAAGTTTTCAAAGTTCCTATTTAGTGTCGTTTCATATGAGACGTTGAACGTGCCTTACGTTTTCTACGAAGTTTCTGAAAAGATATCACATCCAGGCTACGCAACCACCACCCAATTTTCACAAAAATATTCGATTTCATCATATACAATTCATTCGGTGTGCGATCACAGACGCAGGAGCAGGAGGAAATAGTGTGTTATCAAATAGTAGAATCGAATCAAACTGTGATAATAATTAGAATATCTGTACACACTTTTCTATTGACATGTGCTTTTCATCTCTCCAGCAGTTTCGACTTCAAATTATGATTATGTTAATTGGGATACTCTTCGATCATTTCTACAAATGAATAGGTATTTTTTTCCTCACTCATGATAATATTTCACACGTAAGTATCTTCACGTTTGCAAGCGAACTGACTAACCTTCGACCATAAAACAAATAGACCCGCCTATTTACATTCTTTCAAGATCCAAGACCTAGAGCTACAAGACTGAACTGGTCGATTGTGATAGGGCCGACTGATGTACTTGGTGCTGATGTGCCACTTGTTCCCTTTTGATGCCCAATTTTATTTGTTTTCAACAATAATTCGTGTTGAATTTTGTATTGATATCAAAGTTCGCCTTGAAGAAAGCTCAGAACTTGGAGATTCCAACTCAATTTTCAGTTTTTTTTTTTGTTTTTCTCCACGATTATTAGTCTACGATCAAAAACGACAACGCAGCATTTCATTGATGATTATCCATCTCTTGCCAGTCACGTCATCAGCGTACTATTGCAGCGAAACGCGTTGTTGCCGAGAATTTTGTTGTTTATATTTCGATTTTGAAGTGTTTTCATCAGTTTACAGACAATAAAGTGAAGTTTTAGTGTTTGGTTGGATAATATGGGCCGAAAATGTCATGTTTGTGGGAAATTGGGGTATTCTCACTCAGAATTATGCTTTCGCAGGTAAGTAAGTGAGGTTAGGTTTGATTTCCCTAATCATTGCCGTAGGTAGAATTTTCGAACAAGGGTTCATGACTCGGTTCATGAGTATTTTCATTTGATTTGTTTCGATATGATGGTCACTTTACAAGCTGTTGGCAGCATGAAGATTTTGGGTAGAACATCGAATGATTATGCAACAATTTGCTCTGGTATGGAATTGTAAAAAAAAAAACATGAATATTTTATTATGAACAATAACAATAAGGTAATAACGATAAACACATAATGAATCCAAACCTCTCAACTTGCTGGGGTGTCCATGGAAATTCAATCATCTTAACAATACCTTCAGTATTAAAAATATTTTACCCAATTGAAAATTATCTTATACCAAGTCATGTTCTGAAACATGCACATATTTGCACACACTAAGAAATTGAGAGTACCTTAAGTTCATTGTCAAGGTGAACAGAATGATGAGTACCTACTCATTTCAAGTAAATCAAATCAATGATGCATATCCTACAACCATGATTGAAATAATTGAAAAATTATGAGACTTTTGAGAATCTTATAACATTATAACATTCAATGAATGCCTTTTCTTGACCGTAATGCCTTGGATATAGATACTATAAACACACTCATAATGTCTCAGACTCATCTTATACACAAAGTGTATCACAGACCAATACACCTTCAGACATGAAAGCAGAGTAAGTTAATTAAATTAAAATATGAATTGATGATGATTGCTGCAGTTTCTCAAAACTATAATATTTTGAAGAGGGTTCTCTAGAATACTCCATTCTTAAAATATCTTCATATATAGGTTTCATATATAGGTGCATGGTTGAATTCAACTTCTTATCTATTTAAAAAATCCACTGATAAATTTCAATATCATCCATTTTGCAGAACATCAGAAGAGACCATCTTGGATCAAGAAAAATCTGTTGATCCTTCATCTTCTTATACTGACACTGCTTCTGAGAGGAGTATACAGTCCTTGTAACCTACTAGATCCAATGTTGCAGTTAAACGCAACCTCTTCGATGTGACTCAACCAAGAAAGAGGTTTGTTTGATTTATTTCTGCATATGAATCAGGATCTCCATACATATTTATTTTTTTTTATATTCTGAACATATATGATTCAATTGTTTCGATTCTTGATAAATTTCATATTTTTTGCAGGAAATATTATGTAGGTGATCTGTCCACAAGTGATTGATGTGATGAATCTGTGTCCTTCTCATAAATATATAGGAAAAAATCATTATATTCTTCGTTTTTAGAAACGAGGAGAGAAAATCTCAATAAAGCTGAGAAATATCAAAACACCACTTCTTTGATTAACCTACAGATCAACTAATGGGCAGACAGTAGTTTAGCTGTGCTAGTAGTACTGACACTTAAACCTATTCATTGTATTGCTTATTGTTTCAACAAATTTTAAATTCTTATACAGTTTTTCAAATATGTCTTGTCAATGAGATTTTATTTATCGTGGACAATAAAGATTATTTGATTTGTTTCAATATTTTATATCAACTATTCTTCATGAAATATGATAGGGAATCACCACCTCAAATTAATGACATGTCATTGGGTTCAACCTGCCAATGATGAAATAAACAACATGATCTAATCATTACTAATTAGTACTAATTTAAAAAAAATGACTCAACTTTTTGTAAGTGAAATTTCAAAGAAAGTAAATGTACACGCCACTGACATTGATATCTGTAACGGTGGCGCGCTGTTGCCATTTTGTCCACGTGGACACCCCTCTCGCTGCACTTTCCCAGAACGACCCTGTGATGTCTGCAACATGTTTCCGAGCGTTTTATGAATGAGTTGCCGGGTCTATTATTTGTTTTATGGTCGAAGTGACTAACTCAGTCGTGTGAGACCGGCTTCTTTTAGGTAGCGTTGCGATCTCGTCGCTGTTGCTTTGGTGTGCAGGTTTCCATTCTAAACTATTTGGCGCGACTGCGAAGCTACGTTGCGTCAAGGATTGCTGGTGAGATAAAATACAGAACATACATAAACCCTCAGTTGACTGATGTGACGTGTCAGATGCCACCGTGTGGCAGCCATCGACATAACCTCAATCTAGACTGCCAATACACCAGAAATTCATCCAATTAGAAGATCTTGCTGGAGCCTATAGACAAGGATGTACAAAACACTAGTGCAGTCACTGATGGTGTTTTGTTCCGTCGAAACTCCTCAGAAGATGGTGACATTTATACAGATTTCTGTAGAAATAGTTGACGTTTTGATATTGTTATCATGTAGTTCGATCTGAAATTGAGAAGTTACCTAAACTACTACTTCTGAATCAACATTTTATAGCAATGACTGTGCAATTATCAATGATACTGATTTTATTTTCATTTTTGTGTCGCCATCTCACAGCTGACATTTGAGTGATTTACCGCTATAACGAATAAAATGCTGTTATCAAGTTACCTGTACGTTAGAATTTTGGTTCAAGAAGAGAGATAGGCAAATATGCAGAATAGCTCCACCAGTGTTCTGTACATCGTTCTATAGACCATGCGCATTCAGTATTCGTCTCAAAATATGAACGAATAGGCTTATCATGGATAACAATGATTCACGTTATAACATCAGAGTATAGTGTTCTTGACATTGATATCAGTGATTTCAATTTGTGTAGTTCCTTCAGAAGATATCACCAAAGGTTGAAAGAAGTGGTTTATCTCTGGACCAAACGGTCGTGACAGCAATAATTCGAATATTTATCTTCTCTCACTCAACTGATGTAGGTCTCATCTCGTTGAAGTCTTTATAACTTCCTTCGCTTATCTATTCAGTAAATATTTGAAGTTGAAATCGTATCCAGAATTCAACGATGGAGCTGAATGGGCTGCAGTGCATATCAGCCATATTTCTTATGAACTATTCCATGATCAAATTGAAAATTATCAATTCATTTCAAGCTGAAACTTCCTGTCTTACATACTCATTCGCGGTATGATGGAACACTTGGGAAATCCGGTATACGTTTCACAGAAAGCCATAGCGCGACTACACACACAGACAATAACTGTTTACAGTTGTTGCTCGTTCCACAACCAACGACGACATGACACTCCAAATGCCCTTCATGCCGGGAGCATTAGGAACAGATTATGCGATCGTGAAGATTTAGAACCTCTGCTCTCACACATAGGTTCACCACAAGGAATGTTCAGGAAAATAAGATACTTACGAAGGGTCGGTTCCCAAGTCTTTGAGAAATATCATTCAGCTATATCAGAAGAATTTCTTAAAAGTTGGGACTTTTACAGGAAAAGGATTTGGGGTCAGATTTATGGGCAAGATGGTGATACGTGCTATTCACATGCTGCATCGCAAGTTGGCAGAAATGTTAGATTTGCCGGTTTCCAATCAAACTTTGATCCATATATAATTGATCATTTCGAAAATTCAAAGAATTGCATAACTGTGTCGTTCTATTGATGGATGATGCTTGGGAGAGAGTCTGGTAATGTAGCGATATAACCAGTTCGTCTAGTGTGTCCACTTGGAATCGCTCATGGTGGCATGATAGATGATATTTCCGTTGAGCACAGACCATGGGAATATCTATGAAAGAAACAGAGAGAGAAATCATCATCCTTCCTTCGATATTGTAGAAAAGACAAGGAATTCGTGAGTATAGTAACACCAGACGAATAGCTCTCTTCTGTATAGAATCTGAGAGCTTCGTGTTTGTTTGAGGGCTGAACTCTAAACATATGAACAGTACTCCAGGCCAGGTCGAATTTGCGCTAAGTGGATCGTGAGCACGTGGATCACGAAACAGAAAACTTAGTTTTTGTGAAGCAGTTCTCGCAATGGAACTAACATGAACGTCCCATGATAGAATGCTGTTGGTGGTGACACACCTAACATTAATATTGACGACTTCGTAGGAACAGCGGTACTTGACATCATATTGGGAATTTGTGATCTGCCTTCCTGGTGAAGATATGATGAGCTAGACTATCTAGCTAGATCTTTTGATTTCCATTTCAGAATTCTCGCCAAGTCATCATTCGAAGCATTCGTCGAGTGATGCTGGCCTCAGTGGATGATGAAGGGGCTCTAGAGGAGCAGGCGGAATGTAGTATCATCCGGAAAGCTATGGACTGGGTAGGAGGTCATATCCAGCGAACCATGAATGATATATGACTACATCAGACTATATTCCATTTTTTCACCAAGTGTTGCTGTAGATATACGTAAATGATTGAGAACAGAATGAAATTTTCGATATTATTAGTAACCGTTGTCGTACAATGGGATGTACCCAAAGACGTTTCATTCGTGCACGGTTTTCATCAATCATACAATCCAACAACGCCCGAAGTGTACCGCGACGTGGTCATTTCGATACTGCTTCAAGTGAACACAATTGCAAGTTTTACAAAACGGCACTATAAACGGGTTTCCTTGGGAGATCCTTGAAGAGCAGAATTCCTTCAAGAAAAATATGCGCTCATATGTAATCTCATACGTACATGAACTGTCGAATATGCTGAGATTCCACTGATTCACAATGAAATATAGTGAGGAGGCGATGAAGATATGATATTGGAGAGAGGTCGATCTAGATTATCAAAAAAGTCAGTCTAATTCGATAGTTTTCGATTATAGCCGCGATTCAATCATGATATTACAAACGTTAATGGATTCATTTGTGGGGCTGATATTCACAATCTTGTTCAGTGGGTATTCAACTTGCTCAACTCATTTGCTTTCGATAATACTTGTTATTTCCTTCTATTGCTAGTGATGTATGAGTTCGAACTCCTGCATACGTAAATCATTATAGTTTCAATCCTTTCTATCCATCGCCTTTTCTTCACTTCATATCAGAGAGTACACAGAGTTAACACAAAGTATACTCTGCTGCGTCTCTGATGAAATGTGCTTTATATTTCCTCCACGAAAAAACCAACTTCAGGACATCTTCCATAGGTTATACGAATGAGACCTTCAATGGAATCTAATCGTATTATATTTCATGATTGGAATAAGCTTTTTACAAATGTTCGCATGAGTTGGACAGCGTACCGGAATGAAACAATTGACAACCAAATGCTGGATGCTACAATGGTTTGTTAGTGGCATCGCCAGTTATGGACAAGGTATTTGATGAGGGAGAATCAATCGACACATAGTTGTTTGAAATTCCCATGGAATCCGAGGATCTCGTCATTTATAAGTGGGGTTGGTCTTTTCGCTTCATCAACTCTCAAAGTGGTTAGAGAACCTAATCTCTCTTTGTAATCTGCTAACTTTCGCCTCCATAATACTGAAAAAAAAATGTTACGAGATTGTAGTAGTTGGAATCTAGTGGTTGGATATTCTGATACAATCTGGATGTGATACAATGGAAGTGAAAACGCAAATAATATAGGTGAACTATTGAATTTTTGACAATGAACCAATAATATTGAACCAATCGTTAGAATATGATTTTGATACAGTTTCGATTCGAAAAACGGAGCCAACTCTTCATCATGTCGGAAATTACATTATTTTCAATCAGCTGATAACACGAAAGGAAAATCTTTAATGTTCGAGGAACATCGTGTTGATTGTCGATTCTTTACATCACATTGTTTGAAATTTCCATTCAAAATTTCCTTCCAAAATTATTTGAAGCCACCTCGTTGAGAATTTTCGAGAAAATAATTGGAGGATAGCTATGAGTAATTGACAATGAAGTTCATGATATTACCATTGATACTATGAATCAAGAGAAGAGTAAAGAAGTATAGTCCACAGTGGAAGGTGGTCCACTTTCTCCTTCTGACATTCAGGAGAAAATCAAAAAATGATGATTCCCTGATGATTTGCGCTGAACATCCAATTTTTGTCTCTGACGCTTGGAGAAGAATTATCTTCAGGAATATTGATCAACAGCTGTCGCGAAAGTGGCATTGAACGTCAAGAACTCATCCTCTCTAATTCTACATACGTAGAGAGGAAATTGTATATTTCATTGTATCTACAAACTTACCATCCAATTCTTTCAAACTACGCTCTTGTCCATTATAGTCTTTCGGGAGTAGCCTCGATGGTAGAAATGCGTTTAAAGTGTCTGTCCCCGGATGTAAATGGATCTGAAATAGAAAACGAGCTATCTATAGTTCTCCTTTGGTATTTACTGCGTTTTTGGGCTTCGAAAAAAGATTGTTCATCCCCTTGAACATTCTTATTTCCCATTCATCGAATCTAGTAGATGAATTAGGTACTTGTTTGTACTCTGAGTTGTTGTTATCTGATGCCTCCACACTAAGAAGGCAAAAGTAGGCAATTGTAATAACATGAATGGATTCGATCTCATATCGGTTCATTTTGAGATATGAAACCCACTCGGTCTACACTCGGCCTGAAAATCGCGCGATATGGACAACATATTCACTCTTATTATTGAACGGAATACTGTTTCTTGATGACGTTATATTCCTAATTGCCATTCTATCTTTATTGAGAATGCCTGAGTCCATGGAGTAAATTCCCCCTCCCCACTCCCTCCCCCAGGTTAGCTTTTGAACAGTTCGCATTTTTTTTTCCGCTCCATTGGTACTTTGAGAGTTACATTCCGACACCGCTGGAAAATATAGATTCTCGAAGATGGCGTGTGAGTGCCATCTTGGAGGATTTTTCCGAATGGAATAGGAGGCCAGAGAGAGCTCATTCGGGACGACCTTAAAGACTCCATACGACACTACAATTTCAGACGAAAATATTCTTCCGAAACAAAATGGCGGTTGATAATGGTTGATATTCCATTGAAGAATTCTTCCGACTAGATTGCTATAGCTATTAGTGTTGTCAAAATCCAAGTCCTGAAGTACCATCGAAGAAGAGAATCAGAAATGAAAATGCAAAGCGTTGAGGTGTTTACCTAGGGGGGTACTTCATGGATACATGGTATAATGATTGGCTTGATGGACTCAATTGTAACAGGCATTTCCATTGTGATCTCTCACTGACTATCGAATTCGAGCTCTGCTCCTTATTCTCTTCCTGAACTACGATTGATGTAGTACTTATGAATGTGATGTCGAATTAGAAAGCGATTGATGAAGCTGAATCACAGATTGAAAAAGTACATAAAAAAGTAAAATTACCATTATCATCTTCATTTTTACCAATCAACAGAGCGGACGTGAAAGAGTATTCAGGTATAGCACACGAACAGTGAATGATTTTGAGTCTGGCTGTTCAAGAGTTCATAAACATATGTACAAAAATTGTGTCTAGATTCTGCTGTATAATATGTTATATGAATCATGATGTCTTCAATTCCGAACAGAATACTCACCCTTTCAGCAACTTTCGGTTTCACTAATTTCTTGACGATCTTGACCAGAGTTTCCGCATATGAGGGATAGTTGATGAGGTGTATCTGCTGGACGGAATTATTCAACACTTTCTTGGAACAAAAAGAGGTGGAATTAGTATGATATATTCTTGGAACAAAATGAATCATGTGCAGAAATGATTGCATCGGTAATTTCGAGTCTTCAAAGTATTGTTCGATGAATCAATGATCTATTTCTACTTTTTCATTCGTGAAAGATCGGGTGATAATTATTCTGCAGGAATAAGAACGTCACCATTACGTTGAAGGGAGATAAACCAGGTGTACCAGAGCTGTTAGGCCAGCAGAGATTTCAGCTATTTGCAGAAGAGAAAATTGGAGAAATTAGAGAAAATTGAAAAACGTGTCGTGGGAGACCATTAGCTCGTTCAAGCGGCATAGCAAAATTCACCTCCTGGCAAACTACTTCCAAGAAACGGCCCCTAACTTTTGTTTCTCGAATTGCACCCCCATGTTTGTTTTGATTCAACTCACAGTCCATTTCATTCAATTCCTCATCTCAATATGTAGTTGTGAAGATAGTTGATCGAGGAAATTGAATTCGTTAGTGTGTAGATTGGAAATAGTGAACCTGTTCAATGGCTTGCACATTCTCCAGATCTCACGCCTCTGGACTTTTCCCTGTGAGGATATTTGGAACGGGTTGTCTTCGAAACTCGAAACCAATAAATATTCAAGATTCAACCCAGGAAACTTCTGAGGCTTACCGTTACTCCGGAAATGATTAGAGCTTTATGTTCTCGCGCGCTGATTTGGCGACTTGATGTATGTGTGGCATATAAATCAAAATACAGATTAGCTCATGAATTGATATTCCATTTGTATTTTCATCTGCCATAATTCTTCATTCTAGCTACCATGATACATCATTGAATGAGAAATGGAACGGGCTGTACGTTGGGGAGCAATTTGAAAAACAAAATTTGGGGGTAGTTTATAGAAAACTGACTATGAGTACATGAAGAACGGGATGAAATTGAAATTGAAAGGGTGGGTAATACACTTCATTTGATTATCTACTTTGGACCCACTAGATGGGATGGATAGTATTTATTGCAGCCGATCAACTGTACAAGTGTACATAGTGAAGAAAGATGTTGGAATCACTGATAGTGTTTCATTTCACTGAACATTTTCCGGAGAGGAAGCCATGAACATATCGCATGATACATAGGCGTAGAGTGTACTGTAGTAGTAGTACCTACTATGCGAATTCAAGCGACAAATACTCACGAAGATAACTTTTTCGATACGTTGTCACTATCTCAATAATTATTCTTCCAATCCCATCAAGACTAGAGAAGCCCATCGATCAATTTTTGCGAATTCAAGCAACAAATATTCACAAAGATAACTTTCTCGATATGTTGCCACTATCTTAAATATTATTCTCCCAATCCTATCAAGAATGGTCACTGTCAACCAGTGACAAATGATATTGATTACTGTACATTTTTAGCTAGCTCCACAGATGCCCTACATTTGAGATCGTTCTCAATTGACCTCCAGTGAGGAATGCAACATTATTTCTGAACTATTTTTTCAAGCCAAACCTATAATGTGATCTTCAATCGAGAATCAACCTGCAATTGCTTCTTCTGAACAGCGTTTTACTCAGTTTCAACCCGTGGGTTACCATGGGAATGTCTCCCTCGGTAGATGGGTATATAATTGCCCATTGACTAGAAGATAATGACAAAATGACAGTTTGAGAGTACTTTCAGTTGGTATTGATGTAGTTTCTCAAAGAGACGACGTGGACCTTACAAACAATAATATATACCACACCGCAATTTCCCCAATTTAAAATAAGCTCATGTTAGCCTTCATGGAAGATACCCGATTTGATAGAGTTATATCTGTCCAGTTATAGATGGGTATATATTCCTTCATTGACTGAAAGATTATGGAAAAATGACAGTATTACCGGAGAAATCGCTGTTACTTAGTATCAAAGTAGGTAGTTTCTCATAGAGAAGACGTGAACCTCAGAATAGATATATAATAGAAATATCCCCAGTAGAGGTTTATCTATCATCGAGTTCATTAGTGATTGAATTGATACCTCCAAAATTGTCGAGACTTTCTTGAGGATAGCAGGAGTGCATTTCACTATATGACGAACAGTCACATCTTGTAGATCGTATATGGCTATTTCTCCAACAAAATAATCTTCATGCAACCTGACCTCGATCGCATTGTAGGTGCTTCGGAAGAAGTCAGTTATATTCAAATTATCAGGGTCAGGGTCCATCAGTTTGAACAAAGAGATCCGGTATCCGTCCTCGGTAGCTTTCGGTAGTGGGATATAATATCTGGAAAAAGTTGTTACATGGAGAATGATTCAGTCTTATATTCAGAAGAAAAAAGAGATATGATATCAAAAAATACAGGATTATCGTTATCCTTTTTCTGGGTTTATTGAAATTCCAGAATTCTCTGGTAATCTCCACCTGATATATCAATTAATATCGATGATCATGTACAACCAATACGGCAGTTAACAGTTTGAATATGATTATACACTTCATCGAATGACCTGATAGATCGGCTGAAACACTAGTGTAATTTGTAATTTTCACCGACCTGAAAGAGTGCACCTACTCACTTCACGTTATGTTTCACACGTAAGAAACAGTTTATCGAGTATTCTTATGATATCGATGACAATTTGCTTGATCGATGTTATCAGTTCCGAAATTTGGATATTGCCTGTAATGCAGAACAAACTTTTGTTGCAACAGCTCATAAAACACTAGGATTCCTTATGACAAACTTGAATTCCGAATGACAAACGGCGCTGTCATCTATATATGATTTCGAGAGTAATATGATCGGGAATATTCAGCGGAAGTTCATCAAAAGAGTTTGGTGAAAAAGTGATTGCACATTTATATCCAGACAAATTGCTACCCCAACTATTAAGACATAAGGTCAGTTCAATATCGCACTATTGGTTTATCATCGTGATTGTAGTACCTATTGTTCATTTCAATGCATAATTCATTGAATCACACACTTGACTGTCTCCTGTTTTATATATCATTTCTGTGAGAGATGGAGGATATTTCATCTCCTCAATTTGAAAACTGCCCAATCTTATTCACTTGAATTATCACCTACTCACAAAATTTGTAAAATTTCTTCTAATCTTCCGATGCCTATCAATTTCATATCCTCTATTGCAAGATTGCTATGAAGAGAAAATTGTTATAAAACCACGCTTTTTGTTTCCACTTCATCTACTGTCTTGCTTGCCTACTTCAATTAGAGTACGTATTCTCTCATATTTGAATGACTATAAGTATTCGAAATTCACTAAACTGCTTCAATTCCTTCAATACCCTTATTTGCTCTAGCTGCAGTGGTGGACTGATTAGACATACATAAAATATAAGGTTGAAACTACTCACGCTATTTCATGTAAATTTTGCATACCAGGTGACTCCGGATGATTGTCCTCGAAGAATTCTGGTATTACCGATTGTTTGGTATAATACATGTCCAGACGCTGTTTGGTACCTTCGATACTGAATTTATTCATGAAAAGAAAATTCATGATGGTCCTCTCATCTGAAATGAGATGATACAGAGAGATGCTGTGAAAGAAAATTATGGTATATAAAAGGTTGCAAATCCGTCTGAATCTTCGTAAGCTCGCATGTTATTGTAACTCATCTCCTTAGTAGTCGAAGCAACCCTCAGAAGCCCCGAAGGGCTTACAAGAGGCAACAGTTCATACAAATGGAATTCAAAGCAGTATGGCATTTGGCTCATAGTTCCATGTAAAACTCTAGCTGCCTAGTAATGTAAGTACTAATACGTCTCACCTACCTACTATCGATTGTAGTCGATTCTATCAGAAAATGTTCACAATTTTGTGGTATCCATTTGTATAGAAACTGAAGATCTATCGTTATGATCATAATTGTTGGCATTATGATTATTTCATTTCAGACTGTTCTCCAGTTGATAATCGACTCATTCATTTTCATCTTTCGAAAAAACCATGAACATTTGAAAAAAAATACGGTCAACTTTGTAACTGTGTTGACTATGGCCAATTGGATGATCAATGTGAATCTGAGGTGACACAACTTACACCTATTCGTGAAACAATTCATGGAACAACTCGTGAGTGGGTGCTATCACTTTATAGGGTATGAAGAGAAGATATCAGATCTGTGCATAAGAAGAGTTTTCCACTGACTGCACTTGGATTGCCAGATGGCGGAATGTATGAGTTTCTACATTCACCTATGCTTCAATATGACAGTTCCATATCCGCTCGTTATGTCTATATCGTATTTTTGTAACATTCTTTGATCTTATTAACCTGGTATCTCTGGTAGATGAGGTTGTGTTCTTAGCCACTTTTGTATATTTCCGACAGATTCCTTCAAATCCTCTTTCGATTTGTTCCGTTTCTTCAGGGCCAACTCTAGCTGTTTTTCCATATCTTCGAAGTAGATAGTCTCACTGCCCATATTTGACTCAATCAGTCACCTGAAATCAAAGCAATCAATCAGGAGGAATCTACCTAGATCCCAGTGGAACAACCAGTGTTGAGGGATTGATATGGTGAGGTAAGAAATACTCAAGTTCTGTATTCAGTAATTCGATAGTGATAAATGGAAGATTCACAATGGGATGGCTGCACAAACGTCGATCGACGAAACGTCGATCGGCAAAAACCTTGCAATTTGTCGGATGTTAGTTTCATGAAAATGAAAATATGATTTTTTACTCACAAATCAATATTGCATGACAACATACAATGTTCCACATGGATTTTTAGGTAACCTAGCAATCTTGACTTCGATTAACATTTCACAGTAGTTTAGCACAAATAAAATGTTCTACATAGAACATATATTGAGTGACATCATCAAGAGTTTCAACTATAACAAGCACCGGAAATATTATAAGCATCACAAGGATCAATATCAGCTGCGCCCACCAAGTTGGATTCAGTTGATGTAAGGATGAAAGGTTGTATACTGTTTGGATCGGGTTGAATTCTCACTAGTCATACCACTAGAGGTCAAATCATTTCTCGTATTTATGAGCTCGGAAAAATTTTCGGATTCAAATTGACCTCGTGTGGTATTCGGTAAGAAAATTCCACACCAAATGTGTTTCCAACAACATCAATTTTCGATTCAATTGAGATAACAGAGCATGGTAGCAGTCACTCCATAAAACCATATCTGCAAATTGACTCGGGCCAACATCAGGATATAATTGACGCAATGAGGTCTGCTTCAACTTCTGCAAAGACAGTCCAAGAATCTCTGAATCAAGAGCAATCAACTTCGAATCAACCTGTCATAGTATACAATAATTGCGTTTTTAATAAAAACATCAATCATAATGATCCATGAATTCAGAAAACATTCAAGCATTATGTTGAGATTGATCAATATCATTATTTGTGGAAACACATAGAAATTAGATTGTAAGAAATATATTCTGTCATTATAAACGTCAAAAAAAATTCCAGTATAATTCGCTGTTGGGTACCCACCAGGAAAAAGTTTCCGATCAAATTCATCCGTTGCTATGATGATCTGATAGAAATACTTGTTCTGATTGGTAAAAAATCACATGTGTGGAATTTTCGATAATATATTGCGCGGGGAAGGGGGGGGGGGGGAGGGGAGCGGTAGAAACTATGATACCCTCTATTGTTGTGTTATTTGAAATAATCGAAATGGTCTCGTGTTCTGCAGAAGGATGCACCAGTTGAGCAGGGGGTGGTTTTTCAGTTTTCTGCTGCACAAAATATGATGATGATGATTGGGTGATATATTTGGAATCTGATGATATTTGTAGGGTAATTTTGCACTTATCATGCGATGGTTTTTTTTTTTCGATTTTTTTTGTACCTACGTATTTCGATCTCAGGAACCCGAATTCCATGATGGAGACGTGCGCAATCTCATATTTTTCCAGATATTCCAGGGGAAAATTGTTGAAATTACCCTTCTTGTTTCGGCTCGTTTTGGATAGGCATGGAGTTTCTATACTTTCTATACCTTCCTGGATCATTCAAGAAGTCAAAAAGGAGAAAAACATCCTCGAATTAGTTGAATCAACGTTCTTCAGCATCTTGGAGGAAGGTGGATCCAGCATTTTTCATATGGACGGCGCTGTCAAATGAGAATCTACGTCAGAATCACTAGTTCTGTGAGTCAAAAAATCACCGATGCACATTTGACAGCGCCGTCCATATGGAAGAAGGATTCATCGAAGATGCTAAAGACGATTAATTAAACTTCTTTTCAGCTTCTAGAATGTATAAAGAAGATATAAAAAGTATCTCATGTGAGAAATAAAACTTCGAATGGCTATGGTGTCAACAGGCCGAAACAAGAAGGGGATTTTTCATACTTTTTCCTGGAAAATTTCGGGAAATATAAGTTTGCACACGTTTGTGAAAATTGGGTTCCTGAGGTCGAAATACGTGAGCACCATGAAAAGAACGAAAAAAAACCCATCGCATGATGAGTGCAAAATCACCATTTGTAGATTCAAGATGCATTTTTCAGATGTCGAAGTAGGAAAAATGCCTTGAGGTGTATTGATATTTATCGATGTGCAAATCACTCAACTGAGCAATGCAATACCAGAAAGAAGGAATTAAAGTGAAGTAAGCTGCCAATTGTGAAGTGAAGAATGACCTTGTGGCAGAATTAACGAAGATACGACATGACGAGACGAATGACTAACTAAACCACTACCATATTGAATCCACAATAATCGAGAAATGGATTACTATGGCACACGAACATAATCATGATTACTTGTGTAGTTCAATTCCTCGAGACATAATAATTCAAGCATGTTTTCTAGGAGAAGTCTAATGATAACTTTCCTGGTCTGATTGATTCGGAAGATTATATCAAAGAAGAGAACACATCGTTGATGTAATTGAAATTGAATTGAGCTGAAAAATATCCAGACTGGAATATGAGGAATGGAAAATTATGATGTAGGTTCTCAAGGCAACCGAGGTGACACTCATCTTCAAGCCACCATAATCGAGGTCGATTTCGTGAGGAAAGTCTAATTAGAACTATCCTAGTCGAAAGAAATCAATCAAGTGACCCAACGGAGAGAGTGCCTGGTAGACAAAAGTAAATTTTCATTTCTGTCAGATATCAGTATGATGGCAATGAGTATGAGTAGATGTCTGATGACTTGTCTAAAGAGTTCAAGGGCAATGAGTATGGCTCATTGCTATTGTTGCATTCTTCGACCATAAAACAAATAGACCCGGCAACTCATTCATAAAACGCTCGGAAACATGTTGCAGACATCACAGGGTCGTTCGGGGAAAGTGCAGCGAGAGGGGTGTCCACGTGGACAAAATGGCAACAGCGCGCCACCGTTACAGATATCAATGTCAGTGGCGTGTACATTTACTTTCTTTGAAATGTCACTTACAAAAAAGTTGATTTTTAATGAGTGATAATTAGATCATGTTGTTAATACAACATCATGAGTAGGTTGAACCCAATGACATGTCATTAATTTGAGGTGGTGATTCCCTATCATATTTCATAAGGAAAAGTTGATATAATAAACTATTAAAACAAATCAAATAATCTTTATTTTCCACGATAAATGAAATCTCATTGACAAGACATATTTGAAAAACTGTTCAAAAATATGAAACTTGTTGAAACAATAAGCAATACAATGAATGGGTTTGAGTGTCAGTACTACTAGCACAGCAAAACTAAAAGAAACGCTCAAATACTTTCTGCCCATTAGTTGATCTGTAGGTTAATCAAGGAGGTAGTGTTTCGATATTTCTCAGCTTTATTGAGATTTTCTCTCCTCGTTTTTAAGAATGAAGAGTATAATGATTTTTTTCTATATATTTATGAGAAGGACACAGATTCATCACATCAATCACTTGTGGACAGATCACCTTCATAATATTTCCTGCAAAAAATATGAAAATTGTGAAGAATTGAAACAATTGAATCATACATGTTTTTAAAATATAAAAAAAATATGCATTGAGATCCTGATTCATATGAAGAAATAAATTAAACAAACCTCTTTCTTGGTTGAGTCACATCGAAGAGGTTGCGTTCAACTGCAACATTGGATCTAGTAGGTTTCAAGGACTATATACTCTTCTCAGAAGCAGTGTCAGTTCAAGAAGTTGAAGATGAAGGATCAACAGATTCTTCTTGATCCAAGAAAGTCTCTTTTGATGTTCTGCAAAATGGATGAAATTAAAATTAATTAGTGGATTTTTTAAATAGATAAGAAGTAGAATTCAACCACATGCACCTATATATGAAACTCAACAATATTTGAGATATTTCAACAATGGAGTATTCTAGAAAACCCTCATAAAAATATTATAGTTTTGAGAAACTGCAGAAATCATCATCAATTTACATTTTTATTCAATCAACTGCTTTCATGTCTGAAGGTGTATTGGACTGTGATACACTTTGTGTATAAGATGAGTCCGAGATTGATGGTTCAGAGCTGAAAAAAAAAATACTTCATGAAAACTGAACTGAAAACACACCTTTTCGAAAATTGAATTTTTCATGGCACTAGATTCTTTTTAGAGGAAATAAATGACCGAATAAAACCTCTACATTTTTTTGAGCAAAAAACTAGCAGGCTACTTTTACTACAACTAACTTTTATAGGTCCAATAGATACCTCATTTGGATATCAGCAAACTCAGTCAATTTTATTATAATCAGTTGAACATTTTTTGAAAAGTTATCAAAACACTCCGTATCTCGGGAAAGAGAATGTTCATAATATGAACTTTTGTTTATATTTTGTCTCACAAAAGTGACGTTGAGGTTCCATGCAACATTATTAAAACTCCTTGTATATGAAGAGTAATAGTACATTATTTGCGAATCGACTATATACCTGGTGTTAGAAGAATGATCAAATATTTTTGATGAACCAATTCTGGGGACTGCTTTTGGATGAAGGAATTTAGTACCATCTGTTCTCACTATGACATCTTTCGAATGAAAGTGATCTGAACATATTTCAGGATTCTTCGGCAGAAGCTGATCTTCCTTGAAACCAACAATGGAAAACCAAGTTTTCCTCTTTTCTGGATCAACGGGAAATCTGAAAAAATAATGTATTGCATGCTACAGAAATATTATTGTCAGATGATGTCATCAGGCAATGATAGAAATGCACAGTATCAGCGGGCAATATGACCGGGCGTCATAGGTCATAACGCCCTATGGCATTATGAGTGTATTTATAATATCCATATCCAAGGCATTACAATCAAGAAAAGGCATTCATTGAATGTTATAATGTTATAAGATTCTTAAAAGTCTCATAATGTTTCAATCATTACATCATGGTTGTAGGATATGCATCATTGATTTGATTTGTTCACCTTGACAATAAACTTAAGGTACTCTCAATTTCTTAATGTGTGCAAATATGTGCATGTTTCAGAACATGACTATAGGTATGAGATAATTTTCAATTGGGTGAAATATTTTTCACACTGAAGGTATTGTGAAGATGATTGAATTTCCATGGACACCCCAGCAAGTTGAGAGGTTGAGAGGTTGTTAATTCGAAACCTTATTGTTATTGTTCATATGAAAATATTCATGTTTTTTTTGCGATTCCATACCAGAGCAAATTGTTGCATAATCATTCAATGTTCTACCCAAAATCTTCACGCTTCCAACAGCTTGTAAAGTGACCATCATATCGAAACAAATCAAATGAAAATACTCATGAACCGAGTCATGAACCCTTGTTCGAAAATTCTACCTACGGCAATGATTAGGGAGATCAAACCTAACCTCATTTACTTACCTGCGAAAGCAGAATTCTGGGTGAGAATACCCCAATTTCCCACAAACATGACATTTTCGGCCCATATTATCCAACCAAACACTAAAACTTCACTTTATTGTCTGTAAACTGATGAAAACACTTTAAAATCGAAATGTAAACAACAAAATTCTCGGCAACAATGCGTTTCGCCGCAATAGTACGCTGATGACATGACTGGCAAGAGACGGATAATCATCAATGAAATGCTGCGTTGTCGTTGTCGTGGAAAAAAAAACTAAAAATTGTGTTGGAGTCTCCAAGTTCTGAGCTTTCTTCAAGGCGAACTTTAATATCAATACAAAATTCAACACGAATTATTGTTGAAAACAAATAAAATTGGGCATCAAAAGGGAACAAGTGGCACATCAGCACTAATAAGTACAATCGACCAGTTCAGTCTGGTAGCTCTAGGTCTTGGATCTTGAAAGAATGTAAATAAGAGGGTCTATTTGTTTTATGGTCGAAGGTTGCAATTCACTGGCCTGCGATTTGAAAATTTGTGACAAATCGAAAGTTTATCGCACACCTGCTACTAAAAGGAGGATACGAAAGAGCGGATTTTGTGAGCTTTCGATAGTATCACATCAAAAATTCTGACAAGAATTAGAGAAAATTTCATATTTCGGATCATTTCTTGCATAGAACACATCTCGAGAAATTTCTCTGATGTTGATGATGAGTTTTTTGATTTTCTCTTTCTTTATTGGACGTTTTGAAAAAAAATGTGTCTAGTTCGAAAACGCTGCGGACCATAAAAGGTATAACATGACACTAAAGAGGTGCAGGATATTTTTCTTGACCTAATATACAGGGTGTTCTATTCCTAAAATTCAAGAGGTTTTTACTTTTCGGGATGTCCTATGTACGAACATATTGCAATAACTACTGCAATATACTCATGGGTGCTTGATTATTTTGTCTACAAGGAATATTCATCTGAATGTCAAACATGAGAAAACCGTAGCTGATTTATCGGTACCTTGCAATATTACTCCCTTCACTGAAATTATTCATGATTTGAAAACGGTACAACAGATCAACTATCGGTTACAATATGAGAGGAATCAATAATAAGGAGAATATACAAGATGTTCCATTTGAAAAGGGTACATTCTTAGCTGCCCTGCCTTTGAGTGAACCCCAGTACGAATAGAAATATTTTTGGAATATGTGACTCAAGAACAGCTAAGAACTCTGTCATTCGCAGATTTTTCCCCAGATTTAGTAGTCCATGAGATATCGAAGAATTACGCACTAACTGCACACACTGTGTATCCAAGATATTACATCTGATTCATCAGTTTTTCCTTCTTTTTCTTTGTTTCGTTCGTTATAGTATTTGAAGAAAGATGTTGAAATGCTCTTTAACTCATAGTGCTCAGTTGTATTTTTGTCTCAAAAAACACGATTTTTGTAAGCGGTGATTGTCCATTCATAATTCATAATATTTTGATAATCCAACCGAGGGTGAGTTTGAAAATAATATAGAGAAACTTAACATCTCCTATTTCGAGCCTGATGATGAAATCGGGTGTAATAAGCGGAAGAAGTAACAATCTTTTGAAACAATTTACCTGTACTCTTCCAAGAATATCATATTTCAGACCCCAACCAGGAATTCAAGTGGCTATAACACTCGAAATGTGAGTTTGGTCTTTGCAAATAATGGTGGAAACCCTCTCAGTAGCGATTTGCCTTGTTTGCTGAGGACACAGCCATGTTGCGAAATAAAATGATGAACAGGAAGAAGGCACACCAAGATAGGTGTACGTGTTGGTAGTTTTCAGTTCAAGATCATCAAAATAGAATTTGTAACCAATGTTATCCGTCCTACAAGCACCTTTGGAAAAGCACACGATTTTGGTTTTTTCAACATTCATGTGCAACTCATTGTCTACAGTATATTCCTCTAGGATTTTGAGTTCTCTTGCTATATCCATTTCCTAAGATGACGAGAGCATCGGCATAAAGGCGCGTTTGTATAACATTGAAGTTATCAATGTTGATACCCTGAGCACCTCTAGTGATGAAGTATTTGCCAATATCAGATAGAGATATAGCGAATAGTAAAGGGCTAAGTTGTTCACCTTGTAAAACACCCTTGGTAATGTCAAATGATTTGGATGTGTCCATCGGATGCCTTCTTTTTTTATCTGTGGACAACACGAAAAACCTATAATGTTCGAGGAACATCGTGTTAGCCAGCGGTGGAATTTTGGGAGAAAAGGAAGGTGTTGGAATTCAGTTGGAGTTCACAAGCAGGACTGCATTTTCATAAAGATTTTTGAATATAGGAATTGAATTGGAACTGACTCCTGAATTATGAAGTTCATGTCACAGTAATTCATGATTCACCGAATCGAAGGCTCGTTTGAAGTCCACGAAAAGAGCAAATACTTTCCTAGATTTCAAACGTAGTTGGAGCTGCATAACAGAGCCCAAGACGAAAACGTTGTTAATACATCCTCTTTCTTTTCTGGAGATAGATTGGCATTCGAGGAGAATATCATCGTTCTCTATCCAATTTTCGAGACAAAATAGTAGTATCTGTGTGAAAACCTTCGCAGGACAATTCAAAAGAGCAATCTCTCTATAATTAGTTGGATCGTCAACAGGTCCCTTTTTGTGAATATTGTATCCAATCAAACAATCTCTTTGAAATTTCGAATACGGAAGTGTAACTTCAGAACATCTACTTATTTTGAAAATTGTATTCAGGAATAGTGCATTTTCCGCACGCCCCTGGCTTCCAACAACTGGCTGTTTCACCCCAACTTGCTTTTCTGATTGTCAACACTTTGATGATGATTCGTCGCATCTCTCTGTAATTTGCTATTTATAAAGTACCGCTTTACCTTTGGTATCAAAACATTCAACAAAACAGCGATTATACAGGCTGATTTACGCTGATGGTGGATTGTAAAATCCTCCTGGATCAAGTATGAGTTAATTAAGACTCATATTGACAGCATGTGTCCTGCTGAGAATTTGACACAGGATCGATCACTCTCAAAGGTAACGAAAGAACCGTGATTTTAAACCACTCTGTATTGAAGTGAATGAGATGCAGCTGAAGTGTGGAAAGCTCATTCCAAAATCAATTTCGATACCTCAGTTTTTCTGATATAGAATAGATTTCAGCATTTTCAAATGGTAGTTATATTTTTCCAATTAGTCCGAGGAAACAGATTGATAATCATTTTCAAAACGGTCACAGGTAGGTATGTGGAAGTATCAAGAGTATTTATTATGAAATTGATGGAGATTCGGACAATAAGGTCATATACAGGGTGTTCTTCTTCAAATAATCAACTTTCTTCACTTTTTCAAGGAAATGAAACCTTCAACCACCCTGTATTGGAGTAACTGAGAATGAATCCAGTATTTATGAACTCGAAGATGTCAACATTTTCAGAGGTTATGAAATTCGGAGAAATAATTTTGTACAATTTTCAATTCGAAAATATTCCCTATAGGAATAGGGACATAGCATTCACTTATGAGGAGATGCTGAATATCAATATAAGACGATACTTGTTGAGAACAAAATATGATCATCCGAAATATGACGGCAAAATCAGATGAGATGTGAAATTTCATACAAGGCGAACGTTTCAACAACTCCTTTTCTCAGTGTGATTGGAATCGCTGCCATCTCGAGAATGAATTCAGTTGGGAAGGAACTTATCGATTTCAACTTCAGTTATTTGAATCCGCAGATCATGACTCTCAACACATCAAGAATTTTCCTCAAATAACTATAGTAATACAGATGCAACTTTCGGAAAAAAGCATTTCTGCTTCTTCTCGAACAATTTCATCTGTGAGAAATGAAACCGCCCTGACAATCTTCAGACTCTCCAGAGAAAGGTGCCTCACTTTTTCGTTTTACATGGAAAAAAATATGAAAATCTCACTCACCTGTCAATTTAACAACTTGATCAGTCATTCATATTTGGAAAATGGTAATTCTGCTTCATTCGAGCTAATCGAATAACTTCATAATAACTTTGAAGGACTTCATATCCTCATTTCAATTCATATTCATTTGAGGAGATCAAAGTTCGTTCGCCCTATATGTATTGAAAATGATCAGAACAAGCCGAAAAAATACGTCATTCGAAATCTAACGAGGAAAATCTTTGGAAATGCCAGCCTATGTTCAGTACTTCTGTTCACCATAAACTAAATATTTCTTTCATTCATGAAGGGAACAACAAGCGATAGTTGAGAAATAAAAATACGAATAGAATTCCTCTTTCTTGAGGAAACATGTATAAATTATTTCATTCCCAATGAAAATTTGGCCTATAACTATTTCTATGACTTGGAATAATATCATGAATTCAAAAGATGTACTTACAGGATAATCGAATGTAACCGTTTGACACGAATTATATTGAATCACTACTGTGTAACAACAATTCTGATGTAACGTTCAATACTATCAGACATTTTATTCGCTGACAGTCTCAAGATTCTTGTTGACCTCAACCCATTACCGACCGTAAATGGTTATTCTGAAAAGTGGTACGTATAATAATTGTTGTTGATCAGATTTAGTGAGACTTTCTTGAGTATTCGATTATCTTTGAGCTAGTTATTCAATCCTTCATAATGATGATCATGATAATACTGTTTCAATTAGTTCGTTTTTATTTTCTTCGATACTACATCATGTTTTGTCATTCGAATCGAATCTGGCTCACGTTTTCAACACATTTCATACATTCTTTCTTTGCAAAATTCTTATTGTACGCCTGTTTCAACACTGAAAAGTTACAAGTTGGCAGACGGAGTAATTCTGGTTACCAAATGTTTCATTCATCGATTGATATTGGATTTTTCATTTTATTTTTCAGTTTTGAGAAGTGAATTGCTCAGTTCTATCGATATCAACTGAACAAGAAGCAATATTATTGCCTACGTTCAGAATAATGCAAGCAGATTCTTTCGTTTTTGGTTGTTGTCTTATTTTCCTGTGATCCTAATATTATTCCAATCGGCCACTTATGTTGTTCATCTTCAGTGAGGAAATTTTCGGCTAATTTTGATCGATATATCTCCATAATGTGTTCATGCTCTTTCATTCTGGCTAATAAACGCCTGCTACTTTCGCCTCTATAGTATTTTCCATAAATACATACTGTGAATACATTTTTTTTGATGATTGTTCTCCATTTCTGGGTGTCGTATCAGTCAAGATCGATCTCACTATATTTTCAGTCTCCCACAGGGTTTTTACTAGATACCTGTCACCAACACGTTTAAATTTTTCATGTATGGGATTATATTCGTTATCAATGTTGGTTTTCTTTTTTGTTGTGTATTCTGTCTGTTTTAAATGTGATTTCACTATCAAATTGGGACTTTCTCTTTTGGCTATCTTTGAGTTGAACTTCAAGCGCAGTGACATTCTGCGAAGGTCACAAATCTGTCCCTGCTACGAATATATTGAAATATTTATAATATCGCAGCACTCGTTCAGCTTAGGGATGTTTTTCATATTGCAATGAATATTTTGATGGATTTCAAATGATTTTCAGTGTACCGAGATGAACATTTTCACCGAGACAATATCAATTCTGGAAGGGTGAAGAATATACCAAAAGCATATCTTGACTAGTTATAATGGAACAGAAATTAATTATCCTGACATATTTTCTTCTGAAGGGAATCTCGATTATTATCTGATTTTCTGCATTGATATGTGAATATTATTTTAGGTATGTAAGGTATTCGAACGTACTCTTTCTTTTTCTTCTCGAATGAAATGTTTTCGAAATGGATAATAATAATTATATTCACCATGAGAAATTCGAACGTTACCATTTCAGTACATTGGGAAACTGATGAGGAATCGGGTTAGTCCTTCTTCCAGTTGTAATCGAAAATGAAGGAAGAATGCAACCATCGATCATGCTCATTACACTTGCAACAGAATAAGTGAAAATACCCTAATACCAAGGGAATAATTGAACATCCAAACATGGTACTCACCAAAGATTATATTCATGAAGCGAAAATTCATGATTTCATGAGTTTTAGTAATTATTCGATGATTTCTATGTCACTTCATTTATCTCGTTAACTTCCTCATAATAACAGATGTTGATTGTTGGTAGTGAAAAAAAAAATAGAATTTGCATAAACAAGCATATGGAACTGTTGCATATCAGAATACTCGATGACTCAATTGCTATCAATAATTAGTTTGTTTATCACAGATAGTGTGAACCAGTTTTTGAATCACCTAGAAGTTTGTTGTACTAGCTTTCAACTAACGTGAAATGGTCGGAAATGATCAATCAAAGTATCGGTTGAGATCATTTTAATATTCCCAATTTCCTATAGAAAACGACAAAAATATATTCTTACTACACAATGTTATTCTCATCTATAAAAACCAGGTAGTTCATTCGATTTAGGATTCGAATTAGGAATAATGAATACAAAATGCATATAATACAACTCTAGGCAATTAGGTAGGTCAGTTCAAGGAATATAGTTGATTGAGGTTTATCCCTTTTGATTCATGGCGATACAATTTGAATGCAATTACAATGTTGAGACGGATGGACATCGATCAGTCTATGAACACATGAAATAATCATTATGATCTTATCATTCAATCCATATCAAGTTTTTTGAAATTTCCATGGTAACCCAACACTTCATCATTCACCAACGGTTGTGGCCTCAAGTTTTCATCAGTTCTTATCTTGGATAAGGCTAAGAATCTCGCCGCATACTTCGTTATCTCCTTCTTCCATAGTTCTATAATAGAGGAAAAGTCATCATCATTACTACATAGCCAGAAGTCATCTTTGTCATGATGGTACAAAATTTTGAATATCATAACTTCTATTTCATGATTTACAGGTGGACAAAATCGAATGCTGAATCATGGAATCGATATTTTGTTCAGAAGTCATACACGAGATATCTAAATGATGTAGATATTGTGGCGGAAACCATTCGACCCTCATATAAATATGGCATTGGATAATGGGGCATGGGATGAATCAAGAGAGAGTATCCAAAGTGGAAGAGAATCAAATTAAGTAGATAATCATCCACAAGCTAGCGCATTACACTCTGTTGAGGAGCATTACATAGATCGAGCATCACGAAGTGTCTGGAGTAACCCAACTGAAGATCCGTTTCTATCAAAATAGCCTCATCAGAGGAGATACTTGCGCTTGTGAAGAGGTACGAAGAGAATCGTGCCAAGGAAATACCTCCGGTGAAAACGTGCTGAGGAATTCATAGCTCTTCATTCATGACCTCTGGAGTATCCTCTTTACAAATGGAGAGAGAAAATAGAGGAAGATCAAAATTTCTTGACTGATGAACGAAGTATCTGACAACATAATGGTGTCGAGGACATAGTGGGCCGATGGCTTCGATAATTCGAACGAGTGACTTCGACACCCAATCGGATGCCTCAGTTGGGAACCAGAATATTTCAATATCTCTGATGATGCTGGATGGAATATCACCGGAAACTCAGCAACGACTGACTCGTTGAACAAACAGAGCTGATCATGGAAGGAAACAATTTCAGATATTTTCTAGGCGTCCGAGACCCTCGGAAATTATAGATCAGCTATCGAAATGATTCAATAGTTATCGAACTATGCGCTCGAGAATGTACGTAGGACGACGAATCTCAGCAATTGACTACTCTCTGACGACAAGGTTGTACTGAAGGCTCTGAGATTCTCCAGTCCAAATCCAATTACCATAGAGAGTGAGAGTTGCTGGAAAGTATCTTGATCTGAATATATTGGAAGAAGTCGCTAAAAATTTCCATTTTTCAGGTCCACTGAGAATGGCAACTTAGTTGACGAAATACGTATTTGGACTTTTCTAAATATTGTTATGGTTTTTCGAATGAATATTCATTTTGAATTCGAGTATCTGACCATAGTCTCCGAATTGGAACCCCAGCCCTGTATCTTGGAAACTGAAACATGGAGAAAAAATTTGAGGAAGGAAAATATATTTCTTTTTTCATGAGGGATATACAGTTCTCCGTTCTCCACGACATTTCTTCGTGAACAACTTGTACACATAAAGACGAAATCAATTTCAGTACATTATATCTTACAATTGCAGGAGTGTATGTACATGAGAATCGAAATGAAAGAGGGTGTTCAATTCAAGTAAAAAAAAAATGTGCTACTGAGTTGTTCTTGCACTCAATTTTGAAATGTGTCAGCACATCAGACACAGATTCATCACCGATTGAAACTTATTCATTGTGCACACAGATCGTTGAAATTGTTTACAATGATTTCTACTGAGGTGATTCCGAAAAGTGCAAGCTTGATAATCGTTCTTTCTTTTGTTCAGGAGATTATGAGCTATCATGGGCTATCAAGATACCTGATGAACAGGTTATGGTTACATAGTTCATGGTTGAATAATTCATTCCAGGGCATCCAATAACCCAATATGATATTTAATTCAAAAATCTATTTCTTGTTTGATTCTGACTGAGATTTCGAGCGAGAGTGAACATAACTGGATTCCGAAAGAAATCTCTATCACGAGCAATACCAACGGAATTCGTGTTTCGAAGAACTAAAACAAATACAGTCCCTGCATTCGAAGTTGGAGTTCAGTGAGAAGTATAAGTGCCACCTTGTGATACTCGAGTCGTTCTCACATTAGCTTTTTTGTTTTTGAAAATCAGACAATGAATAGCGGCGGTTTGACTTGGGGTATTTTTTGTCAGTCAAGCTGTATATTGAATGAGAGTCAATGTTATCAACTCCATGAAATGAAAACGTTGTTCAATCCGACGAAATTGGCGTCTAGTCACGCTACAAGTCGAACTGAATATATCTATTATCCACACATACCATTCAACTCTCGTAGAGATAGTTCGTCTCCTCCAAAATCGGCAGGCAGAATATGGTTCGGAATCACTTTCTTCAGATGTACGCTGTCCTCATGGATGAATAACTGGAATAGAAATTGGCTATTATCATCACGCGAAGGAACTAAAAGTTCGTTTGGAATGAATGATGAATTCCAAATGGAATGAGCATGACCATTCCATATTGGATTTGCAACCGATGTGAAATCAAAGTATGTGTTTTCCACTACGATGTGAAAGAAATGCTTTCCTGCAAGGTAAAATGAATAATTTCGTTTCGGTTTCCAAATGCAATATCATTATCAGTCTTTTTCACTCTGGGAGGTAGAGCCCTGGCATGGTATACGTCTGATATGGAATCTGTTTGGGTATAAGGATAGCCGGACCTGATTTCCAGAAGCTCCATGCCCCTGAAAGAGCTCCAACTATATTTCGAGTTGTGAGAAATGAGAGGAACTTGATATATGCTCTCTGATAGCCAGGCTCCACGAAGAGAATATGAGATTCGATTCTTTTGGATCCAAATCAGGCGGAAACTGTGAACAATCTTCGAAGTTACTAGCAGGGATCCTATGCTCAGAGTCTCCCTGTGGCTCACCAAAGTGAGAAATCAAAAAGAAAATCTTTGTTCTGGAAGAGGAACGAGTCCTGGAGTCCTACTGAAGGGTAAAAACATGCTTCTAGCTCAAATGAACGTTGAAATGACGCTAGTGACAGGTCTCATCTCCGGTCTTGGCTCTCTGAGACACCACCACGAGAAATGGAAAGGAAGAATACAGAAACCCGTTGGTTTCGCGACACAGCGAAAGGAACTGCGAAACATGAGTTGAAGCAGCCAGTATCTGTTTTTCCAACTTTGGTCTAGTTAACTGCAAGATGAGGAATGATGAGGTGGAATGGAATCTGTTAGACCTTTTTCCACTCCTGATTGATGACAATAATTCACCAAAATTGTCTTGCGAGGTATATCCTACATAGTTGATCAAAAACTTCAAATGCTTCTCATCGAGAAATAATGAAATATAAGAAACGCCTCCTCTTGTTTTCATAAGTATGGTTCAACAATGATTTTATCAGATGAGTAGGAATGACAGTGATATATAGATAGCATCTCAAGTGAGTGGATAAATGATGAGTGAACAGAGCAGGAAGCTCTTAATTCGTTTTGTTTCCGTTTGATGATTTGATAGAACATCAATTTAGTGGAACGTGATGAACGATATTTTCAATCGAGGAATTCCGTCGAACTGTAGTGGTGAAATTCGTTATTGAACTATAGAATCACTGTTCGAACTCGAGAACAGGAATATTTCCATAAAAGAGACAGTATCAGAAGAAATAATAGTATAAAAATAGAAATATCATGAGAATTCAACACTGAGATATGATTTGATAGTATACTGTATAATGTTTGGAGATTGGTAGTTCGAAGATAATAGTCAAGGGTGAAGAATGAGTACTGAGAATACATATTGAAAAATCCTGAAATAATGATCGATCTGTTTCGACAACTGTCGATCTGAAGTAAAGGAGAAATCGAAGTCACCTCACCTCGTCAAAAAATTATTCGATGATATGAAACCCCAATAATCATCAGTACATGTTTCGAGCTGATACTTGCACATCCTCAGCTAGTCCAATATTGAATCATGGATAAGAAAACATAAATATAAACTTGATGATACGACTCATTCGTTTGATGCGTCGTTTAAAATACCATAATTACCTATGACACCGAAAACAATTGGAAGACAGGGGTATTTGTAAGAGAAAAATTGCATTCATTTTATGATCAGTCAGGTTATATGAGAATGAGTGACATAACGATATAAGTTGTCTCAATATCCGAACGTCCTCTATTTAGTGCTCTGATTGGAATTTGAGTGTTGACTGGAATCATGAATTCTGATGATGCTTAGATATAATATGGCACAATTTTACCATGTTCATGTATGCTATTGTGCAATAATCATCTATGAATGAAGTGGAACATCATTCCAGAATGAGCAGAAGAGGAAATTACCATTCGAAGCCAAAAAAAAAGTGTGGATGTGTGAACAGGAATGAAACCCAATGACAAGACATATAAATATCTTCAGCAGGAAGTTTCAGTGTCATATCTACCTCTTGATATTTATACAATTCACTTTCATCGAAAAGAAATACCTGAAAAGAGCAGGAAATTAATGAAAACGATGAAGGATGGTCAAGCTAGGACATGATTCAAATGTAATTCCAGTAGTAGTGATGATAAGTTCTTCTGGCAGTAGTTTTCAGATTGAGCTCATATATCTCGAATTGCGTGTACAAGTTTGTCATTTTGGATCTTAACTTGACCAATAGGTTCGTAGTCATGATTGCCCATCGTAACAACTGGTGTCTTGCGAAATACGATAGTTCTTGAATTTGGTAGGTGGAAAGTCAATTCATTATTGTTACAAGAATCTTCAGATATGAACAATAATAATCTACTCACCCTTTCAGCGAGTTTCGGATTCAGCAGTTGTTTGAGGATATTCAGCGATGTGATGCAGTAAGACGGGCAATTGACGAAGTGGAACTGCTTGATTCTCTTGTTATATACTTTCTGAAAAATGATAATTGATCTATTTTCACACGGCGTACTGAAATAAATTCCTAAGGCCTCATACTCATCATATTCTGCTGACTAAATGAATATAAAAGACCACCAATGATTTATTTCAGAAAATTCCATGGATCAACATTTTTTTTTTCATTTATGTTGATATCAGCCATACCGAACGAACTGGAATCGAGCTGAATCCATCATTGGCGAGATAATATCATGATGTTCATTCAGTGCATTTTGAATCCGTGAATTACTGGATTCGGGCGATCGTCTTATAAAACCAATTCCCTGACATACTTTCAGGCTGGGAAGTTTGTCTCTGCAGGACTAGTTCGTTGGATTCTTCTTGACAAGACTTGTTCAGAAAATCTGATTTTGACAGAGACGGCGGAACATGACAGGGCAGACATGTTGAAATTAACATCATCTCTTTGACATATGTTGATGGGAAACGTCACGAGAATCTCTATATGAATGGGAGATTTTAGGAGTTGATGGGATAGGATGTTTTCCTTCCCAGACTTCTAGACTTGTCATGTGTCCCCAATTAGAATGAACATACGGAATATTATTCAAGAATGGTTGAGTACATCGTTGGTCGATGAAACCAGTGAAGAAATCATCAAAAATGTATCTGAAAAATGAATGAGTGAAGTATCTTCCGAAGTAACATCAGGAAATAATGCATTTAATACTGATTAATCACAAAATATTCCTCCAGATTGATTTTTTCACTATTACTCTAGTGCTCATCAATTATTCCTGAGAATTCTGTCAAATCGACTTTGATTCCGTCTCACTCTCCCATGTTGAGACAACACAAATTGTCCCTCATCGATGGTATTCATTTGAAACACTAGATATGCCTGATTCGAACTCCTTGACGTACCCAACATGTCCTTATACGTTCGGTGTCCATGTGGAGCCGAAACAACATCTATTATGATGGAACTGTATGATGAGAAACTAGAGATATCATCTTGACAAATAATGGCTCCGATTATGCTGTTATCTATCCTATAATTAAATAATTAAACCTGTATTTTGAGAACGTATACACACCTCATTGTGAGTCAACAATGTAGGTATGATAACAGTAGAAAGGTCAGTCAGAGGGACCCTGGGTCCAGGGATATGTATTGTATGTCATCCGATAGGGGTTATTGTCATATATCACTCGTGGTGCATAATGGTATAATATACACCTGAGGTGGTAGAAGTGAGCCATTTCATAATGAGCTCTCTCGATAAGAGCGAGAATAATTCGTGAGGTTCATAATGAGCATGAAATTATTATGTAGCATGTAACAAACAATCAGATATAGCAAGTAGCCTAACAGTCCAGTTGTCAGAAAAACACAAACAGAATGCGACTCTCGGCTGTCAGTAAATAAAAGCGGTCTGAGTAGATACATCCAATAAATCTTTATTCCATTGTTTATTGAAATGTCCTCTTATTCTTTCTTCGACCTTTCTTAAATTATTGTTTCAAACCTCAATTAAAATATTCTGCCGAACTATGCCTGTATTGCCCATTCCTCTAACATGGGACAGCTCGCAGATGATTTTTGTCATTTTTGTACATGAATAATTTCAAGTGCGAGTAGTAGACCTTCTTCGGAGGCACATGGGTGTGAGTTTTTACTGATTGAGAATGATTTTTCGAGGAATCTATGAGATGATGAATTAAGTAGTTGAGCGCCACTAATTCTTCCAAGCAGTTGGACGCTTCGGAAGAATGAGGAAACTGAATCAAATTAGAAAGAGATATTCAATGAAGAATAAAAAACCTTCCTTCAGTACACTGTGTGGCCCAATGGAAACGAAACAAGGCCGATTTGACATAGCCCTCTTACCAACGTTTCCTTGTTTTTGGAACTCAATGCAGTAGTTCTCAAGAAAACACGTTCATGAAAATAATCGGCCATTGAGAAAGTGACGCTTCTTTCCCTTCAATCACAATCTCTCATTTTGTAGTTAGAGCGATGTTTATCTAAGAAGTGCCTCATGTGATTTCTCAGATCTTGTCCTATTCAACATTACATGAAGAATCATTCACTTCAATGTCAGTTCCTTGATCTCTCAATGCTTCCTTGTTTTTGAAATTCAATGCACTATTTCTCGAGAAAATAATCGGCTGGTGATGGAAAGTAACGCTTTTTTCCTTTCATCACTATTTTTCATTTCTTAGTTAGGACGATGTTCATCTGAAAAGTGCCTTATGTGTTTTTTTTTCAAAACCTGTCCTATCCAACATCACATAAAGAATCATTTATTTCAATGTCAGTTACCTCGATCTCTCAGTGAAATGCATACCTTTCTTTGTTTTCATTGGGCCACCCTGTATACAATTTGATATCCATAGGGAGATTTGTGAAAAGTATCATTTATACAATGTTATGATATACCATTGAGAAATGACGAGGAGGAGATTGTGTTCAGTCCAAAGATGGACTCCTAATACGCCTAGTGAAAAATCTATTATTGTGAAATACTTTTCATAATATTTATGAATTTCTTCTGCTTGTTAATGGATTGCGAATTATCATTCGACGTTTGTGAATATCATGTTATAGTCACGTTTACGTAAGGTACCATGAGCGAATCCATAAAAAAATTTTCAAAAAGGAATGAAATTGTGGGTTTTTCAAAAACAGATATCACTATGGTATAAAAATATATCTGGTTCTATCCAATGCCTGTTGAATGATTGGTCCTACAAAGCTTCGAAATGTTTCAAAGTAGTTGATTAAATAGTTGTTGGTACAATCTTCAGAGATCAATTCATGACTGGAGGGGCCAATCTGGGGCTGCGATCCCAAAAATGCCGAACTCGGTGGAAATATATTCTATCGCGCTTGTGAATGCCTGTGACTGACGCCATGTATGGAAGTTATGTGCTGATAAAAAATCCTGAAAGACTCCATAGGGGTCTCAAAACCATGTTATCATAAGAGAAGAATAAGACGATGGAAATATCAACTCGCCTCTCTAATTCAGAGGCTATTCATAAGTTCAAATAGACTGCCCGGGTCGTCAGGAAGGATCGATGCTTTCCATGTGGCCGGCATAACATTGAACTTCTTGAAATCCTTACTCCAATATGATTAGAGGAGGAACTCAAGTAGTGACGATAGCAACAAAATACTATATCGGCTTGAATTTTATGTAACACAAATATCGGGTGAAGCTGATTTTCAGATGTAATACAAGTGGAGCACTACTATGACCACACGAGATGGGAACATCAACGGTGCCTCTTTGAGGAGTCTGAAACTATCTCCTCGTAAAAAACGTCGGATGGAAAAGAATAATCTGCTCCGAATATCGTATGAACATTGGTTGAAATCCTGAGCCTCACAGGACGGTAATTTCCACAAACTCATGGAAGACGACTCTGTGTTAGAGCAGAAATGGAGCACGGAATGCTGACTCAACTTGGGTACATATCATAGAGATGGTGTATGGAGAAAGCAAACGACAGGAGATGTCATGTCATGTCTACAGGTGAGACTGAATTATCTCTGTTGAAACTTCCTCTGACAACATACGAATATATATCATGATATAGTTTTTTCCGTAGCTTTTGAAAAATCAACCTATACAAGAAGGATTTGATGATGCGAAACCGAAGAGAAATCCAAAATTCGTTACTGAGTTTTCTGTTCTCTGATTTTTCAATATCATTTTTTTTTTCTCGAACTATGTGCATCTATCTGTTTCCTGACATCCATATGACGCAAGAGAAAATGGAATATGGAAAAGAATAGACATAACATGGAATAACCCAATATACTTACTGTTCAGTGCTGTGAACTTGTTCGAGAAGCAATCAACTTCTTCCGATTCACCAAAGAGAAGAGAAACATGTTGTGGATAATGAGAACCTAATCTTCTCAACACTCCAAATGGATTACTCATATGATTGCACTCTTTTTCTACAATGACCTATTTCCTCAAAGAATTCACCGAAAATTTCAACGGTGGTTTTGGTATCAGATGTGAGAGGAAAAAGGCGATGGAATCGATCAGCGAGTGAATACAGTGGATCATATATTCTATGATTTATATATTGATTTTTCATTTGAGTTTTCAACCACAGTCTCCGGATTGTAACTTAAGCAGTCTCCAGGGGATTTCAAATCATTTGGCAATGTATGTACTCACTCTTTCCATGACTTCCATCGCAATCTGTTTCCCACATAGTGAAAGAATGTATCAGAAAAAAAAACAAACGTGATCCGCGAGCTTGAATGAAGGAAGGGCTTGATAGACATGAGCCAATTGGATTCGTGTGTCGATGTTTTAGCTCCGGACGGATTACAAAAGATTGATTTCCGGAATGTTTGAACTATTTTGCTCCAACATTGAGAATGCACAGTCGAGAGTACTAAAAATACATGGACTCTCATCAGTTAGAAAAATGAGTGTGAAAACCGTACTCGAGATTTGCACGTCAATCCCCCTATGTATGGAAGTCGTACTCCAACTTTCCACCATGATTCCTCACAATTGGCAATCAACATAAAATCAAGTAGCACCAATAAAAGGAAGCAGCGAGAGAAAATCCCGTGAAGGAGCTGAAGAATGAATGTACCACCTCCTCGAATAAATTACAGACACTATTTACTGAGATACAAAGTTCAACACGACTTGAAGAAGGATTACATCGAATATAATTGAAATTACTTGTGAAAAATCGGACAATGATCAAAAGATCATCAATCTGGATAGAATAGAATGATCATTGTTATCACAAGTTCGAGTGGTCAGTATTCCACACGGACATGAGTGATATCGATCAGAGGAGATACTTTTCTCTTCATAGTGGTGGAGAGAAATCAAGAATGTTTCCGTATCACGTCAGCTGATAGAAATAGTACCAATGAGAGTTTTAGTAGGATCCCAATCAACATCATAACACTTTCTCCTATTCGATCGAGTTGAAGGGCAGGAAAGATAATGTGAAGGAAGCATCAGAACAGAACTCAGGAAGTTCTCAAACTGAACCATTACACTATGGCCTGCATTCGCTATGCTGCTTGAATTCAGAAGAATTATCCTTATGGAAACTCAGTTACATCACGACACATTTCAACTATATTTCTGGATAAGTCTTCTCCAATTCGCCTTTCGAACAAAAATAATGATTGTTTTCTGAGGTCATGCATTCCTTACTTCTCCTATGGAACTTCACAAACTGTATGTTGACTGTATGTTCAAATTTTACATAATTATAATTTTCGACACAAATCCCAGTAGATATCAATCATGAATAGAATCGGACCATAATCACAAAACTCTCCAGCCATATTGAAGCCGCTATTATATTTCTTTCCCTAATAAAAAATCATGATGCTTCGTCACCAGGTATAAGGTACACTTCCATTCGAAAAATTTCTAATCGGACGAATAGAAGATTTGATCACAAACAGGCAGACACCGGGACAAGTGACATTAAATGGAAGCTCATGAACTATTCAGATGAAAATATCTCTTTTTTTCTCAGACGATTTTCAATAATCAAATATATCCATCGAAGTATTGAGTAGGAAAATGATTATCGTTAACAAGACATTCTACACTGATCCATTTTGTAAGCATGAATGATTTTTTTGCAATCAACGGGTGGATGTAACATAAGCAGGTACTATTGAAAAATCATCATCCGAATGGATATTGAGGAGAGGAAATGATTTATTTCATTCACCTGTATAAGCGTTGTCACTTTCTTCAGATGAACTGGCGTGACTTTCACAACGTGCCCCAATCGCACATTCTGAAGATCAATTATAACTATTTCGGTGGTGATGACATCATTTTGCAGTCTTATCTCACTATTGTTCGAGCTGTATGCCATCAGTCTATAGAGATCGAATTTCTCGGTTCGTTGATCTACGATTTGGACTATTTCTATACTCAATCCTTCCTCTGTTCTCTTCGGCAGTGGGAACATATACCTGAAAAACATGATTCGAAGGGTTTCAGGATTATGGAAGAAGCGATAGTCTTGTGAGTTTCCGTAACTGCGTAGTGAACTCAATGAAATTTTCAAGCACTCTGACCTTCGAAAATTTCTGTAGTGAACTCGGAATTGAACTATGTGAGTTTCTTTCAACTTCGAACCACGTCCACTCAGTGAACTTTCAACTTTGTAAACTTGAGATTTCGTGAATTTGTGAACTTGTGCGGTAGTTATTTTCGAAAAACATTATGAATTTATGATACTGAACTAATCACGTATCTGAACATTGCAAACGTTCAAACTTTGAAACTTCGTAGACGTAGATGTAAATTTTGTAAACCTCATGATTCCTATAGTGTTTTTCTGGAATCCAAGTATCGCAAATTCAATATTGGAAACCAATTTCGCAAAACTCAGAACTCATGCGTCTCCAAGAGGGGTTCGGTTCTATAGTTTGTAGTGACTCTAGAATCATTACACGACAGCCGATCCGTCTCCTAGTATGTACACAGCAAATAAGAAGATCTAGATATTTTGTCATAGTTTCTCTACCACCATGAAGTTAGTGATAAGAAATCTGATACTCATATCGAAATATGGAATATGTGAAAGTATCATAATCACCGAATATATTTTGTGAAATATGATAGTTTTGTGTCATGGAATTCCTCAACGATACTTTATATAGAAGTTGCTACTGTATAGTTTAGAGAGTTGCGGAAGTACTTCGGAAGTATTCGATATCAAATCAAGGAAACAGAAAACTTGCACTTACACTTCATCAGCAACAGCTAGAATTTGTTGGATATCACCAGTTTTCTCGAATACTTCGGGTACTAAATGTTTCATTGTATAGTACATATCAAGTTTCTGTTTTGTGTTCTCGATACTGAATTTATTGGCCAGTAGAACATTTGTTATGTGACTGTCACCTGTAATAAAGAAATTGTTATCGATTGCATGAACTTTATTTGCTCTCTATGAATAAATCTCAATTTCTCGAGTATATTCACTATCTTGCTAGTCCTCAGATTGATGTGAGACTAATGAGGATGAATATTTATCTTCGATGAATGATATCGATATAATAGCCTATAATTATGTTGTTTTTGGGAAATTATAATAAAGTTCCGGATAATTATCTTATACTTTCAGAGTCTTGCATTATGATCACAGGAATAGGAAAGATAATCTTCTAACCATTTCTATATATATGTACTTTGATTATGAAAGCGAACGAAATCAGGATTGCAAAATCTCCGGGAGAACACAACAATTCTGTTACATGTCAAAGAAAAAATTGTCAACATCTACGTTCTTTCCGATGAAATCAGGTACGTAATTTCCTAAATTCATTTCTAACATGGGATGATCATTAACTGATACCAGAGACCCTACTGGATTTTGAATTTTTATTTCACATAAAATTTTTCCATCTCATGAAATTCCGCTATATTATCTTTGGAGAAGATAGGAATATCAGGATACAAATTATCTCCTCTGCACTTGAATATCAATATCGATTGTAACTTACTGCTCATTTCTGGTAGATGTGGCTGAGTTTTCAACCAGTCTTTTATTATCTTGATGTCATCTTCCAATTGGGATTCGGTCTTGTTGAATTCTTTCAGAGCTTTCCTCAACATTTCTCCTCTATTTTCAGAAAACCAGGTCACCATATTCGAATCTGCGAGAGAAGAATAATCTGATGACATGACACTCGAACGGTATGGAAAATCTGGATTAACGCTGAGAACAATTTCACTCTTCAACGAATGAGTATAATTCAATGGTCTCAGTTGGTTTCAGCCAGAGAATTATTGTTTTCTAGTGAATTCCATCGTATGATGTATTCTTTGCAGTCTCTTTCTCAGTGTCTCTTTCCATTCATCCCGGACTCGACTTATATCATTATGGATTTTCCTGTTTCGCGTATATTATGGAGTCATTACAACACGCCAATACTTATAGAAATATCGTTAATTTCGACACTATTATTGAATTCATTCCAAGTTGGTGAAATGTAGTATCATAAGACATAGAAATAGGAAAATGAAAATTCAGCTGATCATTAGTGTGAACCACTTTTTTGAAATTGTCCAATATTCAGTGCAATCATCGAGTACTAATTCAAGAACAATAGGTGGAAATGAAGACATATTGTCGCATTCAATCTCTTGGAGAACTCGTTCTCCGTACGCCAAATAAGCGTTTAATGTACTATCTTGACATGATTTCTACATCTATGAATCTATCTACGTCAATTTCTACGTCAATTATTACCTATCCATGTCGGTTATTCCAATGTGTTTCAACTTCACGTAATTCAGAGAAGATTTGTATGTGTTTTACTTTATCGAAGTTACATCCCAATAACACGAGAACTTTCCAAACTATGCAGAGTAAAAGAACATATTGGAATTGTCACAAAGTTCATAGAACGGAGCTGAGTATGAGGACATTGGGGACATGGTTTGTGTTCAAATCAACCCATATCCAGTATACATAGAGGTTTGGGAGAATACAATGAATTGCGTAGGATGATAAGACATCACAACCAATAACCGTAACCCGTTGTCAGAAAATTGACTGATGAAAATGAACGGATACTCCAAATTTTGACTAGATAATGCGAGTGTCAATAGCCGGAAAGACAAGAATATCTCTGAGAGTTCAACACCACTAGAATTTCAGAAAAAAAAATTAACGGTGCAATAACCGAAACTCGTGCGAAATTCAGGTAAGACCTAGAAGCAAGTTGAAGGATGGATTTCAACTTTCGAACTGTGTGTTATAAACCCGACCTACTGAGGAAGATTCCACCAATTTTGTAGAGATTTTTCCAAGTTTTCCTTCCAATCTTCACTATTCTAATCCGTTCTGAGCCAACATGGATTTTCATCAGAGATCTATGCCAACTGCGTTGAACGAAAAAAAAATACTCACTTCCTAATTAACGTCAACCGCGAAATTGGGGTTGATGGTGGAATACGAGCTGAATAGTGAGCGAAATGACAACTAAATAATGAAATGAAGTGAAAAATGAGTATATCAGTGTTTCATTGGAAATTGAAATTGAAAGAGTGATCATGAAATTGCCCACAAGTTCTGGTTATTTTGAACAAGTCATTTATATAATCATAAGTAGAATTCAATGAAACCATATCAATACCATGAAATCAAGTAACAGGAACACTAATAGCTCGCAAAAGATTCTTCGAGTATCTCATTGATTTGATAAAGGCTCATTTTCATTAGGATATTTTTCAAAGTTTTTTTGAAGAGCTCTAATGCCACTTCTCCAACAACTCAGGGTAGAGAATCGTTCAATTTTTTCTAATCTCTTCGAACGGGGTACCAAATTATTTCCATTCCAGGTATCATAATCCTGGATATCTGAATGTGTTGTGAATGTATGTAGTTTTTTTTTTTCAACGAGGCTGATGTTCTCATCGGCAATTCGTGGAAATAATGTCATAATAAGAATTGACGACAGTGTTTTACAGTGTTCAACTCCAGCAATGCTACGTACAGCTGCTTTTTGTAGTGTGAAGACACGTTGTAAGTATGTAGAGCTCGCATTTCCCTAACACAGTATCCCATAGATCATTACTGAGTGGAATATTACATGGCTTGTTGCCCATAGTCACAAAGATTGCATTTCCGTTCGTACTCATACAGTAAGAGAAGAGAACGATAAAGAATTTAGAAGGATATAAGTGAGGAAGAGAGAGAGGTGATGCATAAACCTCGATCTGAACATATTCATGATAATTTGAAGGCTGAAGACTGGTAATTTCTCAAGATAATGACAAGAAACTGTGACCATCAGCCCTTGAGAATAGTTGACAATCCAAACGTTCAAAGCTGTGCTAGTTTTGATATTCCGAACTAACAGTATGAAATGGAGAGTGATGTGAAAAAGGGAGTTCTGCAGATGAAATCGATGAAAACATCGCAGTAGCGAAATGTCACTGAGGTGTAAAAATGATGAAATCAAATGTCTGATTTTCTTCTTCTGACATAAGTGCCTGGTTGGCAACAATTTGACTCAGCAAGGTCACTCAAATAACGGATTCGTGATAACTGATCAGAGTGCAATGTGTAAGAGTATTGAGTAGTTCCTCCGAACAACAAACCCACTAGAAGGAACACAAAACAAATATTCTGATGCTAACATGAATTCCCAGAATTATCATAATATTAGTACCCAATCGTCGCCAGTGTTGTCATATCCAATCATCAAAAAGTGATGAATAGTCCATTGAATTTAAAGTCCTTTATGAATTCATGTAGTTCAATGCATAAATATAATAATAAATTTGGGTCATGACGATTATGAATCAGTTCTGATTAATAGAAGATTGCTACATTATTCTGAGACTTAGCAATTTTACTTTCTTGGGGGTTCGAGGACCAGCATGGGTATCGTGAATACTTTTTGCTCAACGTTGCAACACTGCAATTTGATATTGACAGTCGACGGCGATTATTGCTTTGTTTGGTATCTGTCATTATTTACGTTTTGATTTATCGATATTATTCAACTTGTGTTCAGTTTTGTGTACTCAGAATTCATCAGAAACTCAGTTTATTTCCTGTTTTGGTGATTTGATATAATGGTGAGACGTTGTGAGGTGTGTTAAAGACAATTTGAACCGGCGATCAAAACACGTCATTTCATAGGTGAGTTACCATTGTCGTATCATTCGAGATTTTGAAGCATTTTCCCAAATGGAATGGATAAAAATGAATTTAAATTGAATTGATTAGATTATGTTGATTATACCCATAGGCCAGCTGCGACAGCGTCTTGTGGTAAAATATGTAGCACTGATAAATTCTTTCTTATTTGTAGTCAAAATATGCGAAGCTGCTAAAAAATCACTGAGAATAATGATGAACTCAATTAATATTTTTGATAAAAAATATAAGGATATTTCTATACTTCTTCTACACACAACCATGAGAAATTTACCGTTGACTGTTTTTGGAACTAGTCAAACTAATTTGGAGAAATATTTCACTGTAAGACTTCATCAGGAGGCAAATAAATTGAAAGCTTCAACGGAAGTTAGAGTAAGAAGTATGTTAACAAAAACAATCCTATTCAAAAATCAATAAATTATTTGTGTGATTATCAGTGGTTGTTTTTCATTTCAGTCCTGTTTTAAATAAGAAACACTGCTATTTGCTACATCACATGATTCATGATTCTATTGTTGATATAACATTTTGTCATAATACTTGTCAGACATTAATTTTTTGCGTCAAAATATATGAATTCTGCTCAAGATGAAACCTCCTTCATTTTTGACGATATCGTGAAATCTTATGAACAAGTTTCATCTTCAGATTTGAAAATTACATTCAAATATGCAATCATATCTATTTGCCTTGAAAACGAGTTTTTCACTTTTTTGAAAATTATTTCCACTAGTAGGTACTGAACTTTGAAATCGTAAATATACTTACACGCACTGTCACTGATCGCCAAAGATATAAATGTTCATTATTGAAATTGAACGTTATTTATGATAAAGTATAAGTAGACAACTGTATACTGAATAGTAAGTATATTGTTTCATATGGCGTTGAGAATCGAACTTTTCTTGTGACGTGGTCATAATAAGTTTATTGATTACAAGCAAGTTACAAAAATCACCATAGGATTGTATGTATTCGAATTTCTCGTAACAATGTGAAGGAAGTATAAAGATGTTCATTTTCCCACCAAGAAATGCTAAAAAGTACCACTGAAATTGTTACGGATTTTCAATTTGGTTTCATCATGAATTAATGATGAACTCGACCCCCTCTGACAACACGGCACTGGTGCTGGGAGAATCAGCTCCTGCTATCCTTGTTTAGACAAAGATAGATACTATAGATGTTGCTTCCAAACAAACTGTATTGCCAGGGCTGTGGATTACTTATCTAGTCTGTTCAATGATCGAAGAGTAGTTCAATAAACCTTCCAACAATTCTAAAAATCATCACTATGGCTCGATTCGGAGGAGACGGAGACACAGCCACAACCATCTATAGATATCCCATAGTGAATTCAAATTCATACAATATCCATATCCATGTACCTCTGATCATTTTGTTCAGTATATTGACTTCTTGAAAAATCTATGGTGATATATTCATCAACTTCCATCAACCTAGAGAGCACAAGGAACCTTTGGGACGATAAATGTTCTCCAGAGGTCGGGGTCATATTGTGGAAAAAATATCCACTCAGACTGTTAGCTATTATTTGAGAATGACCTCAGGCAAATGTATGTTATCTCGGTAAATGCTCGAGCAGAGAATTAATCTACTACTTGAATATTCATATTCCTCAGGGGTCAAAAAAACTATATCTCAAGGATATGTATCAAAGCAGTGTTGAATCATTATAGAACTGAATGAATGGAGATAGAATTAATATCATATGAGTTCGTTAGCTGTATCATATGCCGATAATACGAAGGTACTATATTTGAAGATATTTATTACATTCGATGAGAATGACAACGAAACAACATGAAAACCAAAACAAAACAAATCTGCTTTGTCAACTCTTTTTCGACGACTTCCTCAATTGTTGATATCGTAAGAAATACAATCATGAGATCTCATCAGTGAATCATGAGAATATTATACGAGAGTTTTGTTTTATGGATGATGTATATATCTGGCTAATAGGCACTACTTGGAGGGATGTACGTATTCAGTGTGTCTCCTAGAAATCTCCGGGATTATAGCTCATGTTATATAAAGGTACAGTATCACCAATCAAAAAAATTCGATAACGAGATGGAGAGTAGGTCATTGAACTCGGTCAGAAAACCATCACCGAGAGGTGTCCGCAATTGATTATGCCACATGATATTTTTTGATTCATTGTATGCAACATAATTGTTCAACAGTATTAACAGCCTCCAGAAAAATCGATTCGGAAATGATGTCAATCCTACAAATTAGGCGAGACAGTGATATGTGTCATGACGAATAACTATTAGATCAATTTGTTCAGATTTTCTGGTGTCTGATGACTCAGTATACCCGTACATTTTCATTCATGCCGTGGTGCATATTCCTTCATCCAGTCAAAGGCGAATCCATTGGGAAACATACAGGGTGGGTCAATGGAAACTTTCCACCCTAATTTGTAGGATTTGAAATCAAAATTTCGTCAATCGCTTGAACAAGTAGATTTTCGAATTGAGGGGTAACTAATCCTCAGCTTTTTTCACCCCCGTAGCGTCAACCCTGTAGCTGGGAGGAGAATAACCCTCAAGATTTTCATAGGAGAACGGGGTCGTGCCATATCTCTCTCCAATTTATATTGATAAAGAAATTTCGTGAGAGACTACTATTTTCCCAATGAAGAAAACTGAATGATTAGAGTTACGAGTTCAATATACAGGTGTGAACGTCAAATTCATCAAATGACCTGTTCAGAATGTTCGCTATGAACATTCTTGCTATAATACAATCCATTCTCTATTTCTTCTCTAACATTCTGCAACATGTCATCAGTTATTTCTTGACACTTATGCGTTCTTGCAGAACTTGAAGAGAAGCCGGCTGTGTTTTATAAATGGTTGACTTCAAATGACTCCAGAGGTAGAAGTCAAGAAAAAAAAAAAGATCAGGAGACCTTGCAGGTCACTTAATAGGATCCTCTACGGTCAATCAAATGTCCTCTGTCAAGAATTTTATGAACGGGTGCTGCCTGATATGGTGGAGCCCCATCTTGTTGAAAAAAAACATTTTGTGTTGTTATCTTGTTGCTTCAGCAATGACCACCTTCATTCTGTGAAAAATATTTTCTTGAAGTAAAGTTAGATACATCTGCCCAGTCAGATTGCCCTGCAAAAAGAATGGACCAAACCAGAGTGATTTCATTATAGCAAGAATGGTCATGGCGAATATTTTGAACAGCTCTAACAGCATTTTCGAACTCTGATCATTCAGTATTTTCATTAGGAAAAAGCAGTCAAGTTCCGAGATTTTGACAAGCTGTCATTTCGAAAGAGTGCAATTCTCTCAGTTCTGATTATTGATCCATTCTGCAATATTCACCATATAATCTGCGGATGAAAATGAATCACATATCAATTGAACAATAAACATAATTATCACTATTTCCGAACGGACGATTGTGGGAATGAATTCATCCATATAGTTTCAAAACAGATTCGTCGATCAATCTAATTCAAATAGGCATCAAAATGAAATGAAACGAACCATATACAAATATTCCATTACCAGCATATTGGGAAGAATTGATATTGAAAATATAAATGGTAATATGATATTTTCCAAAGCACTTTCTAACTATGTGCCTGATTAGTATGATGAACATAATTATGTCAATTGACATAAGACTCGAGAAACCACTCACAGACATGAATTTATCTAAATAAATTCTTGAACGAAATTACCAAAATTGTTATCTTCAATCTCAAAGTTCTTCAAAGTTCAAGATTTCATATCGGAAAATATCGAATATGAAAGGTGGCTATCGGAAATGGTGCACCTGGAATACCAGGAAAGCCAACGAAATTATTGAAAATGGTACCGGATTTGTTGTGTTTGCGTTACTGGTAACTAGGCCAAAATGCATCGAATGGGATCAACAATGTTGAATGCTAACAGACCAAAAGAAAATTGAGTGCAATCATACCTATCTGAAGTCGACTCGTGCTGACAACACTATCGAAAATTTTCTTAGAAATTATAAACTTCACCAAGCAATTTAATCTTATTGATTTATGACATGATTCTGTTCCTTATGGTATTGATAGCACATTTTGACGCCAATAGGAGAATTGAATAGGAGAATTGAATTTCTATGTTTTCCCTTCGATTTTCGCCATATATAACATTTGTATGGACACTTTCCAGTTTTGGATGCGAAAAATGTCATGCAAGTATTTGGTTCACCTGAATCAATAGTGTCCTAGGCAAAGAAAGCTGACAAGATGAAATTCCGAGAAATCAGTAATGTACTGAATTCGAAAAATTATGGTTGAAATGTCGATTGGAAATTTTATTCGATCTGAACTGATATCATTCCAATAATAATATCTTCCAATACTTCAAGACTTCAAGAGTCATGAAATACAACGTTGGTATGTTGATTATTTACTTCAAGATAAGAGTCTGAGTCAAGTAGGTGAGTAGTCTGGTACATTTTAATATGAATGATGAGTAATCATTGTTTCGTGATGACTTATATTCTCACCTTATGAGTTATTTTCACACCTTGATGAAGCTAGACAGCACACACTTGTTCACAATGGACATACACAAAACCTGACGGAACCCACACTGTCATGTATTTATCGCCCGTGGAAAATCTACCTAGCATTCACGAGTGTGTGTTTCCTCGAATAGGACTGATAACGTTGGCGATAAGCACCAATTTTTATCTATTTCTCTTTATCCGGAACGGAAGGTGATTTTTATCAAGACGACTTACTAATGCCTACAACAACAATAGGTTTCATCAGGACGGGTCACAAAAAAACCTGACTGCTTTTCTACTAATAATGTCTTCTGTGATACTGAGTGTAACACTATAGCACAGACAATTTCTCGAGGCTGTCTCCGAAATAGCCGAGGTGATAATTTTATTGAGGAGAAAGAAATAGATCGCGACGATATTGCTAATTAGGGGCAGTTTTTATAGATTCTCTTTCTTTTCCAAGATATAATCAGGGTATATGTTGAATTCTGCTCGATTCATTCTCAATTCAACTCAAATATTATCGGTGAGCAAATATGGACTCCATTCTGCTACAGTGTTTCCGTGAAGAAGTGAATTTTATATACAGGGTGGCACAATGAAAACGAAACAAGGCCGATTTGACATAGTTATCGTTCTCAAAAAAAAAACGCTGGAACCAGTCGATTTTTATTTCGAGGGATCAATATTTTGCACATGTTTTCAGTTTTTTCTCTTCAAACCCCTCGGAGGGATGAGCTCTGACCCTTGAATCTCAAACGGGATAAGGGGTCAAGTGATACATCAGTTTGAAGGTAATAGAAATCTCATATCAACGCTTTCTTGTTTTTGGAATTCAATGCAGTAGTTTTCGAGAAAACACGTTTATGAAAATAATCGGCTAGTGATGGAAAGTAACGCTTTTTCCCTTTCATCACTATCTCTCATTTTGTAGTTGGAGCGATGTTCATCTGAGAAGTGCCAGATTTTGGGAGACAGGATCAGTGGCAAATCGATAACGAATCGAATCACGTCAGTATCGACCTATACGAGCGTTCAGAGAATTTTGAAATCTCATAAACTCTCATAAATATAAGAATCGAAAGAAGATGACTTCGATAGACGGCTGGAATTTTGTGGGATAATGAGTGAATGCATGATAAATAACCCGAATTGATAATTCAAAATTTGTTTCTCAGATGAGTGTTCGTTTTGTGTGGATGGGACTGTAAATGGTCAATTGTCGGTATTGGTCTGATTTTTCATGAAATTCACAATCAACACCCTGAAAAATTGAACATTTGGGCTGGAATTCATGGCGTATGTGTTGTTGGTCCACTTTTCCTACCAGGATATCTAACAGGAGAGATGTATTCGCAACTGTTAACAGACTCTGTCGATCCCGCATTGACAGAAGTTGTTGAGATGACTCATCAACAAGATGGGACAGACTTTCTTCTGTGGGGTCACTTGAAGAGCAGAATTCATTAAACTCCGCTACCGCAGAATCTCCACATGATTGGCGTCAACGAATCGTTGATCAATGTCGGAATATTACTCCTGCTTCAGAACGTTCGAAACCGTTTTGAACGAAACCCCAATATTTTGAAGCGAGAGGCCAATATTTTGAACCATTGATGAGATAAAAAGTTTCTGAAATATTAGGTACGCACATTTTTCATGGAAATTTCCTCATCAACCCCACCCCTTTATATGTTAATCAACCTAAAGCTGTGCTCAAAACATCTCACTTCTTGCAATATGTCGTAAAAAAATGCAAGTTGAAGGTTGATGAAATATTCTAATGTTCACTCGAATCAACTTGATATTAACTGTGAACTGTATTATTCCAAGAACTACTTCATCTTATTCGAAAGATTACTAATCGTTAGAAAGATAATTGAATAACCTCCAAAATGCGATATAACTCGACCCCTCTTCTCAGTTGAGATTCACGGATCGAAGCTCACTCCTCCGAGGGGTTTGAAGTGAGAAAGGTGAAAACATGTGCAAAATATTTCCCCCTGGAAATAAAAATCCGGAGTTTTTTTTGAGAACGATAACTATGTCAAATTGGCCTTGTTTCGTTTTCATTGGGCCACTCTGTATATCCTTCATACATACAAATAGTTTGCAGAAAATTTTAGGACACTTTGAATTTCTTCTTCATTCTGCATCTCTTAGTCATATCGGAAGAATTCGATTGAACGTATTCGAGTGGAAGAATAAGTGACAGATTTTTCCAACAGAAACCCTTATATGTTAGTTCATAATGGAGGATTTCCAATTCAACAATACTCATGGAAGTTCGTATTTGATCATTCAATGCGTTATTTCTTTGAATTTCAACTGCTCAGATCACAATACAGGATGAATCGAAAAAGCGAGAATTCGAAATCCATCATTGAATAATACCGGGTGTCCCTGAGCTTTTAGGCCAGCAGATATTTCAGTTATTTGCAGAAGAGAAAATTGGAATGATTGAGCTCGTTCATGCAGCATAGCACAACCCCCGAGGAACCAGCTCTAACTTTTGTTTTTCACATTGCACCCCCATGTTTGTTTTAGGTCAACTTACAGCCCGTTTCATTTCTCAGTCAATGATGTATCATGTAGCATGCGGAATCATGGCAAATAAAAATACAAATGAAATATCAATTCATAGGCTCATCTGTATTTTGAATAATACATTATACTACAGAGATCGTTCAAAACATTTCCGGAGTAACGAAATTACAAGCCTCAAGAATTTTCTGGCTACATCTCAGATATCAATTGGTTGAATCTCGAAGACAACTCGTTTCAAATATCCAAATCGGAATGAGTCTAGTGACGTAAGATCTGGAGAACGTGCAGGCCATCGAACAGATCCACTCATTCCAATCTACCCACTAACGAATTCAATTTTCTCGATTAACTATCATTGAATGAAGAATGAAATGGACCATGAGTTGAACCAGATCAGATATGGGGAAGCAATTTGAAAAACAAGAGTTAGGAGTGATTTCTCTGGGGTTGTTTGCCTTGGGGTGGATTTTGCTACGCTGCATGAACGAGCTCATGGTCTCCTACTGCACGTATTCTTTCCCAATTTTCTTTGCTGCAAATTATTGGAATTTGCTAGCTCTCATCCTTCCTGTTTCTGACCATCTCAGGCCACAACCAACTCCGATCGGTGTGATACTTATTCTGCGAGAATATGGATAATTTTTATAATTGTTCGAGTATGAATAAAAAACTTCACTTTGGTGCATAATTTGATCGTCTATGTAGTTAATATAACCCCATTGCTGTTATCGGAACTGAATATTGAAACTGATTTGCAGACTGTAGAGAGGGAGTGAACTGGAAGGAGAAACCGAGAAGGGTAAGTCTCTAAATCGAGCACATCCACTAAAAGCTGAGAGCAATCCAATGAAACAGAGTATGAATTTGTAATATCACTGAATGAACGTGATAATGAATCATACGATAACGCATACCAAAAAAGTTATCTAGAAAAATGACGGACTCAAATTATTTATTTTTTGGGTAGACATTCTGTGCTTCCACTAGTTTTCGATTCATGTGAATCTCTCGATAGGATTGCTACTGTTTGTATTTCTTCTGATGAATTCGTCAACGAGATGATCCAAGAGATGAGATTACGTACGTACTCGAGAAAGATTATCAATCTTGACTCTAATATGTTGACATGGATATTGAACTGATATGGAAGTGTCCGATCAGTGTGAACTATGGAACTGTATAATAATGAGATTTCCTTGCTTCAATAGAAGTTGTAGGATCCGTTTCGAACTCGCATTGATCAGTTGCATTGATCTCGAGAAGGTGAGTGACTCCATATCTTCCGACCGTAAAAATAGTTTAGTCTTTGACTAATCGTGATTGAAGTCATCTATAGTCTAATGTACCTAATATCGATTGAATATTTGTCAGTACAACTGGATGTTAATTTCTTCAGTTATTATCGATAAAATGTCAACATTGATGAACATTCCGAACTCAGCAACAACACATACAATCCTGATTGATATTCCAATTATACAGTATGTACCGTGAATATTATGTATGGATAGATTTCGGTAATCAGGATACAATATTTCTTGATATAATATATTGATAAACTCAATTAATCAGGATTCAATACTTCACATATATTTCATATCAAACTCCGAAAACCAAACCTGACAGCCAGTGTTGTTTTCATTTTATATTTGGGTCTCTTCAGATTACCTAACCTCCTAGATTCACCTAACCAAGTGACTTATCATCATAAACCTCACACCTTTTTCATTTGAATTTTTCAAATTTCACTGTGTTTAGTTTTTTGGGACAGCCAGAATTATTCGAAAGATACATGTTTGTGTCCATGAGTAACTATTTTTCTGTTTGATAGTTTATTACAGAACTAGTGTGCAAAGTGACATATTTTGCACGAGTAGATATTCAGCACGAAAAAGTCAAGATTAACGACATTCTGAGAGCGGAAATCACAGTTGAATATGGAGAAAAACAAAGATGAGCATAACGAACTCAAAGAAAATATCATCCTCAATACCTATAGCTATACCCTACAAGAATCGGAAAATGTGGAAGACATATTCACAAATATTAAAAATGTCCTCAATGTTCGAATAACAAATCCAAAATGCTTCAGAATAGACAAGGAGAAGAAAAAAAAAGTGAACAATTACCACTTGAAGTCTGCATCGTGAATGGAAGAGAGAAAGAAATGTTCATGCAAGCACGTAAACAGGAAGTGATAACAAGCGGAAACCTATGATTCGAAGAAAATAACGTTATATATCCAAACCATGATCTTACGAAGGCGAATCAGTATCTATCCAAAGAAATCCTTGGATACCGAAAAGAAAACAATCACAAATTTGCATAGATAAGAACAGGGAGAATTCACCTGAGAAAGAATGAACATAGTCAAGTCAGAGTGATCGAAGACACCTCAAACTTGAAAAACTAATTGCAGAAAATGTGAAAATTACTGGAGTACCGAAATCAATACTGAAAATCCTGTATATTAATGAACAAAGCCTCAAGAATGGATTGGATGAAGTGAAGTGTCAGGTTGAAGGAAAAAAACTGTGATATAGTTGTGATCGTAGAGACTTGGCTGTATGAAAATGGAGTGAACCTATTCAAAATCAGTGGATACTCAGCTGTCCACTCATGTAGAGACTCCAGAGGTGGAGGTACAGCGGTTTATATCAGGAAGAACATTAGCTTCATTGGAATGCGAAATATTGGTGAAAATAGTCCATATAATATAGTAGAAGTCTATCTACATCGGGATGGAATGAAACTTATAGCAGTGTATAGGCCACCATCGTAAATCAGAATTGAATTCCTGAGAATAGTGGAGGAACTACTCCAACAAGAAAACGATAAAATAACATGAATGGCGACTTCAACATGGACTAACTGGAGGATAAAGAATTGGGAGACTATAGAAATTGTGTGATACTGAATGACTTGGGAATAATGAACAAGGTGGGCAGGAATTATAAAACAAGAAACTCATCACAGTCAATTATCGATCATGTTCAAGTCACTTGGAGTATCGAGAAGTGTGGATAAAAGTTGATCGTAGCTCTTTGTCAGATCACAACTCATTAGACATAGATTTGTCTATCAAAGTGAGTCCAGAAAAAGCGAAAAATTAGTAACGTTCAGTGAATTAGACCATTTTGAAATTTATTTCACATTTTGAAAAAACTCTTACTAAGAAAAAATACAATGAATTCATATGAAAAATTGATGAATATCATACATTGACCATAAAGTCAGTCTACAAATGGAATATATAGGAAAGTCAAGAAAAATAGCAATTGGATAACTACAGAATTCACAGAATTACTGAAAAAAAGAGACAAACTGTATTGACTAAAATGTAGATTTCCTGTAGATAATAATGGAGAAAGGCAACAAAAAGTATTTTTTCTCAGTACTAAGTGGGACCAAGCAGGCAATGATCCCAAAAAATAATGGCAATTCATGAATTCTCTAGTTGAAGGGAAAAAAACATTCAGAAATAGATGCGATTGAGAAAGTTGATACACTCATAACAGATAAGACAGAGATTGTGAATGCTCTCAATTCATTTTTTCCTAACGTAGGTCAATCGATAGTGGACAACATCAACGTTCATCAAGCAAATGTTCATCAAGAAATCAAGAAATTACCATCAGAAACTCGATATATCTACATGAATCAAACTTTGATGAAGTGAGAGAAGCTTCAAATGAAAAGAATATTGATGCTGCTCCTGGTCAAGATAATATATGATTGTGAAAAATTGCTGTGAGTTCAAGAACTTATCATACCAGTCTTAGTCACACTAGTCAACAAAAATATAAACGATGTTCATTACCATCTACAGGCTGAGAAACCAGATATACTGGCTTTAACTGAGACGCAGGTCAACTCATCAACTAATACGACCTATATGCTCTGCCCTGGATATGAGCTGCATACCCGTTTCAGATTCAGAGGAGGTTTATGTCTCTTTTCCAGAAATGATCTCTCATGCCATCGTGAGGAGGAACTGGAACCGAAAGAATTCGATGTAATGTGGCTCAAGATCGATAACCACAAACAGACAAAGTTCATCTGCTGCCTTTATCTATCACCAAACGAACCAACTCCTGGTGACCTCTTCGAATTCCTTTCTCTGAAACTTGATTTCATCCAACAGAATCACCCAGCAGCTGAAATCATCATCATGGGGGATTTCAATGTCCACAACTCCACCTGGCTCAAATTCTCGAACAAAACAGACGACGCAGGACGTCTGGCTGAGGCTTTCGCTATCACCTATGGTCTTGAGCAACTGATAAACGAACCCACTCGGATCCCTGATATCAGCAATCATTATGCCAATACGCTCGACCTGTTCCTCACTAACAATCCGGAACCGTATGAAGTGAAAGTCCGTGCACCACTAGGAAACTCAGACCACACACTCATCTCCACGATATGTCCTTACATCACTCCGCGAACCAGTCCAACACCCCCACGCACTGTCTGGCATTACAATTCAGCCGACTGGAATGGCCTTCGCATGTTTTTTTTTCTGAGTTTCCTTGGAGGAGAATGTGTTTTGAATCGGGAGATCCTACGCAATGTGCTGAAGAGATTTCGGAAACCATCATGCTGGGAATGGAAACTTACATACCACATAGCACCAAATCACGAACCACTGGTGAACCATGGTTCAATAGAACCTGTTCTAGGGTTGTCGCACTGAAGCAAGCAGCATACCGTCGTTGGCGCAGAAACCCAAGCTCTCAAACTAGAGCTGAATATGTTGAAGCTAGGAATACATGCAATCGAACGATAGATGAGTCTAAAGAGGCATACAACACGAAAATAAGATCGAAGCTCATAGAGTGTCCAAATGGTTCCCGTTCATTTTGGACGTTTGCCAAGGCAATCGGGAGAAATTTCACTTCTAGCTCATTTCCTCCCCTCACAAAGGATGATAATACATTGGCTATAACACCTCATGAAAAAGCCAACACCTTCGCCAAAATGTTTGCAGACAATTCTACCTTGGATCCACGAGGCCAGGAACTTCCCAAAATCGCTACCATCGATAACCGTATGCCAGAAATTGTCTTCCGGCAACGCACAATCAGACACATTCTGCTTAGCCTCAACGTCAAGAAGGCTATGGGGCCTGACGGAATACCGCCTGTTGTTCTCAAGAAATGTGCCCCAGAATTAACACCAGTTCTTTTCAGGTTGTTCACCCTTTCGTACAAACTCGGCGTATTTCCTTCTAACTGGAAGAAAGCTAGGGTCCAACCGATTCCAAAGAAGAGCAAGAAAACCCTCCCTAACAACTATAGACCGATTGCACTACTATCTGTGATCTCTAAAGTAATGGAAAAAGCAATCAACATCGAGCTCATCCGATATCTAGAGAGCTCAAGAATCGTGAACGACCTGCAATATGGCTTTCGCCACCAGAGGTCAACTGGAGATCTGCTTGCCTATGTGACACATAAGTGGCAGGTGTCAATAGAGAAACATGGGGAGTCTCTGACTGTAGCCTTGGATATCTCCAAAGCATTTGACCGAGTTTGGCACCAAGGCCTCCTAGCGAAACTTCCGTCATATGGTTTACCGCCCCAACTGTGTCTTTTACTATCGAGTTTTCTTGCAGATAGATCACTCTACGTGGTGGTAGACGGAGTCTCGTCTGATACAATGACGATCAATGCTGGTGTTCCACAAGGCTCTGTCTTGGCACCAACTTTGTTTTTGCTCCATATCAATGATTTGTTGAATGTGACCTCCAGCCCAGTTCATAGCTTCGCGGATGATAGTACACTTCATTCCGCCTTTTCCTCTAGAGCCCCTATATCATCCAATGAGGCCAGAGGTGCAAGGCGAAGACAGGTTGATGCTTTAAATGAGGATCTGACAAGAATTCTGAAATGGGGATCTGAGAATCTAGTACAGTTCAATGCAACTAAAACTCAAGCTTGTATGTTCACCAAGAAGGCTGATCACACAATGCCCAATTTGATGATGTCGGGTACCACTGTTCCTATGAGGTCGTCAATATCCATGCTGGGTGTCACCACCAACAGTACTCTCTCATGGGACGATCATGTGAGGTCCATTGCGAAAACTGCTTCACAAAAACTCGGTTTTCTTTTCCGTGCGAAGAGATACTTCACTTCCCAGCAACTGCTTATGATCTACAAAGCACAAATTCGACCTGTCCTGGAGTACTGTTCACATGTTTGGAGCTCAGCCCCCAAACATACGCTTAAGCTCTTAGATTCAATTCAGAAGAGAGCTATTCGCCTAGTCGATGACACAACACTCACCAAATCATTGACCTCTCTATATCATCGTAGAAAGGTCGGCGATCTTTGCCTTTTTTATAGGTACTTTCACGGTCGGTGCTCAACGGAAATATCATCTATTATGCCACCACGCGCGATTCCTAGTAGACAAACCAGACGAGCTCAAGCTGGTCACCCCTACACTGTCAGGCTCGAGACCTGTCGAACATCGCTATACCAAGCATCATTCATCAATAGAACGGCAAAGTTGTGGAATTCTTTGCCTAGTGAAGTCTTTCCTGATGCTTACAACCTCTAAACATTCAAGAAAAATTCCAACACCTTCCTTCTTTCCCAAAATTCCACCGCTGGCTAACACGATGTTCCTCGAACATCATAGGTTTCCCTTTCGTGTTGTCCACAGATAAAAAAAAATGTTCACAACTGGAATCTTCCCCAATGTATTGGAAGTTGGTGAAATCATCCCTTTTCAAAAAATGAAAGTAGAAAACTATCATCCCATAACTGTTTTATGTGCATTGTCGAAACTTGTCGAAATTATCATCAAAAAAGGGTCATTTGCTTTCTAACCAAATATGTCAAACTAGTTGAATTCCAATACGGCTTCCACAAACAATCAAACACGCAGAGCGCACAATGGACTTCTAAAATCACGTATTAACTGATCTAGGCAATAAAAAAATTTGTCATCACGGTATTTGTCGATCTACAAAAGGCGTTTGATGTGGTTGACCACGAAAAAGTGAAGATTAAGCTCAACTCACTGTGAATAAGAGGTTGATGCTCAGATTTTCTGGAACCTACAACAGTATGTATCACTAGACAAAGTCAATAGTGCACTAAAAAATGTCACCTGTGGAGTCCCACAAGGGTCAGTCTTGGGGCCTATGTTGTATTCCTTACATACGCTAAATCTCAAAAAAACCAACATAAAAGCATATATTTGCAGACGACACCGTCATTGTCTATGAAGAAAATAACCTAACTGAATTGGAACATCTGGTAAATAAGGATTCAATTGTATGCTGAGTGGTTCCTCAGTAATGAACTTCAAATGTATGTCAATAAAACTATCTTCATGTTGTTCAAGATCAAAAATAGTGAAGAACAAATATAATTCATAAAAATTGGTTCCCAAGTAATACAAGGAGTCGAATATACCAAATATCTGGGGCTGGTGATAGATGATCAGCTAAATTGCCAGGAACATTCATATCATATTCCAAAAAAGGTAGTCCCTATGATTGATGCTTTGTATAGATGAAGCAGTTATCTGAATGCACAAAATATACTCATGATTCAAGATGCATACTTTCTGTGAGTTTTACGCTATCTTATAACAACCTGGGGTATATGTCATTCAATACAATTCGAGGAGATACAGACTCTTCAAAATGAGGTAGTGAAATCTTTATTTGGGTATAACTACAGAACACATACAGAGCAAATATATATGGAAACAGGAATGATGCCCTTGGAACAAATGTTACAAATAGAACAATGCAAATACACATATAAAATCATGAAGAACCGACGAAAATGTCACAAATCCATTAATCTAATGAGTGAAATTCATAACCATAATATCAGATCCGAATATCAAATTCACTTTCCACATGTGAGAACAAATGTGACTCTGAATGACCCTATTCCAATATGCTTCCAAACATACAATGCCTCACCAAATCATATGGAAGCCAAAGACAGCAATGCATTATTCAGAAAAGAAGAGATCATCTACCTAAGAACGCGTTTTATGTATTTGTCTATGAGTAATTATTTGAAACACTTGTATATTGTATTGTTTTCTTGTTACCTAGAATCAGATTGTTGGTATTTGTCAAAATGTTATAGATGTATTCAATGCCGTTTTATTTAATTATGTTATGTTCCATCACCAGCACTATTGCCGATTTGGAATGATACTCACTATTGATAAAGTAAGTGCTTTTTGAGGAACAACTTATTCCCAATTCACCACTGTCCATTGTCATTCATTGGAATTAAGTTTTGAGTACTTTTCAGTATCGTCGATTTTTTCTTTTTCTTTGATCATGATAGGTTTTCTGATTTCATTCTCTCTCATAGTTGTTATTAATGTGTATCTGGGATTTCGTCGCGTATCTCAGTATCTCAGTATCTCTCGCTACGTGCTTACCACATTCTACTAGGACAGCTACCACTCACCTGGAGGAGACCCTGTGGAGGGTGGATGCTGCATGAGGATAAACACAGTGTATCTGTATTCACAAAGTTTCATATATATCTTCTTGATTTTTTTGCTCGAATGTGCTTCCTATGGCTTATTCTTCATTGATGCCAGAAGCTGTGAAGCACTTCCTTGCGATTGCTGATATGGCTGATATATTTGTACAGAGCTGTATACAGGGTTGGGATAAAGTAGGGAACCAAGTAAATATTTTCCAAACGAAAAGAACTATATTTATGAAAATTTAAGGTGAGTGCAATGGAACGAAAAGCATCTGATGTTCATTTTTTTTATGAATAATATACTTTCGGTTCAACCAGAAATGCCATCAACTTCTTTGATTTAAATGGGACACCCCAAATATTTTTACAGATTCTGAGAGAGCTTGTTATTCTGAATTCATACATGCTGCGTTCAGTGTGAAAAAATTTGCAAAAACGAGGAATATAACACTCTGATCAACCTTCTTTGGGTTTCCGCATTAGAGCAAAAAACTGAATAACTAGTGTCAAATTCTAATTGACGGAAATAAATTTCACAATCACCATGACCGATCATCATTGAATGACTGCACCATTCTGAATTGAACAATTTGTAAATTATACGTTTATTTGTTACTACGCATACAAACAACATCGATTAGATCATCTACATGGTTTTTTGCTTTAATACGAAAAACTCAAAAGAGGTTGATTGAAGTGGTATGTATATTTCTATTTCTTACGAATTTTCTTACACTGAACTCATTATGTATGGATTCAAAATATTGAGTTCTTTCAAAATCTGTACGAATATATAGGGTGTTCCATTTGAATTGAAGAAGTTGATGGTATTTTCGGTTGATCCGGAAGTACCAAAAAATAACAACAAAGTAAGTAACAAAAAATGTACATCAGATGCATTGTGTTCCATCGCACTCACCTGCAAACTTTCATGAATATCTTTATTTTCGTTCAAATGATATTTACTTGGTTCCATACTTTATCCCAACCCTGTATACATTTGTACATACATTCAACTGCAATAGTTGATGGGTATTTTTCTGTGGTAACCACCTCTCGGTAACCACTTCTGTTCTCAATTCGTACTACTTCAGGTTATGAGTATATTATTTCAATCTTGACCTACTTTGCTGATTGTTATTTTTTTGTTTCATCGATATTTCTTGTTTGTACGGCGGCATTTGAGCAAGTGTTTGAACGAATCGCCTATACTTGAGCTCATGCGTATTCTTGATTTTTGGGTCTCGTTTATTTTTTTGCTGACTTGATAGACTCGCTAATTTTGTCCATCGCACTATGATATCCGACTCACTCATCAGTTTTTTTTTCAATCAAGGTGCCTATGGTTGAATTTTCTTCATGCTTATCGCTTTCCAAGGTTCAGAATAATCCCATTGATTTCAGGATTGTGTCCATTTGGAATTTATATTTTTCAGATCAAGATCTCAATAAACATGCTATCTCCGATTGAGAGAATTATTGATATCAAAATTGGGATCAAAATGTACAGGGTTAGATGGAATAAGTCATGATATGATTGAATTGAGTCTACTATGATTGAAGGACTTATCAGAGATGGAATAAAAAGAATACTTGCGAACAGGTAATGTACCATCTATTTGGAAATTCGCACTAGTGGAGCCCATACCAAGAATTAATCATCTGAAATTATATATGGATCTGAGACTAATAAATATTCTTAGAATACTCCCAAAAATATGTGAATATGTAATATAGACACTTATAACTTATTGCCACAAATACAATCTGGTTTCAGGACTGAATTCAGTACATCGACAACACTCCATAAAGTAACTACAGATATTACTGAATGTCTAGAAGAATCAGAGAAGGCATGCATAGTTTCTTTAGACTATAGTGATGCTTTCGACCAATTGAACATGAACAGGAAATTGATAATTGGGAAATTGAAGTTCATAGGATTCTCACCGACTACCTAACAGATAGAAATCAGATTGTTGCATTTGATAAGGTGAAATCAGGTATTGCCGCAATGAGTGGAGTACCACAAGGAAGCATTCTTGGACCTACCCTATTTTTTTTTATCTGTGTACAACACGAAAGGAAAACCTATAATGTTCGGGGAACATCGTGTTAGCCAGCGGTGGAATTTTGAGAGAAGAGGAAGGTGTTGGAACTTTTCTTGAAAGTTTGGAGGTTGTAAGTATCAGGAAAGACTTCACTAAGCGAAGAATTCCATAACTTTGCCGTTCTATTGATGAATGATGCTTGGTAAAGCGATGTTCGACAGGTCTCGAGCCTGACAGTGTAGGGGTGACCAGCCTAAGCTCGTCTAGTTTGTCTACTAGGAATCACGCGTGGTGGCATAATATTTCCGTTGAGCACCGACCGTGAAAGTACCTATAAAAAAGGCAAAGATCGCCGACCTTTCTACGATGATCTAGAGAGGTCAATGATTTGGTGAGAGTTATATAGAGCTGATCTGTCTACAATAGTATCGAACTGCGAAGCCAATTTTTCAGCTAATGACACGCAATTAGTGACAACTCTCAAACCCGCAGGCTCAAGTTATGCTTTTTGAGGAATCGATAATGATCTAGAGAAAATATATAATTGGTCCAGAGAACAAGGGCTCTGGTTGAATGCTAGCGAAAGTGCTTGTATGCTTATCAAGAACGCGTGTTTGGTAAATAAAGTTTATCATTTCAATTTCACAACCATACTTATTCAAAACAAAGAGAACCCACACGAAACAATATACAGGAATATCGGTGTTATTTTTGACTCACAGCTGAATTTTGAAGAACACGTTAATGAAAAAATACGAATTATGTATATCTAACTGAACTAAGGAAATCATTCTGATTGAAAAAATCAAATATAAACTGGTTGAGTCCCTCAGATATACATAAGTCGACCACTATATAACAGTATCCTACAGCTTTCTAGAAATAGAACCCAAAAATGAGATACTGTTGGCTCATAATTCTTGTATGCGATTGATATATTAAAACCTCAAAAAATTCGATCATATAACTGCTACCTACAACGATGAAAAACATTTGGATACAAATCACATATATCGAATGCTATTTGCTATATATGAATTTTCATAATCTATAATAGAAACCAGATTATTCGTTCAATTATCTCATCCCCAGAAACCAAATTCATGATGGACACCATCGAAATTTGTGGAAATACGATATTCACCAACACAGGACATCGAAATTTGAATATTGCTTCGCGCATCTGTCTGTTTTATGAATGATATCGATACTTTCAATATGTTACAAGGGATGTCACTAGGTAGTTTCGAAAAACTACGGAAGGAACGTTAAATAGCGAAACAACTGACTGAACCAAACCATTTGTGATAATTGTGAAGTAATAATACTGTGTATATATGTTCATTCTCTAATATTTTTTTGTGAATTGTTCATTAGATTTTGGATTTTCACTTCAGCAATGTACTTGATGAAGGAGGCGTGGCGTTCATTATCACAATGAAAATTTTTCTATTCTGTGTGAAGTTGATTTTTATTCCTTGGGAGGATTTGATACCCTGTATTTCGAAAGCTACGGGTCTCAGGGAGAAGTCTTTTTACAATATTCATGGAGCACATATATATATATTTATGATACTTTCTTGATATAGGGTTTTCCCTTCCATACCAAATCCAAATATAAAAAAATCAATTGCCATGCGTTTATAACTCCAATATGGATCGATCGATTTGAATATTTTTTCTAATTCTGTTCGCCTCGTGATTCCGGCAGGAAGAACATGAGGAAGACTCCAAATGAACAACAATGGAATCGAAAAATCTAGAGTGCTAGCAAATTTCTATGGGAATTGTTGGAAACAACTCTCTATTTTGTGCAAGGTAAAAACACTCACTTACTTGCTTAGTTATTTACAAAACAGATAACTTTCAAACATGGCGTTCATGACCAGTTTTGCAAACTGGTTTTCACCTATTCACTCACAAACTGACGTTACCTGAATATATGACATATATGGTCTGGCGGTTACGATTTTCGATTGTTTTGTTCCCTTTTGTTCGCCTCAATATTGGGGTTGTGAAGGAAAGGAAAATAATAGGAAAACCCGATTGGATCAGCCGGGAATATCGGAATTTGCTGATTTTGTATGGGAATTAGGGATATTTTTTGATAAGGTGGAGAATAGATTTGGTTCGAGCGAATTCAGTAGAATTTTCGGAAATTCCATTGTGATTATCCATTCTATATCGGTAATTTGTGTTCGTAAGCGTATACCTGACCACAAACTCATTCAAATTTGTTTCAACGAGACTCGAGGACAGATTTCATCAATTCTAGGTGGTGTGGAGTTCACAGGGTCATCTATCGAGTGAATAAAGCCTTACAAACCGACCCTTCGTCGAGGCGAGACGACAGCGAGACGACAGCTTTTGCGATGCCTGGCAAGTTTCCTATATCTCTACTTTCTGGGCCGAATTTCTAGTCAAAGATATTATCTAGTGTTTTTGAATTACTTCAATTCGATTTGAGGAATTTGCTGCCTTGAACGGAATATCATCTAAAAACGATGGTTCAAAAACGCATATTGGATAGGATATCTTGACGTAGAAACAATAGTAAAATTATCATGAAACTCATCATCATATCATACAACGAGCACAGAATAATGCTCAAGATATCGTTAAAATGAAAGTTACAGAATGAGAGAGTTATGAGTGATATTGTATTATGAAATCCGAGTCGAATGAAATTAGAAATTATCTTGCATCTATACTTGGTGAAATGTATTTTATCCTAGAAAAATTCTCAACAATTTTCCTCCTTTGGTTACTCAACGTAAAGTATTGCTCGGCGTGCACATAAGTGATTACAATGGATTTTTTGAAATAATTTTATCATGCTTCATTCGAAAACCCTTGCATGAGAGAATTGTGTGTTTGGATTCTATTTAGGAGTTCTACGATGAGCTGTTGAAATCAATGCCCCAACTTTGAAAACACCATGCATCAATTTATTATCAGTAAACAGTTCATTGGATTGAGTAAATGATATTTCTTCTGTGGATATCTTATACCTATACCAATGCAAAGTTAAGTTGTTAGTGAAAATGAAATGAATTGTAATTTTCACAGTTGGGACTTATAGGGTGACAGTATTTCAAGATTTTCTTCCAGTGGATCCATGATATTCGAAGTGATTAATTCACTTTTTCGGAATTTCGGGCTGAGTTAACTGCAGTTGTGCCATACGTACATAGGTACAATGATATTGTATGGTGTCACGCTACTATTGTCTGCCTATTTGAGAGGTTACATCTGATTCGATCTCAGTGCTGGGTTACACTCATCATCAATTCATCTTCATTTCGTCGGGTGAAGAACATTATTCTCGACTACTGTACTCAGGATTTCGATACGATTAATAGTGAGAAATAAGAATCCGTATACGAAGTGTTGCAATTACTATTCAATAGGAACGGAAGAAGAAAAAATAGAAAAATCAACATCATCATATTACACCTATCCACCTAGTACTTCATCTAGTCCATTTCCAGTTTTCGAAAGTTGCCATGATATCCTAAAATTTCATCATTTTTCAATGGAGTCGGCCTCAGCTTCTCATTTGTTCTTAGATTGGACAATGCAGCGAATCTCTCGTGGTTTCCAGATAATTTCTGTTTCCATAGTTCTGAAAATACAAAAATGATATGAGTTCTTTTTCATGGAAAAATGATATTAGTTCCATCATTTCATGACGTTTCTACATAAATGAAAATTGATAACATTTCGAAATCGCAATAACTCAACTCTCCTCAAACTGAGTTTCTCTTTGGAATTCACCGATTTGAATGATTTTTTTTTTATGAATACTATATTTCGATAGGAGCACTGCTTGAGTGAACGTTGGATTGTTCATATGGTGTGAACCAACTTTTGTGAGAACTGAAGAAGTGGAGATGAACTGAGGCAGTGGGTGCGGTTCTACCATGACTAATCATGACGATAACTGAAGTAACATCAATAGTTAATGTACTAAGATTAATCTGTTCAAGATATGGATTCATAGGAAGAGATGATGAAATTATCCTTCACTATTGGAGTAACTACATTTCATGCAGGTTGATGTGAATCGATCTCAAATTATTGGCGGACCTCCAGAGGAGACAACGAATAGTTCGATGCACTTGAAATGTACCGAAAAATAACTAACATTCGTTCGTTTTATCGGTTTCATTTCCTGATATGAGGAAGATATTGTTATGTATCTACAGAATTTGAGAATTCTGACAACAATGCTGCTCAAAATACGAAGTAACTGAAATAGAGTCTTCAATTATGAGGAAGTATTATATTTGATTATCATTATCTACTCACCATTGAGTTCATGAAGGGATCGTTCAGTTCCTCCAAAATCTGATGGCAAAATATCTTCCGAAATGTATTTCGAGATATGACTTGCTTCGTCGTGAATAATTATCTAAAGATAAAAATGCGATTGGTCACAAATGGAGGGAGAAATTCGAATGAATCCTGATGATTAAATACCATTGGAATTTAAATCAAGAAAGTTGATTTTTTCATGAGTTGAAATCGCAAAAAAATACGTCGATTGATGAATTGATATTCAAATTGATAACAATTCATAATGTTGTCTGTAAGTTCTGTGTATGTATACAGTATCTAGCATGCTACAAAATCAGAATATAGATTCATCTTGGACCTAGAATAGGACATCCTTGGGACCTAGGATCTTCAAGGCCACAGCGGGATCTACTCGTATAAATGATGGAAATGGCCACTATGCCATACCCATACTCTTGAATATCTGACTGTGGCTGAGCTATTTATTCCGAATGTTTTTTGAGATTGATTTCGTGGCTATAATTATTGAATTAGACGCTTATTTGAAAGATTATTTTCTTGTCAAGAATATACAATATTTTCGTGGATCATGTAACATGGATATGCTACATGGAACCGATGTTTTTTTTACGAAACATGAGTTATATAACGTTTCGTTACTCACATGTGGAAGCAAATAAATCAGTGATAATGCGCTCAGCTAATGGGCTTGAGTGCACAAATATAAGTTTGATTCATTGTTCCATTTACGATAAGTTGATCTTGTTCAATTAGCGTAACACCTTGCAACTTTTCACCACCTACTCATGTTGATCTTGATGAATATTCGAATAAATAATACAATATAAGATGACGAGCAAAGCGCTCTGAATTGACAAGTGCGATACGATGTGTCTTATAAAACGTGTGAAACTATTTTTCATATTTCTACATTAACTGTGAATGGAAGCGTTGGGAGTATAAGAAGTACTGAATATGTATTTCAAGTGGGAATGACAATATAAGGTGATGAACTTTTGTGTTTGGCGATTTTTTCTCCTTTCTGATCCACTCATCAACTTTCAAGTAAAAAAATGGTAATGAAAAGCACAACCCAGTAGCACAAATGTTCAGGACACATTGATAACTCTTTGTGTTGATGGAAATATGGTGACGAAAATCTGATGAAATGGTCAAAGACTTCAAAATGTCGATACTAACAGCACATCAATCGCAGTGAGGAAATGAGTGCAAGTGGTTATGAATTATTGATTGCTCATTGTATATTTTATCATTCTCGAATGTTAAACGAGTGTATGAACATGTGAATATCATGAAGGCAATTGAATGATGTTCAGATTGAGCAGATTCCAGATTGAGCAAGTGACGCGACTGAACTGATTCTTGACCCGAAGAATGAAGCGCAGACACATGGAAATTCAGAATCTCTAAGAAAATAGTCAGTAACAAGGTGACAAACATATTCACTATATGAAATCCATAATTTTTCGTATGATTGTCAATCAGTACAGGAAGTTACTTTGTAGCATTTTGATAATACATGATCAATTTGAGATTGTTTCCACCAATTATTATTGATCCCAAATTACCTACCTTCATTCCCATAGTAATCAATTTCATATCGTCACATGAGAACAAGGTTGTCCGTCAAATTTCGACATTCAACAAGAGTAATCATCCATCGTGAGATGAAAGATGAATCATTCTTTCTTCAGATATGAAGTCTGATGAGTCGATGGTGAGGAAATCAGGTAAATATTTCTCATTGATAACTCACCCTTGCAGCTAGCTTCGGTTTCATCATTTGTTTCAATAAATCTAATATTGTTTGTGCATATTTTGGACAATTCAAAAAGTGAATCTGTTTGATACTGCTCTTGAATATATTCTGAAAAAAAAAACAACAACAATGTTTGAATTGTTCTGTCCAGACTATTCATGTTAACCAATATTGTAGATCGAGAGCTAATAAAATGAGCTTGTTGATATCAAGATATTCTGATCAGATTCACATGTACGGACAGACCCAATCATTTGGAACTGAACGATACTGTTTCATCAGTACTATAATCTCACTTGCAGGAGTTGAACAAGGTGACGATGAGCTCAGTCAAAATATATATGGGAAAATACTGGGACTATTTCTTTCGAACATTCGTATTCAGAGCGTTTTGCAAGGAGTCTGAGTCTCTTTTCCGGTTATTTTGAATGAAACAACCTATATTTTATTTCATATTCGGAATCTCTAACCAAATCAAATATATCTTCATCAGGAAGATCATATATGTCTGAATGGCCTAATTTCCCAGTTATTTTGTTTTCAAAATTTTGGGCAGATGCAGCTCTCTCAGAAGATATAATATTTCTAAATTTCTAAAAATGAAAAATTCTCAGATTTTGTCCAAGTGGAACATACAGCTTCCTTGATTCCTAGGAACTTTTCGAATCAGTTATACAGGGTGCTCAAAAATCAGCGCCAAATTCAACTACGTCGAAAAGTCTGCATCTCCTACATTCCGAAATCGATGGGAATATGGGTGGGAAACTTTGTGGCTCTTTGTATTCAATCGAAGTAAAATTTGCCACATTAGTTCCATTGTCATCTTCGAAAAATATAGTTTCACAAATTCTTACCTAGTTTTATTTGATTCCCGGAAGATCACATGAGTTCAACCAGAGGGATGCAATTCAAATACATGAATTCACGAATTCACTATATCCAGTTGATATGACACGACTTTTCAATCTCACTTCAAGGACGATTTTCTCATCAACTTTGAAAAACAAAACAAACTATAAGTGGACTTTGGTTTGATGGATCGACAGAGAACAAGTTCTGTAGTGTCAACAAACAAACAACAAAACAACAAAGTTAACAATTCAACGTTCAAACGTAGCGAAGCACTTGATGTCCTGTAGTCAAATCCGGCGCCGAATTTCTGATAACCCTGCATATTTCATTTTTCAGCTTTTGATGGGATTTTCTCTCCTCGTTTCTAAAAAATAGAGTAGAAGTTATTAAAAATTATTGCAATATATTTGTAGTAAGGACAGATGTAGGATCTGTCCCAAAATGTCACTGCGCTTGAAATTAAACCTTTAGATACCTAAAAGAGAAATTCTCTATTGGTCAGTGACACCTTGTTTTTGAAAAAATTTGGAAATACAAATATATTTAATAATAATAAAACCTCTACTTATCTTGGTGGACGTTTCGGGAACGAATCTGCTCCCGTTCTCAACACAATTGAAATATTTTTCTTAGTAAACTTTTTTCGATGTTTCCGATTTTGACACTGAAAAGTGACAATTTGGCAGACGGAGGAATTCTGGTTACAAGGTGTTTTCATTAATTGATATCGAATTTTCCATTTTCATATTCAAGTTTCAGAAGTGGATGCCAAGTTTTATCTATATCAACTGAACAAGAAGCAATATTATTGTCTGCTTGCATTCTCCTGAACGGAGACAATAATATTGCTTCTTGTTCAGTTGATATAGATAGAACTTGGCATCCACTTCTGAAACTTGAATATGAAAATGGAAAATTCGATATCAATTAATGAAAATACCTTGTAACCAGAATTCCTCCGTCTGCCAAATTGTCACTTTCCAGTGTCAAAATCGGAAACATCGAAAAAAGTTTACGAAGAAAAATATTTCAATTGTGTTGAGAACGGGAGCAGATTCGTTCCCGAAACGTCCACCAAGATAAGTAGAGGTTTTATTATTATTAAATATATTTGTATTTCCAAATTTTTTCAAAAACAAGGTGTCACTGACCAATAGAGAATTTCTCTTTTAGGTATCTAAAGGTTTAATTTCAAGCGCAGTGACATTTTGGGACAGATCCTACATCTGTCCTTACTACAAATATATTGCAATAATTTTTAATAACTTCTACTCTATTTTTTAGAAACGAGGAGAGAAAATCCCATCAAAAGCTGAAAAATGAATGTACCACCTCCTCGAAGAACTTACAGACAGTATCCTGCATATTTCGTTCAAAAAGTTCAAGAAGATGGGAAACGTAAAATATGGACATACTTTCATTCAGCACAACGGTTCCGGTTATTCAGATAACTTTCGGACAATGATTGTCTTCCTCCTTCGGCTTCACTAAACTCACCTCTAATATCATCACTATCTTTTTGAGATGTATGGGTGTTACTTTGACGATATGTGACAAACGGATGTTCCGGAGATCATCGATGATTATGTCATGTGTTATAATGTCCTCTTGAAGTCGTAAATCCAATAAGTTGAAACAAAAGCCCATCAATCTGTATACATCAAAATTATCTTCACTTCCATTTGTAGGCTGGATCACACTGATTCTATCACCTTCTGCAGTTCTTCTTGGTAAGGGGAAGAGATAACTATAAATGAAAATAAAAGTTCAAGAGTAATGGATGACGGTTTCGGAAAATTTTAGAGTCAGATAACGAATACTATAGGTAGGAGAACCCAAAGAACAGCATGAATACGTATTTGGGCAACTAAGTTGATGCGCACTGAACAAAGTTGCTCTATTTAGTACCTTACGAACTGATAACTATTCTACAGGGTGAACAGAACAGTCAGAGTAATCAAAATGCAACTTGCAAAGAAGCGCCACTGAACAGCGAACCACATATCCCCTCCATCACAGACTGTTTAAATCGGGACTGAGGTGATGATATTTGTTGCATCAAAATGCTTTGGTCGCCACGTGTCCACGTTAAATTCCGAAATATTTTGAACAGTTCATCGTGTATCTCTGCGTGCTTTAACGCCTGAGAATATTGTGCTTGAGTATTGACACATGGCGGAACATGCCATAATATAAAAGAATATGTCCAATAAAACATCGTTCGGTATAATGGTATGACCCGAACAGTTCCTTCATCTGTTATGCTATGTTGTGTTCTGCAAACAATGAAATGATTTTGTTGCTTCCAAAAGTGATTGAATCCAGTCCACTCACAACTCCACTGATCCGCTGTCAGTCCCAAGTCTGATGGAAATGGATACGACGTAATTTTGTTGTAGACATTGTTGTGAAGATGCGCTCACGCTCTCCGTGATATATTCTCATGATGAATGGTTTCATTTTATTTTTTTGTTCAATTCATCATTCACATGAATTTGCTGAAGACAACCCATTGACTGAACTTCCGCATTTTCTGAGAAATCATCCTGTTTTTCAAAGTTCACGAGTAGTCAAGCCATGCGTCATCATAACATATCGACAGATGGATATGCTTGATCTGAATATATCAGAAACATAGAAATTGTACTCCAACTTCCTAGCTATCTTGCATAAACTATTAGCTCATGTTTATAAGTTTTTACAAGTTTGTGAGATATATAATTTGGAATACGCCATAGTTCTCGACGAATTAACTGATTTTTGTTCTGATTCTTCGAAATACTTCCGATAATCCATTGTTTAAGTCTGATATTCACGGCAACGAAATAAATTCATCCCATACATCATTAAAATGGATAGAATGAAAGCGAGGAAGCACAGTGGAAATTACGGAGAATTTCTTCTATGCCTACTGCCACAACGACAAAGTTTTTCGCGTTTCTGTTCATGGAGCCGACCTCGTACAAGGCAGCAAACATGAAATTCGGGTTCAGTACACCAAAAAACATGGAGAAGTTGCAATTCTGTTTGTCGTACTATTTTCTTGCGTACAACGAAGGGATTGCAAATATGCAATCGAGATGAAATGTCAAACGTGCTCAAACGTTCCGTCTTGATACGCCGTCACGCATATGAGGACGAATGCAATGTGAGTTCACGTGGTATGAGGTTCTTTGGTTGCGGTTGAACATTTTTGGCGTTTTCGCAGAGTGGTCAAAAGTCGCTGTTCAACAGCACGCTCCAGCTCCGAAACTTTCGATGTTTGATACATAATAAGATTGTTGAAAAACGTATTTGATAGGGAATACGTATGATAGAAATGATTTCTGATAGTTCAATCATCGAACATCATTTCCTTTGGTAGAATTTGAAATATCAACTCTGATTCCAGATCACCTCTTGAATCAAATTTTCTAGTAATAAATGGGAATCAAAGATCATGAAATCATTGATAACACAATATTGAAGAAGGAGCTTCATCATAATGGATATTTTTACATTGGGAAAAACTACGATCTTGTCTCTCTGAGTCTTACTAGGATGTTCTTTTCGCATTGTTGAGGAAGGAGAGATTTGCGTCTTTTGAAATGCCATCAATTACAAGCCTGAGCTTGATAAATAAGAGAGACATTCTTATTACTTCGCATTGAATGGAAATTCTTGCCCAAAATACAAAATTTCTTATCGAAACATGCATGAAGTTCAATTTTTTCAACTAGAAAAGTGTGTATCATTATATATAAAAATCATTATATATAAAGTGTGTTCATTATATACTTCCATCATAGGTAAGATCGATGATTGAAAAAATCAGGTATCCCTTTGAAGATTCATTCCATATTTCCATTCACAGGAGGCCCATATGGAATGATCGTATCTAATTCTTGATGGTACGGATTCCTCGAGAAATACTGGAAATCATGCTGCTGAAGCTGAACAATTACGATTGGAGAAACACGTCATGCAACCGGAATTTTGAACGGTTACGCCCTACTTGAATTCAAATTCGGAGAATTGAATAGATAGATAGATAGATAGATAGATAGATAGATAGCTCTTTATTTCCAACAGGTATACACCCAATTACAGGAAATGCTATAAGGTAATATTTAACGATTCACAAAACGACAAACATGAATACTTGAATACAAAATGAATATGTACCCAAAAAAACTATTCTCGTGGTTTTTTGGCTATATATTCATTTTGAATTTGAGTGAGGCCCTGCGCTCAATATGCTCATGGGCTGAATGAGTGACTAATGGTGGAAATACTTTCCACACGAAAATCTCAGTTGATCGGAGAAAATGATTTGAATATTGATTCCGGTGGTTCACTCGGTTCGCGAGTAGGTCAAGGAATATATCTTGTATAAATTTTATTTTGGATTGAGAATAGAATGTTCAGCTCATCCATCCTAGGTCGTTACTAGAACGAACAGATGAATTCTAACCATATCACAAACATGATTTCTGTTATAGTTAACGAATCCACGGGTCTGAGAAGGAAGTAGGTATACAAAAACTCTTTTATATTCTTGATGAATGATTTCAGTGATTGAACAGTAGGCATGTTAAACTGATAATCCAAAGCGGAAGTCAGCATGTCCAAAAAGTGCAGTTGCGAAAACCCCCAAATATCGTTCTATTCGTTATATTATCTGTGTCGAAAGATTGGACAATCAGGAAATTCGAAGAATCTACTCACCATATATCAGCTACTTCTCTCATGTCATCTGCAGAATTGACTTTGCTGTCGTAAACTTCAGGCAGGAGATGTCGAATGGTGTAATACATATCAATTTTCTCCTTGGTGATCTCAATGCTGAATTTGTGCATGAAGAGGAAATTCGTTATACGGTTCACACCTAGTAGAAGAACAATTGAAGTTTTTCAATCCCTACTAAGTTTCAGGGGAGCATGAAATATGTTGAGAATGAATGCTCCGCTTTCTATTGGAATAGACGTGAGGAGGTGAGAATTTTCAATTTGATGAAATGAATAGATGAAGATCTGAAGTCCATGGATGTGGAGTCAATGTGAATGAATCCATTTCGTCTATTATTCTATCGAGAATGAATTGACTCGAGCCGATAACCGATAACCGCAAGATATGGATGGAATAACTTGGAAACAATGCCATATGCGGATTGATGCTTATAATATGTGATGAATATCTCATGTCACCATTTTAAACACTCATATCAGAATTATTTGCTAGAATTAAGCGTAATCAGCTACATATACATTATCAACAACTACTAAATGAGTGGAAGTTCTCTAAGCATTACATGTCTAATTGATGTTCTGGTCACGTCGAAATCTTTCAACTCACAGACCAAATTGGTCATTAAGGAAAAACATTGTTTTTTCAATGATTCAATTCGAATACAACCTTGAATGAACATAGCGTTTATTCTCGTAACAACAAAAGTACTGTGTCAACCCCCCTTCTATATGAGGACCTACCTGGGACAGCTATCATCGGCATATGGCACAAGCATCCATAAATTAATACATACATGATGAAATTATGACAGGAATATCATTGTGATAAGTTCAAGGAATGCATCAAGTCTTACTCAATACATTCCAGGACATCCTAAAGCTGTATGATTTCCAACATACATACCAGGGACGTCTCTCAACTCACTCTGAAGATATTGTGATATTTGTCATGACAAAGGTGTATGTTTGAGGAAAATGGTAATGAGTTCAAGTGAATCTGGAATATTACATGGGAAATACTGGAGGAACGAATTGTAAAATGTCATACGAATTGATAATTCTAACGCCTGAATTCCTCAGATTCCTAATTTCAGTTGAATTGAAATCTTATGGTTGAATTCTGGTCATATTTTTGAAAATGAAAATTGCATAATGGGTTTTTTGATTTTAAATAATCATGCGTATTTCTGGTATTCTTGGACTAATATACATATACATACTAGTACATGATATAATATATCAATATATCTTGTATATATATACAAAAATGAATAAAAATAAACCAATAAATAAATATATACAGAAATTAATAATAGGTTATCTTCAACCAAATTGTTATAGATGAATACATGAATGAAAACATCATTCGTTCTTTAATATATTGATTTCCCTCCCAGAACATGAGGAGGTATGAATCTCTTAGGATGAAGACATAAAATAATGTTGTGTATCAAACTGAAAACAACAACATTGCCATAACCTCGAATATAGCTTTTCAATACGCGTGCGCTCCAACGTTTGGTGTATTTTATAACATGGTGATGTTCAATCTGTGTACATTTTTCTGGTTGTGCTCCAACATGACTACTTTTAGGATGACTATATGAATTTCAGAGTGCTTATGAACAGTCGATCCGGTCATCCAAGCATCTCCGTTGCATGTCGTCCATGAATATTATTTGATGTGAACCCTCTGAAGTTGAAATAACACATGATGTCACAGAATAATCAGCTTTGGAATTGATCTCATCAGGTTCACCTCAGGGATCAATTTTGGGTCCATTGCTGTTCCTCATCTCCACCCATACCTCAGATTCCTCCCGTATTTTGGATAAGAGTACAAGAATTCTTTCACATACAAGGATTTGCGAATAAAGAACTCCATTCAAATACATCATTCGATCCCATATATCTGATACAGCTTCAACTCGCAGAACATATTGTTTGATGAATAGTTGAAGAAGCTTTTGAAAAATTATATACTTAAATACTGTCTGTAAGTTCTTCGAGGAGGTGGTACATTCATTTTTCAGCTTTTGATGGGATTTTCTCTTCTACTCTATTTTTTAGAAACGAGGAGAGAAAATCCCATCAAAAGCTGAAAAATGAATTATATACTTGTTGAGCTCGAAATGAAATGAAATTTTCACCACACTATTTCGAAGTTTTACCTACACCGTTTCACGATAATGAAGCCAACCTCGATTTTGATGATTTTGGTTCCGTACTCACTAGGTATCTCAGGTAGATGCTTCTGATTCTTCAACCATTCTAGGATTATTTGGATATTTTCCTGCAGCTGTGTCTCTGTCTTCCCATGATCTTGCAGAGCTTTTTTCAAAATATCGTCTCTGTCGTGAGTGAGCCAATGTTCAGTTTCCATATTCCTGCTCGAATGTAAATGAAATGATTTTGATTACGAAATTGTATTTATAACTCATCTGATGAGTTTGCGATTCCGGCAGGTATATCCATAGAAGAGTACAGTTCACATGAACACATAGATTATTTTCAAAATTCGATCCTGTCGTATTGAAAACGATTCATCTCCGTCTTCCCCCCATGATAGCAGTGGCTATTTCAACAAAATATGAAGAGCTCCCGAGTAAAACCGATTTTATCGATTGTGTACTGAAAATGACATGGCATCAGTGTCGTTTAACGATATACATTCAATCAATCAATCGTGAACCTCCTCAATTATTTGTGTTCTGCTTTGTAGAGAAAGCACTTAGATCTAAATTACATTACATTTAGTTAGTACTTGGGTTTGTAAACAATAGTTTCAAGGAATATCTGGTCGCAAAAAAACATTTATTTTTGGATAATTCGAAGCGAATATTCATGTTAATGATAAATTTGCCATCTCCATAGATGATATATTCGGAATATTTTCAATCAGTAATGAAACATCCTGTTTGATAATGGTTTGTCCAGATGAGAGTGCAAATTGCTGTATTTCGGGAATTCGTAGACACTCGCGGTTAGGAATTTCATGACAAAAGTTACCAGAAGAACATCCTAGAAATCATTCAAAAGTTCCCAAGTTTACCGCTAGTTGGCGTACCCATCATCTCAAACTTTTTAAGTGATTTCCCAGTGAAAACTGTTGAAGAATAATCTATCACTATAACGAGTATCACTTCATTACATCGACCAATTACCAACTAGCCAATAGAGAAAAAAAATATATGCTTCTCAAAGCTTAGCTACGATCGAGTAATCTTTGTTCAAAATTTTTTGATGTACCAATGAAAATAGAGTGGTGGAGGGAATTATTTATTCTTCCTAATGAATAGCTGTTACTCCTAAACTAGGTACTGAACAGATTTGAACAAACTTGGTCTCATTTCCAGTGATGCCGGTAGAGCGCACTCTTTTCATGGAATGACAGAAAATTCTCTGAAGAATTCAATGCAACAGTATGACTTCTCTCATGGAATTGTAGTGAAACGATACCTGAATAGACTGGTGGAGACCGTCTCTCGATATCTCGTTGTTAGCCTGAAATATCGAATGAATATCATCATGAAATTTCAAAATGACTATTGCAGCAGTATTTATTCATTTGTTTCTCTGTCAAAATTGATGAAGAAATTGCATTATTCTTGTAATTTCCAAATTATTGAAGTATTCTTGGTTCAGTATATTGAGAAAAAGAAAAAGGGATGGGGCAAAATAAGCAAATCGGACCAATTTCGAATTGAAACTACTGTCTCCTCAGATGCTTGAACTGTCTTGCATCTACACAGTTGGAGCTGCTCATGCATGCATATCATACAGTAGCTCCAATTTCTTCTATTGACAGACTGGGAATGGCCTCTTAATTCGTTTTTTGTTGGAGCTGCTCATGCATGCATATCATACAGTAGCTCCAATTTCTTCTATTGACAGACTGGGAATGGCCTCTTAATTCGTTTTTTGTGTATTTATCGTTGTTGGTGGAATTTGGTGAACAATATCTCTCAACCGATCCCATAGATGGGAAGTTCGAACAGGTGAGGTTTTTATTAGTTTCGTTGTCCAACAGTTGTGCAACATCTGATAGGGCGAGTTTAGTTTCAAGAAAAAGTAGGACAGGAACGTGAAAACCGAAAGGCTCGGAACAATCGAGAAACCTGGCAGTCTCAACACAAATGGAATACAAAACATGGAGACAAACGGTTCGGTGATATCCTTCATGAAATGTGGATTCATATGGCGCTGATGTGAAGGTGTTGAAGGTGTGAAAAAGAGCTTCAGCAGCCTGCGGATATCAGCTGCACGAGAAGAGCGAGGGAAGCTGGAATCTTAGAGCTGCTAAGCGGCCAAAGGGCCAAAGGGCCAACTTTCGGTCATATTCTCAAAGTTGATTTGATTCATTTTCAGCTATGATAGACGGAAAAAATATTTTTTCATGGATATTCATCAATTTTTATTGTAGAACATGAAAGAGAAATCAATTTCATTTCCGATTGGTCCTTGTTCGAGAAAAACAAGAATTCCTTATGTGCCCATCAGTATCCTACAAGAATGAAGCATTGAAAAATTTGAGAAATAATATATTGTACACTCTGTATGGATTTGTACATATCGCACTCGAACTATTAGGGCGCGCGGTGCTCCAACTTCGTCTTCGGTTCATGAAAAGTACTAACTTATATTATATAAATGATGATTGAGATTTCATCTACCACCTACTTCGCAATTATTCATCGAATAAGATTTTCCGTTCAACTCACCTTCTGAATCTCAACAGGAACAGGTGCAATCGATCAATAAACTGCAACTGAACACGCACAGCAAGGAAATTATGAATTCGTGTCGGAGGTAACCTTCAGTTATCAGCATTTCAAGAACAAAGTTCGCTCTCATTTCAATGCATTTCGATCAGAAACGTCATAGTTAAACAAATTGAAATGGAAAGAATAGAAAGTTGGGGACTGAATGAATCATGAATATAATTGCGTATGCTTGTCGGTTTCTCGCTAATTGTTATGTTTCATTATGTGAAAAAACAAATTGAGTTTTTAAATGACAGCAGCCTCTCATGTGACCAAAATAATAAATGGCGCTCATGCAAGATTCATTCATAACAGAGGGCTGGCTCATTTCCCAGAAATTATAACAGAGAAGTCTGAATTCCGTGGCATGGCTGACAGAAGCTCACTTTATGTGTGATTTTCCGAAAAAAAAATCATAAGATAAACAGGGTGGCCCAATGGAAACGAAACAAGGTATGCATTTCACTGAGAGATCAAGGAACTGACATCAAAATAAATGATTCTCTATGTAATGTTGCATAGGACAGGATTTGAAAAAAAACATGAGACACTTCTTATATGAACATCGTTCTAACTACGAAATGAGAAATGGTGGTTTTCATAAACGTGTTCTCTCGAGAACCACCGCATTTGAATCCAGAAACAAGGAAGCGGTGGTTAGAGATTTCGATTACCTCAAAAATGATGTTTCACTTGACCCCTCGTCCCATTTGAGATCCAAGGGTTGGAGCTCACGGCTCTGAGGGGTTTAATGTGGAAAAATGGAAAACATGCGTAAAATATTCCCCCCTCGAAATAAAAATCTATCAGTTGTTTCGTTTTCATTGGGCCACCCAGTACAATTCAAGGTGAGTACTCATGTATGATCCTCAGAAATGAATCGGGGGTGATGTGAATCTCATGAAAATATTCCCAATCACCAAATGTTCCCCTACCTTGCTGGTTAAAAATATGTTCCTAGAACATCATAGGTTCACCTTCTATGTTGTCTCACAGATAAAAACGAAGAAAACAATAACTTCATCAGAAACAGCATGTCTGAAGGCCTTCACTTCACTTTCGAGTTATTTCATCAACAATATATCGATACATATTTGAGAATTATCGAATTATCGAATCACTACTTCCGATGTATTGGATACGATCATCAAACAGTTGTACTATATTCTACACGTAGTTCTGAATATCCTACGAATGACCTCCATGAACTGTTTCATGAAAACTTGGCTTGTTGTTCCGCGCAAATAAGTTATTCACACATCAGCAATTGCTCGGCCTGTCTTGTAGCCACATTTGTAGTTCCGCCTCTAAACAGAAGCTGAAGCTCCTAGACTCGAAAAAGAGCTATTCGCGTACCTAGTCACAAATTCATTGACCTCCTTAAAACATCGCAGGTGGTTGATCTTGCTCTCTCTCTTTTATAGATCTCTTAACGATATGTGCTCGAGAAGAATCTATGATGCCACCACGAGGAATTCTTAGTAGGAAATCTAGACGAGTTCACGCTGGTAATCTATTATACATTGCCAGGCTCTGAACGTGCCAAACTTATCATCATTAAGCATTCTTAATAATAATAAAACGGCAAAATCATGGAATTCTTCACTTACTGACGTCTTTCCAGTTGCTTACGACCTCCGAACTTTCAAGAAGAAATCCAATACCCTCCAAGCAGTTTTTGTAATGGACCTCACGAGAGCGCTGTTGTTGGTGGTGATACCGAGCATGGATACTGATGACTTCATGAGAAGTGTGGTACTTATCTGACATCATCATTGCATGAACTGCCTTCCTGGTGATGATACGAGCTTGAGTTCCATTGCATTGAAGTCTGAAAGAATCATTTCAAATTCCCATTCCAGAATTCTATCCAGATAATCATTCGAGGCATCGACATCTGGCCTTATTGTATCATCTTAAGGAGAAAACGGTATGAAGTCTAGTAACATCCGCCAAGCTATGAACTGGGCAGGACGTCACATCCAACAGATCTTTCTGCGAGGAAACTCGATAGTGGAAGACATATAGTAGGGGCGGCAAACCATATGACAGAAGTTTTGCTATGAGGCCTCGGACAAATGCTTTGGAGATTCCACGACTCTTGAGCTCTCAAGATATCGGATTAGCTCGATGATGATAGATTTCGTCATCAGAGGTCATGAATAGTATTGCAATCGGTCTGTAGTTGCCGAGGTGGGTTTACTTGCCCTTTCTTGAAATCGGTTATAACGAAATATCTTCAGTCATAACGAAATATAACATGTTTGTTCAATAGGGTGAAAATAACCTGCGAAGAACTAGTATTCTGTGCACAATTCTTCTAGTACACTCCTCGATAAGAATAGATGGAATTTCGTATGGCCCTATAGCCTTCTTGCAATTGAGTGCCTGAATGTGCGATGACGGAGGTTAATTCCTGGAATGAAATTATTGATGCTTGCGATCTTGGGAAGGTTTTGGCCTCGTGGATCCAATGTAGAATTTCCTGCAAACATTCTGGTGAGCTTGTTGGCTTTTTCTTGTGGTGTGAAGGAAATAAATGAGCTGAAAGTGAAATTCCTCCCAATCGTCTTGGTAAAGGTCCTTCGAAGAAACTCAAAGAGAAAACATTTGAAAATGATCCCAATCGGCTGAATTGTGATGCCACACAGTGCTTGATGATTTGATAGGGACAGATCGTGGAGATGAGTGTGAGTTTCCTACTGGTGCACGGACGTTCACTCCATACGGTTCTGAATTATTAGTGAAGGATAGGTCCACAATGATTGTCGATATCAGGGATTCGCTGAGATACATGTATCAGTTGCTCGAGACCATGGGTGACAGAGAAGGCTTGAGCCTGACTTCCGGCAGCATCTGTTTTGTTGGAGAATGTGAATCATATGGAGTTATGACCATTGAAATTTCTCATGATATCAGCTGCTGGGTAGTTCTGTCGGGTACGGTCGAGTTCCATAAGGAGGAATCGATTTATTTTGTGATGAAGGCATGAGAAGAAAGTTAGTCTGTTTTTGGTTTCCGAGCACGAATCATATTACATCGCATTTTCCTGGTTCTAGTTCCTTCTCTCGTGGGCATGAGATATAATTTCTGTAAAAGAGATCCATAGTTCCTCTGGATCTCAAACGGGCATGGAGCTCATAGCCAGGACAGAGCATAAAGGACGTGTTAGTTGATGGATTGAGCTGCGTCTCAGTGAAGACCGGTATATCTGGTTCCCCAATCTGTAGATGGTGATAGTCAAATTCATATTTTTGTCCAGAGCTCAGGTGTGGAAAAAGTCAATTTTATAATTCGGATATTCCGATAATGAATCCTCTCGAGCACTTCACGAGGATTCATCATCTAAATTTTCTTCAAGACTGGAAATTATGGTTCTGGTCGAGAGGGAGGAAAATGGATATGGAGATATGACCGGAAGCATCAACCAAATATTGCAACATGGTAGTCACCCATTTCACAGCACCTTTGTCGATGTGGTGATGTCGCACCGGACGTTGAGGGAAAACATCGTCTTTCGGATATAATCTTTCCAATCGCCTCAACGATAGAAATGATTGAAACTTTGTTATATATACAATATTGATACAAGACTGACGGTGGAGCTCTACTGGATATATTTACAATTGAGATGTTATTCTGCCAGAACGAAAGCTCGAATAAGAGGTACACGCTCGTGAGATTTTTGCGGGAGATATATACAAACATGTTGCATGTGAGAGTGGTGAATATGAATATGAATGATCACGAGATAACTTTTTTTTCTCAATGTGGTCTTCCATCGTTTCGAATGGACTACCAACTTAGCCTATGAATGATGTTCTCACGTATTCTTCGATAATTTATTGAGAATCAAATCACACTATACTGTTCTCCACCTAGAATGCAATAGAAACAATATTTTGGAGATGACATTGATGAAGTAATCTGAAAAAAAAAGGAATTGTCAGCCTAATCTGAGATGGTGAACATCTCAGATTGATTCAATTTTCATTTCGAAAGAAATATTTCAAAAACCGTATAGGGTTTAATGTTTTCTAATAGCTGAGAGAAATCAAATAAATACTGAATCTCATTGTGCGAGATCACTTTTATTTCAAATCGGAGTTAGCGCGTTCGGAGCTCCGAACGAATGAGTAGCTGTGGCAATGATAATACTAACTGTGGCAATGGTGAAACAAATATATTTTCGCAAAGATCGTTATAGAGTATACACACAAACTGCTTCCATCGAGTGGATTCTTCAAGTGGTCGCAATCGTTGTCATATTCGTACTATTGTTTCCATCAATAGTGCCGTCATCTTGTAAAACCATATTGAACTGTATTATAATGACGATATAAGTAATCAAGGCTGAAAAAATTGATGCGATACAAGACTGGTTCACTTCGAAAAATCCAGCTGCTGAGAAAATTGGTCTCCAGTGTTCTTCACATTGAGCGAGCAAGAGAAGTTCATCCTTGACTTTTGGGTTTTCTATGGTTTCATGGAGGATATAGACGTTTCTTATAATTTCTTTGCCACTCTCTTCGACAGAGTCACAAGACATGATCAGAACTGTAATGGGAACCTGTAATAAGAAAGTGATTTCAATGAGTGTAGTTGGGTGAGGCGTAAAAAGAGGTTTTGGGCGATGGACTGTCTTCCAAACATTGTTCTCAAGATGTATTCAACATTTTAAATGAAATGTTTCAATAATGGAGTGCTCTGATCATTCTCTCATGTTATCCATGGAAATCTCAAGAGAATTTCACAGTCAAAGTTTCTTGATGTGTCAGCGTGACGTTGATAAATGGGATCATGGAATCACATCATAATATCAATAGTTTCCAAAGATGATATGGACTGAGGAAAGAACTGGTCAGCTGAATTGTTCGCTTATTATTCTTCTCAGTACTTGTGATTGACAAAAAAAATAAATTCCATTAACAACGGTAGTATATGCTCATTTCCTACAAATAGCTCTGCTATTTTCGCCCTGGAGTGGCTGTTTTGAAAAAATGTACAAGTTGAGGAGACTAATCCACTCGACTCAAAAATTTTCGATGGACAATAAAGCATGAACATCTCTCTCAATTCAATTTCGTAGTTCCGTGAAATGTTCATGATTACGAGAGCTATTTGTATGTGTGAATCATTGTTATTCATTTCAGTACTCCTATCAACCAAATTTATGAAATCACGAAAGTCTTGTTTTGTACTCATGTGATAAATATTCTGAAACCAACAGAAGCTTTTTTTACTGACCTGATCCGTGAAACTGAGCATGCTTCTGAAAACTCCGGACTTTTCATTTCATGAACGCGACCTAAGCTTCCGTATATATATGCATTTCGGAAAATGGTGAAGTACTTGGATATTCAACAACAATAATCAAAACACAATGATAATACTCATAACCAGCGACAGAAGGAATACGAAGTAATCAATACTAGCAGGCCAGTTGTAACAACAATCGCTGGTAAGTGGGTTAGTTGAGGCCAATGGAACTGGATGGATGTGCTAACTAGCTTGTGGAAGAATCAACCAAACTGTTCATTCGAGGCAAACAGGCATGTTCGGTGCAGGTCCACCAAACCTGCATATAGGGACGAGTATTTAATGAAGTTAGCAATATTGTGAGATAGCAGAAGACAAGAGCTCTTGCCATTCGAACTATTGCTTCGCGACGATATGATCTCGAGTGGATATTTTTGTCTTCCAGCCCATGCTTTGTGATTTTCGTGCATGCACAGCCATCTTCACTCTCGACTCTCAATCAGGACAAGTTGTTAGTCAATGTTTTCTGTCTCTGCATGACGCTCTCTCCTCCCTTTCCGTGCTCTCTCATATGAATTTATGATATATATTATATCCGATCACATGACTAGCCATACGATTGCCTTTCAGGTCACGCAAATGAGAAGATTCCAGAAGATCAATAGGATTTCTGAAACAACTGACCTAGCTATCCCAAATTGTATTTTTTTGGGCTCGATTCATGGTAAAAGATAATGAGAAGTTTTGGTTGTTCATGATGATCGAATCGGAACGTTTTTGTTGGAAGTTTTTGTGACTGCTATCTTGAAGACAGACTGAAATGAAATTGAGTGGATGAGCTTATGAACCACGAATGGACATTTATTTTTCTGGTATTTTGAAAAGTGCTGAGTTATGAACCGTAAATTCGTGTGTGGTCGATACTACCTGGAGAATAGATATTCGATGGGCTCCTATGGAAACATTTTAATATTCTGTAAATTGATTACTTATCCAAAATGATTTTTCAACTGTACTACACATCATCACACAATGCACAACTGTACTGGCAAATTTTTGGGCTCCAGCTTCATCCACCATCATGAAAAACATGAACACTATATTGCTTGATTCCTGATGATTCCCTTCTTTTCAATAATAGTGATGTTCTACGAGGTGAGGTATTCTATATATTCTGAATCGTGATGTGTAAGGAAGAGAGTGTGAGCTCCCGAACGATAGCCAAAGGATACCTTTTCATCGATTAAAATTATCATGTTTTGGAAATTTCAGAATATGGTCTATGATTCTTCTGAGATATTGAAAAATGTCCCTTTTCATTTCACCCTGTATCAAACAACAACATGAAATTTGTCACAGCATGGATATCATCTTACCGCATATGATATAGGTTTCAGAAAATTGAGTATTCTATGTTCTTCTTCTGTTTCATGGTCATCAACTGCATATGAGAACGTGTACAGCAGATTCAATACGCATATACAAATCTTGTAAAAGACAATACGACCAAAAATCGCGTTGAATTTCTCCATTATACCTTGTACCATATTGCACAAATCCGCCACAGTCTTCACAACAGAGCATCCATTCTCCGATTCATTCAATGATCTGAGATACTTGTTGGTGGCATCTATTCTATTTTTCAACCAGTTGGTCAAAGCTATGTACTGGGTTATGATGATGATTATGTACAAGCCAGCAATGGCATTGGTGCTGTTCAGCAACATCATAACGAAGGAGCCATATTTGAACCAGAAGTAGTACCTCGCTACAAGAAGCGATATCATAACTGAGTTGATCAGTACAACACGTAGATATAAACTATATTGCTTGCCTTGCAGAGAGCGAACTTCGCTCTTGTCGACTCTTCTCTGCAATGAACGGATCCTAATGAATAGATGCCTCCAGTTCTCGCTTTGACAAAATGTTAGAGAAATTATACCGTGAGAGACGAAAACTATTTCAGCTGCTAGCATCACTAACATAACACCTGCAATGGTCGTGTGATAGCTCATGATGACGTCCATATTTCTGATCAATGAGAAGTAGCTGAGGATCAGTAGACTGAGTACCAGAATGATACCGATAATTTTGGGAAAAAGCGATTTCTCCATCCTTCCCGATGTGGAAGGTGTCAAGCCGAAGAGCTTACCAACTTGGAAAATCTTCATCATGAAAAAGAAATCTCTTTCAATGGGCAGTTTCCTGAAATCAACTTTTGTTCGGAGCTCCACATTCACACTGATATTTCTAGCACCCATTGTGAATATGATGTTATCTTAACATTCGATCACTGAAAAACTGAATAGTTAGTTATGTGTTCAACAGGATAAGTGTTGTCACGCACATTGAACGTAATCTGTTTGGAATACAACCTTTTGTCAATTCAATCGAACACTCATTTTATCATCAGAACCGGACTCCATTTGATTATGGGAGTATGAGAACGTTCTAATTCTCACATATTTTTCTTTGGAGAGAATAACCCGGATGATATGAATCAATGATACCATTTAGGCAATGTGGGTAAATCTGGATTGAAGAACAACAACTTCGAATGGCACCGGGTGACATATTATGTCGTCGTCATCCAAATTCTTTTGATGATACAATATCAGATTTCGAGCATAGTCCATAACCTGACTGTGCGCAGATTTCAAGGACGTACTCCACTTGGTTTCACTTTCCGTTCAATGGAAGTGTTTCCAATATTTTCGAATTCAATACAACCCTGTTCATTCATTTCTACTTCTTCGTTTCGTAGGATCGAATTATCTTCCCACCGATATATCAGTGGCGAGTCCTGATCCTTTCGACAGAGGAGGCAGCATACTAATTGTTGCTCAGCGAGAACCAACAAGGAGGTGTAGACGCGTATCGTATCGAAATTGTATCCTTATCTCCTAACCTAATTCGGGAATGTATGAATATTTAGATCGCCTGGTCTGTCTTCTTCTTCAATGGTCGAGGCTGATGCCTCTCCTCAACTGTGAACCGCGTGTGCTCATTTCACGAATTTCATTTGTCAGAAGCTGATTTCCGTTGGATGTGAAGTCAAGCCGCGAATTCTGATTCTTTCATGGATAATTTCAAGTAGCTGCATTATTGCAAGGATTCTCGAATTCTGTTGATCCATGACAGATATCTACTCGATGTCCGGGGCGAGTGAAGTTGATCAATATTGAGTGTGCTCCATTAATCAACCTTGTTGCTGTTTTCTTGACATTATCCCATTACTGCTGATGATGTTGAAACCAGACTGGTCTGTTACCATGAAAACGAAACATTTCCTTCGAAGATATCGTATCTGGAAAATTAGTGACATACTGTTGGCTACCACTCTAAGCAATCCCTCGATCAGCGAATTGAACTGGAATGATGATGGGTGCATTAATATTTCGAGGCGGATGGTTGATATTGCATAAAACTGACATCGGTTACTCCCCTCACTATAGGGTATACCTCAATTATCATTTATTTTCAGAACGCAGTTCACCTGTATGAAAAATGTTGAATAAAAATTTATCAGTAATTGGAATATCAAGAAGAAATGTAGGTCCACCTTCTATAATTCATTCAGTTACCAAACAATCACCACACTTTTGGGATTGATGATTTGGCAGGTTGTCATATAAGTGTTTCAACTCTCACATTGTCTAATGCCTTCACAATCTATGAGATGCATACGTATGCAACTCCAATCATCTGAATAGATGTGGATTCATACCCGTTCACAGCGAGATATAGTCTATATCTTTTTCTTGTACTTGTACTACTCATTGCCAACCTGGAATGATAACAAACAGAAAACATGAAGACCAGATAAAATACTATTTTGCTCAAAATTCGTGTCCTTGCAATTCACTATTGTTGTACAAACTAGGTACTATTCCCAACGGATAGCAAAAATGGATACATGCATGTGGAAATATCTCTACTCGCACTTACATGAACGTTCATGAATACGTTCATCTCCATGAGGGTTGATTTTTCGACTCTCTGCATGAATAAGTGCATTTGTCATGAGTTGCTAGGCAGGCAGGATGATTTCCTATTCCTTCCGATTTATATTCCTATAATCTTATTCCCATTGATTGGAATGGAAAATCAATTCGAATTATACTTCTTCCAGTTAATTCAGGAGTTATTAGTTTTCCCGGAAAGAATAAACCACTATTTGACTGAACTTGTGATAGCAGAACTGAAAACAGTGATTACTGATCAGTTTTATTCAACTTGCAATAAACCAAAACGATGAAATCGTGATAAAGTGATTCGAATGAGTGGAATCGTAACATTTGTTTGACACCATGGAATTCAAAATGTTAGATAGTTGTAGAACAATGGCACCATCTTCAGAAAATCTTGCGTCTGCCACATCAGATGGAGTTTAGCGAATTGGCTGAAACAAATGCTCATCAGTGTCTTCACCATTGATATTCCATCATGGTTACCTACCATTACCTCAGAATTGAGAAGATGATTGACCGATAAGGGCGCTGTTTGTTCACGTTCATAATGAAGTTTATGTGCGATTTTTATTATCCTCTTCAATCAGTCATCTGATTTATGCTGAGCTTTTCATCATCATTTGTGCCGTTTCATACAGGTTAACTCACGGTCGATGGTACGTTAGACGTTTATGGAGAACGCAACGCAGGATTTTTCTGAAAATTTCGCATCTTACATTTTATCACCTGTTCTATCGATCTAAAATATTTTCGAAATTGCGAAGTTGCCGTTTCTATCAAAAAGTCCTAGTAACTTGATTTTTTTAAATGGATCACCCCGTAAAATAACTAAATTTTTAGAATTGCCTTCTTATTACGATACTCTTTCGTTAATAAATCCCTATACCTATCTCAATCGGTTTTCAAGATGAAAAATAATTTGTGTTAAATATGATCCAAAACATATCCCTAATTGAACTTATGTAAATCAGGGCTCTCGAATCATGAAGAGTTGATATTCCAGTGGTGGTTTGGACAGGCTTGATGTATTCAATTCACACCGAGAAATCGCCTCCATATCATATAGGGCGTGCTGAAATTATTATTATATTCGTTGTTCATACAAGTGGTCAAAAGTTCATTTTTTCGAATGGTACCCACTCAATAAATTGGAAGACGAATAAAAATGCTACAAGATGACTCAGCATGTCCCTATACCTAAATCATCAAGTTTTCCTAATAAAGCCGCTTTTTGTGAAAAATATAATTTGATGAGAGAGTTAATTTTAGATAGGCATGGAAATATCAAACTCATGACAGTTTGGTGACAATAATGAGTAATTCAGTAATTGTTATTGACAGTGTTTCAAAAAATCTCTGAGAATGAACGCAAATATCGATTATTCAAACGAAGTTCTTATGAAGTTATTTATTATACACGGACAATGTGATCAAATCATTGCTAGAACTTGCAGAAAATTCAACCAAATGTATCCTGACACCAATGAACAGGAGGAAGTTTGTGAGATTACAAAATAATTTCATCAACTATGGGTCGAAGTTAAAAGCGCCTCCAACATTACCAAAACCTGTCACTTCGAATGAAGACAATATTGTTGACGTTTTGGCATATTTTCATGCATATCCAGAAGCATCCATTCTTAGTGCAGAAAAAGATTTGGGTGTATCACATGCTTCAGTACAAAGAATTTTGGGAAATCACAAAATGCATCCGTATAAATTCAGTAAAGTTCAAGCTCTCAATGCAGAAGACTTTGAGCGGAGAGTGCATTTTTGCGAATCCCTTTTAATGCATACCCAGGTGGATCCGGAATTTTTGTCGAAAATAATTTGGAGCGACGAATCAAAATTCACAAGGGATGGGATTTTCAATAGAAGAAATAAGCATTTTTGGAATGATTCTAATCCTCATATAACAGAAGAAATGGGTTTTCGAGTACAATTTGACCTAAATGTTTTCTGTATTTCAAAAAATATTAAAATCAACTTTTTCATTTACGATGGCACACTGAATGCTGAGGGATATATTCAAATATTGAGGATGACTGTGACAGATTTCCTCGAAAATTTGCCTTTAGAGGAATATAGGAATTTATGGTTCCAACTGGACGGGGCGCCAGCTCATTCAACTCAGGAAGTTTCCAGGAAACTTTACGAAATGTTTGAGGATCGTTGGTTTGGCCGTTTAGGTCCGTGGGACTGGCCACCGAGATCATCTGATCTCACGCCGCTTGACTTTTTTTTATGGGGTGTTTTAAAAGAAAGGGTGTACAGTACCCCAGTGCCTACTCAAGAAGAACTGCGACGGCGAATAGTGCGGTGTATTGAAGATTTGGATCCTCATGAAATTCAAAAGGCAACCACGAGTCGCGTACAAAAGCATATTTTAAAATGTTTGGAATGTAATGGACAACATTCAGAGCATTTATTGTGAAAATGTGATATTTTGGTTATACTTTTGTTACTTTCGTTTCTCCTAATTTATTTATTTTCTGTACTTCACAGTGAATTTAGCTTTATACCTATAGATATGCTAGATAAGCTGATTTTTGATAGAGTTGTTGGAAACTTCGAGCCATAGTTGATGAAATTATTTTGTAATCTTACAAACTACCTCTTATTCATTGGTGTCAATTCAGGATACATATGGTTGAATTTTCTGCAAGTTCTGGCAATGATTTGATCACATTGTCCGTGTATAATAAATAACTTCATAAGAACTCCGTTTGAATAATCGATATTCGCTTTTATTCTGGGAGATTTTTTGAAACACTGTCAATAACAATTACTGAATTACTCATCAATGTCATCGAACTGTCATGAGTTTGATATTTCCATGGCTATCTAAAATTAACTTTTTCATAAAATTATATTTGTAACAAAAAGCGGCTTTATTGAGAAAACTCGATGATTTAGGTATAGGGATATGCTATGTCATCTTGTAGCATTTTTATTCGTATTTCAATTCATTGAGTGAAAAACAGTGGGTACCACTTGAAAAAATGAACTTTTGACCACTTGTATGAACAACGGATATAATAATAATAATTTCAGCACGCCCTGTATGATATGGAGGAGACCTCTCGGTGTAAATTGAATACATCAAGCCTGTCCAAACCACTACTAAAATATCAACTTTTCATGATTCGACAGCCCTGATTTACATAAGTTCAATTAGGAATATGTTTTGGATCATATTCAACACAAATTATTTTTTATCTTGAAAACCGATAGAGATAGGTATAGCAATTCTGAAAATTTGTTGATATACGGGGTGTTCCATTTGAAAAAATGAACTCGCTAGGACTTTTTGATAGAAACGGCAACGTCGCAATTTCGAAAATATTTCAGATCGATAGAACAGGTGATGAAATGTAAGATGCGAAATTTTCAGAGAAATCCTGCGTTGCGTTCTCCATAAACGTCTAGCGTACCATCGACCGTGAGTTACCCTGTATATAGAGGTAGTGTTTCAGAGATTGTTCCATTGTTGGACTCAGTTTTCAAAGTAATGTTTGTGTGTTGAATCTTCAATTATCCTGTTCTGTTTGTGATATTCTGAGAGAGCTTCTGAGAATCATGTTCACTTATAAACCGATGTTCTGAGAAAAAGTGTTCATGCTTCCATAGGAGAATCTTTCTTTTACGTGAACTCTCGCGAAATATGTCACTTTCAACATTTGTTGTGGTAGTCATGAATGAGTCATAGATAACCAATGATGGGGAATGGAAGATCATCCATAATCATCAGGATTTTATTGCAACGAGTTTAATGTGAGTAGTTCTCTCATGATTTAGTCGGAAAAATTTTTGAAATATCCTGTTCATCATTTCTCCTTCATCGTATATACACAAATATATCGTCTGCAGAACCTGATAGAGTGGACAATGTGAGTAACAGATTTATTGTGTGATTCAATCAATCGAGTCTTCATAACAGATCGAATCGCAAATTCTAGTCCCTTATATGGTTTGGAGAATTATGTTCCAAAATAGTCGGTGAAAGAAGAATGAAGCAGTTGGTTATTCATTGTGTCAAAGCAATGTGGCGATTGTAATGGGTAGTACTAGCTGTTCGGTCTCATGAGCTTTTTCACTTGACTTACTGTGATGACTTGATACGATATAATATATACGATGTATGTCTGTAGATATGCTTGATGATTTGAGTTTCAATAAATATGAACAAGAACTGAGATATACTGCTGAATTATTTTTCAATTGACAGACTTCTCACAAATTGACAATACCTCTTATTGAGACAAAAAAAAACGTATCTAGCAACGGTTGTTATGGGCATTGTCCTGGCTGCCTGTGGTTCACGTTGTTGCGAGAAGTAAATCGTAGAAAACATTACATACCGCCCCCCTTGAAAGGATCGGCTTTCAAAACAATAGATGAACAACCTAACTTTAAACAGTTATGAACTTCATGAAAGAAATGATCTCTCAAGAATTGATTGGGAGAGCACAAACTTTGGACACTGGTCTTTTCAATGTACCATTTGCAGTCTTGATGCACACTACCCGAACAATTTTGTCTTGACCAGGAAACACTTCGATGATTCTACCCATTTTCCAACATAATGGCGCTGTATTGTCGTCCTTGAGCAGAACCAACATTCCAATTTGGAGGTTCGAGTGAGGTTGTCGCCATTTTGTCCTCTCTTGAAGGTTGCTAAGATACTCATGTGACCATCGTTGCCAAAAGTGCTGTATGTGCCGCTGAATACTCTTGAAGTGGGATAAGCGATTTATTGCCACTTCTCTAACGTCATCTTGAGGTAAAGTAGTCAATGGCTCGCCGATAAGGAAATGCGCTGGTGTTAGAGGAGAAAGATCATTGGGATCGTTGGATACGTTGGGAGACAATGGTCAGGAATTGAGGACTGCCTCAACCTGAGTTATTACTGTGTATAAGCCCTCGAATGTTAAATGGGAATTACCAACGATTATTTTCAAGTGATATTTTGCGGATTTGACACACGCTTCCCAGAGACCTCCGAAGTTGGGAGCATGTGGAGGCAAAAAATGCCATTTCATTTCATTCAAATTAAGAAATTCACTGAAATGATTATTCGTTTTTAGGTTTGATAAGATCACCTTCAATTCATGTTCAGCACCAACAAAATTTTTGCCATTGTCACTGTAAATATCGTTGCAAACACCCCTTCTAGAAATAAATCTTGTTAAACATTTCAAAAACGACTCCGAAGAAAGATCGTCCGATAGTTCGAGATGAACCGCCTTCGTGACAAAACAAACGAAGATGCATAAATAACATTTGACTATTTTTCTATTCCTGATCTTACCATCCATGATATGGAACGGACCAGCAAAGTCCATTCCGGTTGTTAAAAACGGACGTTGTGGTTGTAGACGTGAGTGTGGAATATCTCCCATTTTATATTGAATTTCTCTTGGTGAAGACCTGAAGCAAGTTACACATTTGCGTAAGACACCTCTGACGACGCTACGACCGTTAATTGGCCAAAAATTTGACCTAACAGCCGCCAAAGTGGTTTGGGAACCTGCATGAAGATGCCTTACATGTTCATGTCGAATTATTAATTTGGTGAAATTACCTTGTTTTGGCAATAAAATCGGATGTTTCATGTCATACGATACGTTAGAATATTCAAGTCTTCCACCGACTCTGATTATACCATTTTTGTCTAAGAATGGATTTGATGAAATGATTTTTGTATTATCAGAAATATACTTTGAATTCTTTAATGACTTCAGCTCTAAGGTAAAATAGAATTTTTGAACTAATTTACAGCTGGTATTGAGTGCATTGTCTAGTTCAGACTTTGATATTCGACCTAACAATCGAGCTTCAGGATTTGAGGTTTTTGAATTGTTAGCAAATCTCAGACAATATGCTAAGACTCTCTGAAGTCTTGTGAATGAAGAAAAGCGATCGATGAAATCGATATCTTCATTTCCTGCTACTATGATCAAAGTAAGATTGCTTTTCTTGAGCTCAGGAATTTCTGAGTCGGGTAGAATATCAATTTTGGACCAGAAGTATTTCTCTTGGGACAACCAACTGGGACCTATCCACCACATCTTACATTCTATTAATTCCTTTGGGTTGATTCCTCGTGAAATAATATCAGCTGGATTTGATTCAGAAGGAACGTGATTCCACTGCCTTCTATCGGAAAATTGTTGAATTTCGGTGACCCGATTAGATACAAATGTTGTGAGTCGATATGGTTCAGTGTTAATCCACGTTAATACAATTGTTGAATCAGTCCAGTATTGGATGCGCTCAATATTGTTGGGAATAGCCTTGAGAACCCTTTGAGTGAGCTGAGTAACTAGTAGAGCTGCGCAAAGTTCGAGCTTGGGTAATGAAATTGTTTTGAGTGGGGCGACTCGAGACTTTGCGCAAACTAAATGAACATGGATTTTGCCAAATTCATCAATTGATCGAAGATAGCAACATGCTCCATATGCCTTTTCCGATGCATCTCCGAAACAGTGCAATTCAAGGGAAACAGGATTTGGACAAATAATATGCCTAGGGATGCATACTGAATTCAAATGAATTATTTGACTGGAAAATTCAAGCCAAGAATAATGCAATGCGACCGGAATGCTTTCGTCCCAATTTAGACACAATCCCCAAAGTTTTTGAATAATGATTTTGGCTCTGACGGTACAAGGACCAATGAGACCTAAGGGGTCAAAAATTTGAGCCACTGCTGATAGAATTGTGCGCTTCGTGACATTAGGTGCTTGATCATGAGTAACAGTATACTTGAGAACATCGTCTACTGAGTTCCACGTTAAACCCAACGTTTTTGTGATCTTGTTATCAGAAATATAAGTTTGTTGTGATTGATGTTCGATCCTGGAGATGTTTTCTAAAATTTCACAATTATTCGAGACAAATTTTCGGAGATTGAAGCCAGCTGAACTCAAAATGCGAATAAGTTCTAATAAAACTTGTTTTCCATTTTGAATAGAATTGAAACCTGTCAACAAGTCGTCAACATAGAAATTAGACTTGATGATTTCGCTAGCATGGGGAAATTTTGATTCGTTTTCCTTAGCTAATTGAAATAGAGACCTAATGCAAAGAAATGAAGCGCTAGCAGTACCATAAGTAACTGTGTTTAATTGATAATGACCTAATTCTTCAGATGGATCAGAGCGCCACAATATGCGTTGCAAATCACGTTGATCAGGTTGTATATTTACCATTCGGTACATTTTTTCTATATCGGCTGTTACTACATATTGATAGGTTCGAAATCTTGTCACTATTGTGAACAGATCGTCTTGAATTGTGGGGCCTACCTTCAAAATATCGTTCAGTGAAACTCCACTAGAGCTTCGTGCAGAACCGTCAAAAACGACACGGAGCTTTGTTGTACTGCTGGACATTTTCAAAACGCCATGATGAGGCAAATAGTATGATATATTTTTAACTGATTCAGCTGAAGTAGGTAATTTTGTCATATGCCCGAGCTTTTCATACTCATCCATAAAAGAGACATAATATTGTTTAAAATCATGGTTTTTTGATAACTTTCTCTCGAAGGCATAGAATCTCTTGAGAGCAATATCAAAAGATTCACCAAGTTGGCTTATGTTATCTTTGATTGGCAAACTGACGATGAATCGACCAGACTCGTCGCGCACCGTACTTTTGTTAAAATGTTCTTCATTCATGTCATTCAGTCTGCGTTGTAAGATTACATACTGAGCTTGAAGTATTTGCAAATGACATTGATAATGGTCCAGACAGAATCCAACCAAGTCTCGTTTTTTGTAAAACTGTATGATTATTGAGTAGATTTATACGCCCGACACAGATCAAGTCCCAGAAAATAGAGGCTCCAATGAGCAAGTCAATTGGACCTGTTTTATTGAACGTTTCATCAGCTAACACAATGTTTTGTGGGATTTTAAGATGGCTTACATCAAATGAGATAGCGGGCAAGTCTTTTGTAATTTTCTCAGATATTAAGAATTGCACATCTCGTAAAATGAACTGATTTGTTGTTGATTTTATAGTAGCACATGTTTTGTGTATTACGGATGATATATTCGAGCCGAAACCTTCGACTGTATGTTTAACCTTGGTAAAAGGAAGTTGTAGCAATTCGAATAGCCTTTTGGTTATGAAATTTGACTGTGAGCAGTTGTCAAGAATCGCTCGACATTTGTGAGGGTTACCGTATTTATTGATGATAAATACAACTGCAGTAGAAAGCATGACGTATGATTCGGAATGTGTATTTTCAGACCAACAAGCTGTGAGAGTCGACTGAGCAATGTTAGAAACAGATTGAACAGGACTTTCAGTAATTGGCAAAGGTGCCGATGCTGTGACGCTAGGAGCTTGTTCTCTGTCTAAATGCAAGAGAGTATTATGACGGAAAGAACACTTTTTACAAGAATGAGGATTTTTGCAGTCCTTTGAAGAATGCCCTTTTTGTAGACAGTTAGTACATGCTTTGAGTTTTCTGATTTCATTGAGTCGTTGTTGTATACTGAGTTTCAGGAAATTCGTACATGAAAATATAAAATGATCTTTTTGACAAAGAATGCACACTGGGTCTGAAGTGGTAACATGCGTGACACTCGAATCATGAGAATTTCTTTTGGCTAACTGTTTTTGTGTTGAATAAGGAAGTTTCTTGTTCGAATTTAAACCCTCTAAAAGTTGACATCTCTGATTCAGAAATGAGGTGAACTCCTTGAATGTAGGAAATTCTGATTTGATAGTCAATGCATGTTCCTCCCACTCACGTTTTGTGGTCACATCTAACTTAGATGGAATTATGTGTATGATGAGAGTATCCCATTTATCTACAGGTAAACTCAGAGATTCGAGACTTCTCAAATGTTGATTTACAGTATCAATGATATTCCTGAGTAAAATATGAGATTCCCTTTGCAAACTCTGTAGATCACATATTGCATTTAGGTGTGTTTGAACTATAACCCTCTTGTTTTGATATCGTTCGCAGAGGAGATCCCACGCTTTGTCGTAATTGGCTTCAGATACTTCCAGAGCTGTCAAAACATTTGCAGCTTCACCTTTTAAACAAGATTTCAAGTACCAAAATTTTTGAATTTTATTGATTGATTGGCATTCATGAATCATGGCTTCGAAGGTATCAGAAAATTGGAGCCATTTTTCATAGGATCCATGAAATTCTGGTAGATTTAATTTTGGTAACTTTGAATTTGAATTTGATATAATAGGGCTCGATGAAGTGTCTGAAAAAGAGTTTGCAACTATTCTAGGTAATGTGTATTGTTTAATAAGCTTTTTTGCGTAACTAACAGTCTCGAAAAAGAAGTTTTCAAGATTTTCTCTTTCAATGAGGTGATCTTCATCTGTGGTATTTTTATCTAATGATTCTAATTCCGTTTGAATGCTTTCTAGTTCATTCCATAAAGGTTCTATTCGTTCTAAGCGTGTATATAGTTCCTCTAATAAAGAATCATCTGTTAAAGTTTGCAAGAATTTTGAGAATCGTGTAATATGTGCTTTGATACCACCTCGTTTGTAATTTAATGTTTTGACTGGTTCATCGGTCATTTTGAGGAATGAGAAACACAGAAATTAACAGGTTGAGAACAAATAAGGAAAGAAATGGATACAGGAAAGCGAGATTTACTTGAGTGTATTCCCAGTTACGTTGAGAATACCGAATAATTTGAGTACGGCCTTTCCAGTACATCTGTCTCATATCGATGATTGCATGTGATGTGTGTGCATGGAGTGTGATGCTTATTACTGAGTGAATTTGTATACGGATTTTTTTTGAGGCGAATCATTGTTCAGAGATTGTGTAACCTCATTATCAAATGGAAATCCTATGTTCAAGAATCAATTATAGATTTATATCTTACACAACTTGTCACACAACTATGTCACGGTTTGTGACTGACAAACTATGATGTGGTTCATAAAATATGCTCTCCAGTGTAAGTAATCATTGAATCGAATGTAAGTGTTATGACACATTATCGAACTAACTTGAAGTGTTCAATGGAATGAACAATTTTCCGATTACCTTATCTCATAAATATTTATAGAAGTATATCAATGTGTGATCTTGAATGTTCAATATTGATGCAGAAGACTGATTATAAGTCTGCAATCGAAAGACAATCGAGATGAGAATGCCAGGATATTTCAAAAACTTCGCAGCCCATAACCCTAGATCAACAAATCTTCACACATATGTCGTATCTGTTACCAAATCAACGTGCGAAGTGTATTGATATATAATTGATTCAGTTAATGTTTGTAGGCTTATCGGGAGAGTGATAAATTCATTTCTACATAACGTTCCTGAGGAGGAAAATATAAATCATAATAATTATTCCGATATATTCGTGGTCATGATAGATTTTTGATCTACTCCAAAATGTCACTGCGCTTGGAATTGAACCATCAAATACCTAAATGAGCAATTCTCTATTTTTTAGTGAAACTGCGTGTTCAATGTGTTTCAGTGTTCACAATACTCGGCAGGAGATTCATCCCCGTAACGTCCACCCCTTAGATGAGGAGAAATTTCGATATTTGTTAAATATATTCATACCTCTAATTTTGTTCGGGAAAAAGGTGTCACTGATGAATAGATGATCTTTCTTTCAGGTATCTGAAGGTTTAAACACAAGCGAAGTGACATTTCGGGGCAGGTCATTCATCTTTCCTCACTACAAATATATTGAAACAATAATAATAATAATAATAATAATAATAATAATAATAGTTTATTTCCACAACATAATTACATTCGATATAACATAATAATTATACGATACAATAAACAGACTGTTTTTGTCCATAAGAACCTTAGATAGGTTGTAAGGGCCTTGATTGCCTTAAGGGCTTACAAGGGCGCTATCAGGATCAAAACTATCTTTCCTAAGGGAAACGGGAGTCTCGAGCGCCAGTTTTTTATAAAAGTGGTATACTCCACTTGCTCCAGAAAAAGATATTCAGGAGGCCCAAGTAGCAACAGTGGAGCGACGGTTTCCCAGGGGTCGGTTCTTTTGACCCAGGTTAAGTTTAACAAGGGTAGGTAGGCTTTAATTACCTAACCTTGTCATTGGCTGGAATACCGGTTGCTATATTGATCAAAGAAAATTTTATTTCCGCCTCAGCTGTCAGATTTTGACAGCTTGGGACCCTGGTGTCAGGAGGACAGAAATTTGACAGGCGGATTGATAAAAAAAAAGAAAGTCGAATAAATCAATACCTGAAAACCAGAAATAAAAGAACTTCGAATTTTGACAGGTTTATTCTCCAGTCAATATATTCAAGTACACTGAAAATTATGCAGGAAAATTAGGCATCTGCAGTATCTCACAAAATTACCAAAATTGAAAATAACAGAAAAAACTTCCAAAGAACGTTATTGGCTATAAAACGCACAAATTAATAAATACCGGGTTACTCCGGGTGAAAGATTACAGGCTTATACCTATACAACATGAGATAAAAACCACAGAACTAAATTTCCAAAACACACAACTATATAAGTAACCAGAACTCCAAAAATAACTTACAATATCAACAACAGATCTGGGTTATTTCAACATCAAAAACACCACCGAACTAGCAACAGGTACAAAGATATACAGGCAACCAGGAAGCAATAGCAACGATAGTTAAGCGGGCAAATTCTGGGTAGTTCAGGTGTAGATCAGGAGTAGCGCGTGAGCAGGAATAAAACGAAAAGCCAAGTCGAGCAATAAGCGCATCCAAAAGCACGGCGCATAAGCTGGATTATTTCGGGCCGGATATGAGCAGAGTAGATTTTACAGGGACAGGTGAAACTAACTGGTAGAGTGAGTGAAATTATATACAGGATCGCTCAACTCTAAACAATTCAGGTATTGCAGATCTACTCTTCTCAATCCAACCAGTAAACAATGCCAGAAGGTTAGATCGACTTACGGTTTCGGTTTGGCAAACGCAGATACCAAGGCTCAGCTAATCCCAATGATGTACGAACGGGCGTTTACACCGTTGTCCCACTTCACGGTACACTTGAACGGTTTCACAGACACGGCGGGAAGATCAAGAAGGCTCAAGTCTCAGGTTAATAGGTTATGTTCAATGTTTTTAATTTGACAGATTGCAAAATATCTGGAATGTTTCCTGAAGTTAGGTATTGACTAGAAAAATATTCTGGGTGCCCTGAAGGGATTTACTGGTAGCGGAAAGTTACTGTGGATTCGATACTGGAAAAATGTCGATGGCTGGATATGAAAATACTGGGAATTGACCTCGGAATTGACTAATGCAAATGCTTGTAAGACGGATGAAGACCTATATTCGAACACGGATTCTATAGTGATAATTCGACTGCGGCGGAAAACTGTGTGTTACGGTTAACTCACTAACTTTCTAACTCGCTAACTTACTAACTGCCTGGCACCGAAGGTGCTCAAGAATTTATAGAGAATGGAATTTTGCAAAAAAATTCTAGCAAAAACAAACCAGTTCTCCTTGCTTGACCTCTAGATTTTGACCAGAAAACTTAACAAAAAGTGCCGGTTGACGAAACACGTGGCTTTTCATCAGAAAAGTGCGGAAAAATTAGTTTTTCCCCATGCCAGGATATCTATAAATTATTGGGTATTGTTGCTAAAGCCATTGAGAAAATCTGGAGCCCTAATATTCATCAACAAGAAAGTTATAGCCGGTACAGTATCTAAACACATTTCCCTATCTATGAAATCTGTATTTTCTATGTTCTATTCAAGTATATCTTTCGGAGCCCTCTAAGATGGATGTCATCCAAAGATATCAGTATTACTAAGATTTTAAACATTCCAAACCACTCAGAGTAGCTTGTAATGGGATATAACAGGGATCAGAAAACTTCCAACGCTTAGAGGACCGTATTTGTCATCATAGATGTATTCAGGGGTGTAATCAAGCCGCTATGGTTATAAATTCCTGGAAAATCTGACAGTACAAATTCTAAAGGTTAGTCTATGTTTCATCTTCCATTTTTCAATGAAAAATACTGGTTGATTCATGACATAATTCTGGTAGGTATCTGTACGTTCCGTTCTAGTAATGAATGTTCCCAAAACACTTCATTACAAGGTTATGCATGGACAACATCCATATATATATATTTGTGATATATATATTCATGATTTCTATTTTTCTCCACCTACGAAGATAGAAAACCCTATAAATCTGTACAAACAAATCATTCCAACAATCCGAAATGTTCAGTAGGAAGATATTTCCAATCACTAGCGTTTGTAATTCTATAGAGCGAGACAGATATTCATTTGTGATCTCATATCGCGACCACACTCAACAATTATGAGTCCACATTCAAGTAAAATCGCAATGAGACATCAAGATAGTCTGAATACGCTGATTGATGATTCCCTATCATTCTTGCAACCCAGTCTTGAGACCTACATAACGAATATCATTATTCCTCTCTTCCTGTTCCTTTTGATGTTTCGAGTACAGTAGCGGCCCACCTCGGATAAACGGGATGAACAGGGTGGTCCAGGTTGGAGAATCAATGATTCACCATTCGATGTTCCATCGAAAAATATGTCGACGTTCCAAAACGGACCTTGAGAAGGATACAACCCGTCAGATTATAGTCTCGAAAATCTTTCTGTGTGTTATAACTTCCAGAACGTCCGCTCTCTACAGCATACACGTACCTACATACAAACAAAGAATAGGATTGTTCTTCTTCATTTTGTGATATAGCATCAAGCACAGGATGAATGGAATGCTTGTGTATAGTGTTTCAACACCCAATTGGAACAAACCACTATGAATTATATTCTAGGGTTGAGAGTCAATCAAATTATTAATTTTATATTCAACACGGTCGCGCTATATCCGACCTTGAGAATTCTTCGAGTTCCTGATATCATTCAGATGAGTGCACATTATGGACAACAATACTATATGATACAATTGAGTCATGATATCAGTGTTGAAGTAACCCTATACATATGTGGATGAGATATCGCCAAGAAGAATGTCTGGCATACGAAGGATTCCGAAGGCGCAATATTGCATATTGCATTGACCAGATGGTGGAAAATCATATCCTGACATGCGAAACAGCTAAAGAAATGCACAGATCCCTGGAGAACCTCGTCTTTAGACTCGATCAATTGGAACAAAATATCACAGATGGAATGATCATTTCCAGAATGATATTCTTCCTGTCAGACCACTTCCAGTTCTTCAAGAACACTGGTGGATATAACATCTTGACTCTGTGTGTGGAAGAAGGAAATATAAACCTCAAAGACAGTGATGATTCAGTGCCCATGGCAGAGGGAAATCAAGGATAGAACATGACTTGACGTGAATGTAGTGCTTTTCACATATTACGAAATTATCCAGAAGGAATGTATTGTAAGACCTGTGAAAATGACGACCGTTATGAAGATGAGCGTCTCAGAAACAAGCAACGAAATAAGTTTCCTTCGAGTCAAAATTGCAAGAAAGGAAATCGAAGCTCTGAAAATGGTTTTTGGAGGTTGAATATGAGACAGAGAAACAATGTAGTATTCTTTCCTGATGGTAGCTCTGCAAGTGAACTACTCTCAAGTTGTTAAGGAGATTACCCCAATGTAGTTATACATGGCCATATACTATGAATTCAGACTCAACAAGAGCTGTGGAAATGTCGTTTTGACAGATGTGGCCTATATGTAACACAGCTCATAGAGAGTTTGCGGTCTGTAAATGCCATTACTAAAAATGATGGTGAGGTCAGATTCAGCAATGACAATTTTCTGTTTCTGAAAAATGAAGGAATGATATACCAGAGACATGAAACTTCTGGATAGATAATAATTTCAAACATCAAGAATTATCCTTGAGACAAGCAGAAACGCTCCTATGACATGATAAACTTGAATATATCAGTTATTGCAATCTCAATAATATACTCGAACTGTGTCATGGAGTTCCGAAATCCATTTGTAAATGTGAAAATTCTGTCTATCAACTCTGCTTAAAGGCCAAACACACTGAAGAAGGCCATTCAGTACTGGTAGAAATAAGTAATGATATCAAGGAGATTTTCCCACACATTCTATCTGCTAGAAACAAATAATGAAACTAAGAAGTGCCTGAGAGATCACATTGTACAAGCTGGATATCAATCATCATCATCATCATAATATATGTACATCAAATTTCCTAAATTTTGCTTCATGTCTTCTCGTATTTGTGGTAACCCTTGATTGCCACAAATGTGTTCTCGATTGGAGTGTGGATTCATGAGGTGATCATGATGTTCATAATGAAAATCATCATGAAAAGGAATGACAGTTCGATCCCTTACTCCTGACCATATCATATGTTATGTACAGGAGAATATCGCATGATCAATGCGGAATGAATCGATAGGAAATGTTGGATATCGAGCGTTGAGTAATCAAACCATCATAATGAGCTTATATCACGAAAGAACTATGTATGAATTGATGGTTGAATGTGAAGATCCAAACGAATCTGTTGTTTGGACATATATCGAAATGATATGGAATTTGATCAGATACGTAGTGAATTGTATATTCGTATCAGGGGTCCTAAAAAAATAGCTTTCTGTTCGATTGGAAGGTATGGATATCTTGAATCCAAATTCAGCTAAGCAGTTTTCACTTCTATATCAGATTCAGCATAATCAAATTGGAAAGAATATATTGAAATTATTGACATTTAATAGTTCACGATCCATATATCACCAGTGAACGAATGTGAGTCCATTATAGCTCACTTGTCCGTCTCTTAGACTTTCGAAAATATTATGACAAATGTGACTTGTTCATCATTTATAGTTAGGATTTCTGAGGGTTCGAACACAATTTGAACATAGAGAAAAAATGAGAATTCGTTGAAATACAAGATATGGGGATTTCCGAAAAAGAACCATCATCATTGCTAACAGCAAACGTCCAATCATGGGGCCAAAACTCGAGAGCCTCTCTTGGTACGTGGACTATACAGGGTGATTGATTGTAACGGTTTATTAGACGTTCCTGGTGAACCGGCCAAGGGATTGCATTGATAGTTGGGTCTGCCAGATGATAGAAAGATATAGCGGGTTCGTTTTAGCAATCACCCCAACTTTCGAAACGGTCCCTCGGCTGGTTCGCCAGGAACGTCTAACGAACCGTTTCAATCAATCACCCTGTATGTTCATCAATTCTTCATGTTTATTGAATCAAAATAGTCTGCCACGAACGAGGTCAGTTTATAGATATGTGATGAATTGATCTAATCAATTTCAAGAACATGAATGGATATAATAATGATGATATCTCTCAGACATGATTTGGAAATTGCCCTTTCATGGCAATATAACAAGTGAGAGTAGGAAAAGTACATGACAGGAAGTGAAACTGTAGGATATAATCGAGGACTGGGTATTCCACTAATATCATTGGGGGTTATTTCATTAGTCCGGCTTGATGAGAAGGATCTCAAGGATTACGCAAAGATGAGGGAGAAGTTTGAGACAGCCTCATTCAAAATATATATTTGAAATATGTTACCAGAAAATCTGAACACGATACACGATTTTGAATGAGTCAGACCAGTTATTGATAAATGTACATGAACCACTCCGAAATGAAAAACGAAAAGACTGACATGGTCGAATTACTCGAGAATATGGGATTTTATTCTATTCAAAGCCTTTTTCTACTGGGATTGTTAGTTCTTAGCTTGGATAACTTTACGAGTTGTGGGCCATTAATCATGATGGAGAACAGTTTTGATTTTGTGGAGTCTTATTCCTGCTAAGAATAACTAAAAAATATTGAAGAGAACTATTTTAAAATTTCAACCCTAGCTACAGAATTGAAAAGTTCAGAAACACCTCGTTCAATACTGAATTCAATCTCGATCTTAAAGAACTGCCGGAATTCATCAAGGATATCAGATATTCAATGCAAATCAGGAGTATTGCTATCAACAAAAAGGATGCTATCAGAAAAGATATTTCTCGGATGATGCTGATCGTAATTAGATTATAGTCTGTGAGAGTGTTCGGTGACTCGAGGCTTATATCTTGAGAGCATAGTCCTTGGATAACTCGAAAGTGCTTCGAACACTCTGGTTCAGAACTCAATTGTTGAAAAGTGAGTAACATTGAAGTCAACGTGAGTCCTGGTAGGCAACACGATTGTTTTGTGATATTTTGCTGATGGGTATTATTGAAATTGGTATAGTGGATTATTACAGGTGGTGGCATATTTTTCATCATTTGCTGTGGTCATTTGGAGATGAATTCGCTATGGCTTCAATTTGAAATCAAAGATATTCTGGAATTCACTTTATTTACGGAAACTATGGAAAAATCGAAATATATTCGAATAAAATTCGTTACAGTGATAAAAATTTCCCTATAGATGAAAAATTGTGATACTCTCATCAATATACTCTCAACTTCTACATACTCAGTTCGATACGTTCGATCGTTTCATCATTTATCCATAGAACGGCAAAGATGTTCGATTATTCGCCTGATGAAGTCTTTTCTGATGGTCACGAACTCCAAACTCTCAAAAAAATTCTGATCCCTTCCTTCTCTCCCAATATACCAACGCTGGCTGACACGATCTCAGGTTTTCATTTCGTGTTTCAAAAGATGAAAAATATCTGATTCACCCAATCTGTCTTAGTTTGCGAAAGTTCCATGTAACCGTATTCGATAAATCATATAAGAAATAAAGATACCTTACATCCCGAGATGTTGGATGAATATATCTCACTGTTTCCGAAATTTTCTAATCGATTGTTTTCTGTTACACTTCTCCTGACTCTTGCTAATGAAGAACATGAAAGTGAGAAATAAACTAAAGTTTCGAGAACAAATCATTTTACGGCCGATATTTTGTGCACCTTCCGAGCTATCATCTGAATCAAATCATGCCGTTATTTACCGTCTAGTCAACTGTCATGAAATGAGTCCCAGTGCCTGAATCTTCTATTGACTATATTTCAGATGGAGATTATTTTCGCCATTCCGAGCCATGGCAAGTAGCATGTTTAAAGGAAAGAGAGAGAAAGAGAGAGAGAGAGAGAGCTGGAAACCGGAATCACGAACACACCACCCTAGGAAATAGGAAATGTATAATTGCGGTCTATCTAGTTGACTTCCTCTGCGGATACCTCTTTATTCACACGTAAGACTTGTTGTAACGCATTGGCCGCAAACAACTACCGTGGCTGGAAAACACGCCGCCTTTATTGGATTTCAGCTGTTGATTGTTTTGCAGTTTTCCAGGGAAACGAGATGGTATACAATGTTTGGTAGGAGTGAATATTTGCTCGAATTGGAAAAAATATAGCGCTGAGTTCATGTTCAACCTGTTGCGTTCCTGAGAAGATGTCAGAAATCAATACTAGAAGAAAACAATGTGATTATAGTGTGTTATCAACAGTGTTAATCATATTAATGTGATGGAATATCGAGTCAGAGTCGGAGTTCGACGTGGATGTGGCCAAAATACGCGCCTCTTGGAGACATTTCGAACGTATTTTGGTCCACAGACAGAGTTGCCATACCAATCCATATGATTTCAAATGAAATACCCTACAGGGTACGCCAAAACTCGTCGAAGGCGTATCAGAAGTTTCTAGAGAACGCAGAGGAATATATTTCTGAAATTTTGAGTACGATTATGAGATGCTGGAATGTAGCGTTCGAAAATATTTCCATGTGTGCACCAACCAGATTCAGTGTTACTTGAAGCAACTTTGAAATTCTGAATGGAAAACCGAGTGGTGAGGATGGCACATTCATATGCGAAAGGGCAAATTTCGAATTGATTCTCCATTCATGATCAATGTGATAATGTTATATCAAGGACATGCAGAGGATTATCGAGACATACCTGAATAAAGGACGTTTCAAACAATTCTGATACTGATTTCTTTTGATATCTTCCATTCATTGAGAATTCATGAATGGAGTGTGATCGAAGATAATGTATACCTAATTGATGTAGTTTTCTTTCTTCAATCCAAGATCACTTCATCGGCCATTACCATATTCCACATGTTAAATCACTATTAATTAGCCAGGATGAATTCGTCATTGTTAGGTCAATCACTATTTGTGTACTCAAACCTGACCTTTTCAATTCTCAGACAGATTCGATTCATGATACTATAACGAGGAAAGATATGATCACTCGAGGTTCTAGTTTTGAACCGCTTTGCGCATGACGTCACTACGTGACAAATATGATTGGCAGCAATCGGAATAACACGGGTTTTCATATATTTGATCAGACGAATTATCGAATAACAATGTTTTTGGAGTTTTAATGTTAGTGGAATTATAATTCCAATCATCGAAATATATAAAATGATAAAAATGAACCCAACAAAATGAGTTATTCCCCTGGATATCTTCTGAATTTCAAATAATTCATTCATAGGTATTGTAGGAGTAACATTCATGACGTTCTTCAAAACAGAAAGATTATTGAGAACTATTTTTGTATGTCAATAATTGTTTTATTCGTGAGCATTCATTCAGAAATAAATAATAATAATGAAATATCCACTAGTTGAAAAATATATATTTCGCCACTGACTTTCATGAATCATTTCAAGTGAAGTGAATACTATAAAGTGCATTTACAATAGTGGTAATTATATTGGCCACAATTATGAACATTTGGGGCATGAGTCTAATAAAACACAAGTGGATAAAGTTGTATTTAATATAAATATTTTTATTGGAAATTAAAACACTGAAACACTGTTGTTACACCATCATAATCAGTGCAATTATTTTCGAGTATTTAGTTAATTCACAAAATAATCATCAAACCATGAAGGTAAATATATTTGTACGAATAGACATAACACATCTAATAAGGAATAATGGGTTTAAAATTTTTCAACAAATCACATTTCAGATAGGTTACCATGAAAGAAATTGAATCTAATTTGATAAATCGAATTGAATGAATTGAAAAAAAAAATACTGTGTGTAGGTTAATCGAGGTGTGATATGTTCATTTCTCTAGATTTTTTTTCGTTTCTAAAAATAAAAATAGGAAATATGATGAATATTTCAATATACCTATTTGTAGTGAGGACAGATCAGTGATCTGCTCCAAGATGTCAATGCATTTAAAATAAAACAATCTTGGATCACTTACGATACCTATAAGAGAATTTCTTTGCTAATAGTCATTGAAATGAGAGAGAAAATCACAAAAAATCTAAGGTAATGAATTCAACATTTCATTGATGGTATTGGAATGTTTGAGGAAGGTATGGATCATCTTTCAATTTCCATTTCTGAACAGGTAATTCTAACAGTTTTTCTTGCAATCTATAGTCGTCGTCTGAGAAATGCTTCGAACATATTCTAGCTGTTTTTACATTGAACTTGTTCTTCTGAAAGCAATTCTTTACCCACAAACTGCAAGTTTCCTTCGATGAAGGAAAAGTGAAGTAACGACATGTCGATGCAGTTTTACATCTTTTATTATTGTTAATGGAACAACCCACCACAGCACAATGAACCATAATGAAGTAAGCAAAATTATTCGAACCGACACTACTGAAAAACACAATTTAAAACGATAAACGTACTGAAATGTTCGCTTAACCTCGAAGCGCCAGCAGAAATTTGTCACGGAGTGACGTATACTGTGCAAGAGAGATAGAAATAAAACATGCGCGTGGGTTTACCTTCTCAGTTATAGTATCATGATACCTAGTTTTCATGAAGCCGCTGAGAATACCAGCTTTCTGTCACTATCGGCTGGAAAAATATGCACAGGTAAAAATTTTTTCGAAAGCTAGATTCGAACATCCCAAAACCGAACTCAAATTTGCAAGAAATTGATTTTTCCCGTTCTCTATATACTTCTATTACTCACGTTATCGAGTCTGGCGTACCCTGTATATCAGGATATTGTCTTCTCAAAGGAAATTTTCAACGCTGATTGCATCGATATTTCACATCGATGGTTCTATTTCAAGAGGATTTTCCCCCTGAAGGTCTTTGAGTAAAGAGAAGGAGTCCACCCTGTTTGATGTCGCATAGGTTCCAAACGGTGAGAGATATCGCAGATCGAAGTTCAACTCAATGGAAGTATCAGAATTCGTTGATAACAATGTATCAAATGTTCGAAAAATTAATTCACATTAGTTACCTATTATTTTTCTGGCCATGGAAATGACATGCATACATATTGATAAAATATTTCAGAACAGCAGATTTAATGTCGGTAGATGTTATTATCGATGAGTGTATCGGTTTATAAATGCCTTCAAATCAAATAACCGTGCACTGAACTCCAATAACTGATTCATTCGAGGAACAACTAAGATAACAGGAAATATATAATTGTTAACGAACGTCCATGAACGAGATCGGCTCATAAAGACTTCAACTTGTTGCATAATCGATCATTATTCTCGGAGTGATGATATCTGTATGCATTCAATAGGCATCTACTCGAATTATTTTCATCAGCTTATCCTGATATTCTTATCAGGTTTGAGTTGTAAATTCTCAATATCTGATTTCAAGGTAATACAACTCGACAATGATCATCAAAAATGATATCCGCTGCCTTACGAGTGACCTAACCAATTCGGTAAGATCTATGAATGACAATGCTATGGTCAGCTATGGAAGGTAATCCTTAAATATTTGTGTGTGATTAATATGCATCCCCACATAGGTAATTCTCTTATACTCAATGAAAAGATTCCATGGAATTTCAAATTATGAACATTATGAATCATTAAATGAATCACATCAGGCTTATTCGTGTTCAAAATTTTCGGAACAGTCCTAGAGAGTCCTAGGATTGCGCAAAACCAGATGCGTGTCAAATTCAATCCAAGATAGTTCTATGACAGTCCGGAAAACACCAAAACGAAAACGCGTTCTATCTCCTCTTTGATCATGACCTGATCTTCTTCTCAGTAGGTTCGAGTTCACTTAGGTTATGTTTGAAACTTTGTCTTCTGTCTGAAATCCCAGACGATATTTCACAATCATAATTTCATCATTTTCATTCATTAGTATAATTCATTAGCCTATGAAAAATAATTCCATCTGATACCCGGTAGTTTGGTCACCAATTGAAGTAATAAATATTGAGAACTATTATCATTACTACACTATTACAAGACTCAATTATAATTTTCAAAATGACAAATCAAGGTTTGAGGTTAACAAATCGATCAACACACAATGCGCATTCGAAATAGTACACAGACGTCAGAAACAGTTCTTGCTTATAGGCTCGTACTGATTTGAAGCGATTTCGAATTGTCTCGAACCATCACGAACTAAATTCACTAGAACGAAAACACATGACCTGTGGAATACGAAACAGTCCTGAGAAAACGCAAAACACTTCTGTGAAACTGCGCATGCTTGTGACGGTTTCGGACCCTTCATTAAGTGAACGCGAACAAACCTATTACTAGGTTTCGTACTATACAATATGAGGATTATAACGTTCACCACTGTAATGCTTCATTATCTTGAATATACATTATACACTCTCATATAATAAATCAATATTACAATCCTCACTCGGTGAGAAGAGAAGAGAACGAAACAGCAATTATTATTGTACTGTAGTACTTTTACCCCTTAGTACTGTACTTTTACACAAAATCATCCTATACTCATGCATTCCACCTATATATGAACAATGTTTACAAAGGGTGAGTATATATTCCAATTTGTATCATCTCTCAACTGATATTTTTCTAGCTGATAATTCCGAAATCTGAATTATTGATCCTGAACCTGACTCATTTTCAGGATTCGGATTGGGTTATCTCTTATATAGTCGAGGTGGGGGTTGGTTTGAGCTGTACTTTTGTCAATATATAATCAATTGCAGTACCAGTAGTGTCCTGAGAGCGGGTGGGTTCCTCAAAGTCAAAAACAAGAACATGTGAGCTAACAATGTCTATGAGATCGTTAGTTGTCTCATCTTTACATAAGAAGTTGATATTAAAATCACTGCAGATAATTATCCATGATGAATGACACTTACTAGTTAACAAATCAAGACATTCTTCGAGTTTGGAGAAAAATAATTTCACATCTGGCGTTCTATACAAACATAAGATACAGTAGTTAACTGATTCAATTGATAAATTCATTCTTGCACATTCAAATATCTTATCGATACTCACAGTTTTCAGTAACTTTTGATTTTGGATTAGCAAGTGCATTGTACCACCATGCAGTGAATTCTTTCTACAGTGAAAACTACAAATGGAATAGGTCACAAAACTCAAATGAATAATTTCTTGAGGTTGTACCCACGTTTCGGAAACACATAGAACATCAATATTCTCTTGTGACATAAACACTTCCACTTCATCAATCTTATTCTCAATTAACTATAGGTTGTGATGCACAATACAAATTTCACGCAGTTTTGTTGATTGCCATTTTTCCCTCATCATTGCCTGCACTTGCTGTTTAAAAACGTTTATTCTACTTGCATAAGTTGGACAGTTTTTGTCCATAGCAGAATGATTGAAGTTAACTGGAGTTCTTGAACCTTTATTTGAACGAATATAGTTTGAGAATTTTTTGATTTCTGATGTACATAGCGATGAATTATGACTATCTGCACATACATGACAAATGGAGAAAGAACTACTGCAGTTTGCAGACAAACGACCGGCACCCCAGCAGGTGTTGCATCACCTGATATGATGGGATTCATTTCGTGAACTACTCCTAGGGGTGGATTTGTGAGAGATGAGACAACATCAAAGCAAAAAATGATGTAGTCGCCTCGAGCTTGAAAATTTTTCATGAATTCATAGATGATGAAATTGAATTCAGTTCGGAAAGATCATAATGCCATTCTGATGCAAATGGATGGAACAGTCATGAAAGGATGGAGGCATTCTTGAATTCAATTCGAAATCAATTCTGCTTTTTGTTAATTCTTCCATTGCGTTCACCGCCTTTGATGCCTTATTGAAATTCCAAGATATCAGGATGTCGAGATGCATTGATCAGTTTTGAAAACGAAAAATAGATGTCGCATTCATTTTCGTTGCATCCCGCCATAACTTGACTGTGGATATAGAATTGATAATGTAATGGAATTGAATTGGTTCCGAGCCAGAAATGCCGATTCGATGATTGCGAAACTCAATACGAAATGAATTCTCCCCATGTCCAAGATAGAGCCTTGTGGATGTGGACTAGCAATAAAAGTCATTGTATCAGATTGGAACTCATCTACCAAAACAAAGAGTGATCTATCTGCAAAGAAACCCGATAGTGAAGGGATGATACAGCTAAAAGTCCAAATTCCAATCCTTCTACAATATTCAGATAGTCATGAACCTCCTATAACTCATCCAAATGATCGAAGTGAGGCTACATTAGTGGTATTTCGATGAAAAGAGGTATCGTGGACAGAAATAGGTGCCAGAAGAGTAGAACCAAAACTACATTTCAGTAGGAACTGCATTATTTTCGAATGTTACCAATATGGTACACTAAAGATATTTAACCCGGCGTCGGACAGGTGGGGTCTTATAGACCCCACTTCGATGTATGAAGCCGTTATTTCTATAATTTTGCACTTGCACGGCCACGCGTCTCAGTAGCCTCCGCTTAGATATCCCTCTAACTGATTCAAAGTGCAGTTTAGCTGTTATTGTGATTCCGGCCAGTGTACATCGCTTCAAACTTGTCTGGGGTCTAATATACCCCACCCGACCGCTGTCGCGACTGTTTTGTAGCATTTTGCTGGTAAGATATTTTTGTGAATTTTGTTCGTATTTGTGATATATTATTATTATTATAGGGGTTGATGTGACAGATGAATCATCAACTTCCTACAACGTAGCTCTTAACAGTAGAAGATATCCTCTCACAATTATGTTTTGTTTACTGAATATCGCAGGCATCAACTCGCAAGTTGTTTATAAGTTCAATACTGGTGACTATAAAATGAAAAGACGAGAGTATTTGAAAAAATTGGGACTAGCATTGATAAGGGAGCAATTACAGGTTAGAAAAGACAATCCAAGAAAAAATAAGCAACTATACTGGTGAACAATCTGAAGAACCGCCCAAGAAAAAACAAGCTACTACTCGGGGTCGTTGCAGTTCTTGTCCACGAAAGGTTGGCAGGAAAACAAAGTACTCGTGCCGTTCATGCGATGTTTCAATATGCTTAGAGCATGTTGTTATGCAGTGCGAACATTGTGCCAATGCACAGCCTGATTCTGCATGAAACATGATATACATCAATGCATAATCTACTTTTCAGTTCTCTCGTGTCCAAGTTCAACACAGTATGTAATAAATGTTACGATATTATATATTTTGTTTTTCAATAAGAACCCTAATGAATCTCGTTTTGATTGACATGATCCTCTAATAACAATTCTGGACAAAAAATACCTACAAATACATTCAGATACACATGGGGTCTGTTGGACCCCACATGACCTATCTTGTAACTTTTGGTCACCTATCCGTTGCCGGGTTAAATTCCACAGCGAAGGGCTGATCGATCTTTCCATCAGTTATTCCTCCAAGAGTAACCAGACTAGGTGTTCTTCAGGAAATCGATATCACGCAGACTTAAAAAGGATACACTAATGAATATCAATTTCCTTATCACACAATATATTCGAATATCCTTACAGAATATCTTGTGAGGAAAATATTCCTCTTGCATCGAAGCTCTCTTAGTTCTATCAGAGAAACGATGGAAGGAGTTATAATTCTCTGAGGTTTCATCGCTAGGATCCTTCGGGGATAACTCCGGGATGTCTGGCCTCACTTCGCAACTGGGATAATGAGATAACACATCTCTGGAAACTCTGCATTCGATTTTTCATCCACTCTCCTCAGTCAATAATCCAAATTAGTAGAGTATATACCTACTGAGTTCTTCAACAAACATCTCGAATTACCACAAAGTATCCGCAACACACAATAGGTTTGCTAATCAGTGACCATTATAAAGGAATGTCGGAGGAGAACAGGTCCTCATCGTCCGTTGTTTCATGCTCTTCGACGACTTTCTTATCTCTCTCAGACCTAATTAGGGTGAAACGCTTTGACATTGGAGACCACCACCAAGACACATACAACTCAGCCAAGATTAAATACGTTCAAGATGGACCAACAACTGAAAACAATAGGATACGATGGTGTTGATCTGAACACTTTCGAAACTCATATATAGACACACTCCTAAGTATTTCAATTTTGAGCCATCTAAGGAGGGGATACCATCACAATTCTTGTTATAATGCAAAAAACAGCAAGTATCACCACAACACATTAGAAAATATTGCAGTACAACAGATTTTGTTAGATCTAGAATATATCATGAGAAATTCAGAAGATGAGAGCGAACGAATAAGATAAAAAAAATGCAGCTATGAATGTCATCACAAATTATCTAAAGGATCATCAGGTTTTTCAGATATAAAAATGGTTCTATTGGACCTACATGCTCTATTGTGAGCTGAAATTGAAGATATATGAAAACACTTCAACTTCATCTCTAACTCCCCTCCTAAGAAAATAATATTGATAATGATAATAATCCTGATAATGAAAAAAGTGATGAATATGATCATAATATTGATAGTTTTGATAATAATAGTTCATTTGCTCAAATAAAAATGATGTTTTTGCAACGTCAAACTTAGAATGAAGTAGTTGTTATGATTAAACAATAATGGATACAATAATGGATTCAAGTAGAGTACAGGTACACCGGAACATCTCAGAACATGAAGATGAAGATATCATCGCTATATGTTTATTGAGGAGAGAGCATTTTTGCATTTTCTCAATTTTCATCTGAATGTTGTTTTTGGAATATCTTTCATTTGCTTGGGAAGTTCGTTGAAGAGTTTGATAGGGAGGTTGATAAAGCTTTCGTGAGCTAGGGTGAGTCTATGTTGTGGAATTATAAGATCATTGTTTTTCTTGTGTCGTATAAGTGAGAGGTTCGTTCAGAGGAATTTTGCTCATTAGTTTTGATGTAATATAGCCAGTGATATATGGATAGCTATGGGAGAGTCGACATGTTCGAAAGTTTGCAAATAAGTCTGCATGTTTCAGTATGGGGAATTTGTGTTATTGCTCTGATAGCTCTTTTCTGCATGCGAAATATTTTTATCCAGTCTATAGCATTACCTCACAGGAGTATTTGGTTTTGGAATAATCCCATATAGGCTACCCTACAAATTTCCATGGGAGTTGTTTGTGATAGTTTTCTGAGTAGGAAGGGTATGATGTTTCCATGACAGTTTTGTCAAGATGGAGTCTTAGGATTATAATGTTTCCTATGCCGGCATTGATTTCTGTGAGAGAGAAATTTCAAGATACTGTTCTGTTCAAATGAAGACCAAACTGGTTTGAGGTGAACCAGGGCTTCATTTGTTCGTCAGCATATAAGATGGACTCTGCATCATTCATGTTGTTTGAAAAGTCATTCACATACAGGATGAACAATAGTGGTCCTATGATTGAGCCCTGAGGGAACCCCTGTTGATATATTTTGAACTGAGGATTCGACATTATTATATTATAAAAGCTGAGTTCTGTTTGTTGAGTAGGCCTTCGTGAAATTGAAAGAGTTTGCCTTTATGCCATATGGTTCTAGCTTTCCTAGGAGGATGTTGTGATTGACACAGTTCTAGGCCTTCGAGAGATCACAGAAGGTGGTAGATACTATCTCGCCTCTCTCGAAGGCCTCAACTATCGCAGTGACTAGTTCAGTAATTGCTCGAATAGGAGATGTTTTTATTTCTGAATCCGAATTGTGAAGTTGAAAATAGGTTATTTTAATCGATGTATGATGAGAGTCTATTAATGTGAGCTATTTGTGTTGGTTTAGATAGAACAGGTACTATTGAAATTGGTCCATGATTGTCTGGGCTATTTTCATCCCCCTTGTGTTGAAGGAAAGGTATAACTTATCATTGTTTTAGTTTTCCTGGGAAGTCGTTAATATCAAGATGAGTGGTAGAACCGATATTTTGCTCAGAAAAGGGCCAAGACTGAGATTCTCAACTTTTTGGACAAAAAAAAACTCCTAAGGTCCTGTATCTTGAAATGTATCAGAACTAGAAATATGATATCAAACTGAAATTGTTGGCATTCCATCCAGCTCTGAGAAATGTGTGAGTGATTTTTTCTTCAGAAAATCACCTCATAGGAATTTGGTCTGGTCTTTCGGAGCTGCAAACTTGGTTTCATACTATTGGGACATATCCTAACAGCATGCGAACTTTCTCCTTTCTTTGTCTAGGGTCAGTGGCCTAATAGTTTTCTCAAGAAGGATGATTTTCTCAATTATCGAAATCACTTCATGGAAAAATCGTGGTTGCTGAAAGATTTCGAATTCCAATCAAAAATTTTTGGTTCTATCAATCGGACTATTATTATCGAATACCGCTATTGTCAGTGTACTTCAAGATGACCGACGATCGCATTATTTTTCATCGACTGAAGCAGTTGCCTTGAAAAACGAAATCTCATGTATCATACATTTCACAGTTGAGAATGAAGTGTATGGAGAGCAAAGGTCTAATCGACCTTTTCTCATTGGTCTAGACGCCAGAGGAGTTTACATCAGGTGAATAATCATGAATTGTATGGAAATGGAAAGTGGTCAATTGACCGGTATCGGCTACCGAACTAATCGGCTATGAAGAGTCTCAGATTCATGGATCAATCTTCCTTCTCGAAATTCCGAGTCATAACTCAGAATCCAAATTGAAAATTACGAACAATAACTGGGGAGTCATAACTCATAGTCGACTTATAACTCGTAAGTTCGAAATTTCGAGTTATAAGACGGAATTTTGAGGTGAAATCGAGACCGAAGACCACCTGTGATTCCATGATGGTCATGTCAAGTCAGCAAGAAGGAGTTGATATCTGGTGGACATCTCGGGTTTCTCTAATCGTCATTATATATTGAAGAATCCCACATCAGTATCTATATTCATAATATACAAAAACATTAAAAGTTCTCAGAAAATTTTTAATGAATATAAACGATTTAAATGGACTGAAGTTCAGCAAAATTATTGAATAATATATTGATTCACGTCCAGCAAATAGCGAGTGCTATGCCCATTGCCAAACCCATGGGACTCGACACCATCGGTGGTGAGAATAATATTGCTCGAAAGATTGGACTGCTATAACTTACTTTACTTACAGGTTACTGCTGCAGAAGGTCTTCGGCCACATCACTAGTAGATTCTCCTTCTACCTTCCGCAACAGTGTGGCAGAAGGTTTTGTGAAGAACTCGATAGAGATCACGAAAAAGATATCCATAGATATCCTGGTATGGTGTATATAATTAGAATACGTTCCAAATGAGGTATGAGTCGATCCATTCATTTCAGAAAAATCTCTCAAGGCACTATTTCGAAAGATACATAGTGATTTGTGGTGACGATCAAATCTTAATGGTTTCTTTATGGACGCAGTGTATGAAGTTCTCAATACGGACCTGCAACTATATCTTCTAGTAGATATTAAACACTCAATCTGAACGTAATATTCAAGTTAGGCTGAATGGAACGTATGTATTCAATGAAACTTGTCTGATTTCATTGAAATACCCCAAAATCAGGAATTCAAAAGAATGTGGTGTTGTTTTCGAACAGCTTGTTTTGAGTGGTCACAGACAGTGACTTAGTGACTGAAGAATCGGTGGATTATTGTATTCATTGTACAGTTGCCGAAAATGGGTGTTTCGAAGTCGTTATGAAGTTCTTGCCATCAAGTTCATTTATCATCTTACCGACCAAAGGAAAATATAAGATAATATGATCAGTTATAATTTTCTTTCAGAATTATCATCACATAGAATCTTCCAAATGGAAGATTCCAGCTGATTCCGCTTAAGAACGGAAAGAAAGAACAAATCCTTGCCGGAAATAAAGAATTTAAGCAAACAAGGCTCCAACCGAATGATATAAAAATATCTCACCAAAACAGAAAAGGAAACGACGAGAATATGTAGTTCACCTGTCTCTGAGGAAATATATGGAGTTGTGGCCTCTTTGTCGCATAAAACAAAAAATACAACGCCTCGGAAGCAACACTACTCACCGTTATTGTTTCTTTTTCGAGTTGAGGTTTCAGAATTGTTGCCTGTGGAGAAAATGTCATCACTCATTCATAGCATATCCATACCGAATGAAGAATATAAAGATTTTCGCTGCCAGTGCCGGGCTGGAGGTTTATTTCGTTCTGTCTGATTCAAATTTCTACAGTGCATTGAAAAAGTATGAAATATATGGATCATCTCAGCTCTGGGTAGATTGTTCAAAAAATCTGGAGGAGGTGGATATGAATATATACTCACGTGAATGTTGAATTTTTGAAGTCATACGTTTGAGAGTTGATGCCATGAATGATTTTTGATATAGCATCAGGTATGATGTATTTATACATGTTTCAAAAGCGCTAATTATTTCTGTACTTGAATTCATGTAAAGTTATTATCAGTCGCGATCTACAGAATGTCATGATGAAATTAATTAGTTACTTTTGGAGATCTTGCTCAATTTTTCAGGTATTTTTCGAATAATCCACATACTATCAATCATCTACACAACTGAGTTTATTAGTTTACGATCATCAGGTTTATCAGATGAATTAATGAAGTAGTGAATTGAATGAATGAATCCGTCAAGTGATAGTCCTAGTATTCTGGAGTTTGCGGAATTTGAGAGCACCTTGAAGAAAGCATATCTAAGAGTCATCTGTGAGGGAAATAGCATTGATAGCGTTATCGGAGGGAGACAGGAAAACCCTGAGTATCGAAAATTTGCGAAAAAGTTATCATTAACTTGAGGCTGTACATTTTATTATTTTCCATCTGCTGACGTGTGGAGCTTGCTATGAAATGGGCAGAACGATTGGACGATACCGAAAGAGCCGCAAAATACATAGAACATGTCGCGGAAAGGAAAAATTATGATTATTGATTTTTTGATGTTCGATCTGTGCGTACATTTCCATTGCAGAACACAATATCGGTTTCCAATGATTTGGTATGATGGATTATTCACAGGTAGAGGAAAACTCGGCCATAAGTATTGAACTATCAAGTTTTTTTCCTAGCAAACACTCATATCATCGAACCCATCGACCTATGAGGAGAACAAAAATTCTGGTTGGGCTTCAGGAAAAATTGACATCGATTTGGATCATTAGAAATTTACTCTGGTACTCAATAACATACATTCTCCACCAACCTGATGAGGATAAACAAAGTTCTGGAACATTTTCCAATCAGGAAATAACGAAAATCCTTCGATATGAATTGGTCAGGAAGTCACTCACTATATTCTATTTCTGTGCAATTTACACAAGGAATTTGTATCGTCTCGCGTCTTCTGAATCGAATCCTGGATAAACAAATGTGAGCTGGAACGAATATTACTGATCGACATGATTTGGCAGTGAATAAGTCATATTTTATCATTCGAAGATATGTGATACCTTCTTGAAATTGGACTGGTGAAGATTACGTGTATTATATTCGGAATATGTTATTCATTCGATGCAGCATGAAGATATTCCAGGCAGGTATTTTCAACATAATAGTGCCTTTCCGAAGTTAGTTATATCGAAATAAATTTTCCAGACATTTGGATGAAAAAGGTGGTACTAATAACTGGCCTTCAAGATACCAAGATTCCAAGTGAGTTAGTATCTCTCAAGATATTCTCTAGAAATCATCATCGAGAGTGTGCATAATAATAATATCTATTCACCATTCAAAATTGAGGAGATACAATTATTTCAGATGACGATAAATAAATATAGAATTTCCACAGAAGGATGAACTAGTACGTGGGTTGTACCATAAATTAATGTATCATGAAATCTAATGAATGAAATTGTGAAAAAAAATCTTCTTAGTATGAGCAAAAGAGCACCAGGTGACTTATATACAGATATTATATCGAAATTATATTATATTGAAACAAATCATAATTGGAATACAATGGATGAAATTTCAATAAGCGAATTTCAAGTAGAAATCACATTCACAATCACTCATGAATAATATATGAAGGTTATCATGAATATCAAAAGAAATTGGACTACAGGTTTCATAATTTGAACGGACATGTAAGTACATCTTGAAGTAATATTCATACACTGTAGTAATATGTATTTTTCATGTCGACATATTGGTGAATCCGTACTGTATTTTCGAATGAATCATCACCAACTCAAATGAGATTTAACAGCCGAGGAGCTGATGAAGTATAACACTTTTGTAAAGTGTTTTTCTGTGATTTTTGCATGTTCAATTTTTTGAGTTCGTGTTTATTTTGGTGTTGCCTCATAACAGTTTCGAAAAATTGAAGTTGCCTCATGTCTACATTCAATGATCCCTTACATATCGCTTCTGTAGGTTGAGTTCATCGATATAAACTCACTGGCAAGCACAATATATCATTCGAGACTGTTCATGAACGCACTAATATTCACCTGAGAAAAGGAGAAAACATAAGGTTCTCCTGAAGAGTATATTTGTACTAATTGAATATATTTTCCAAGGGAAAACTGGAAAATTCTTCAAAAATGCTCTGGAAATTCCGTAATACTTGCAGAAAATACACTGTTTTTTCACTCATCCTCATCATTGTACCTACCGTTGAAGAATATCCGTGTACCACTGAAACAACCTATAGATTCAAATCGCTCTGCACTGACATTTTGTTCCGGAAATGGAAATTCACGATTGGAACAGTTGGGGGAATAACTCATCAAAAATAACCTCGACTAAATGGGAGAAGCATCGCTCCCGACCATTCCTTCAGAATATAAGCCTCAACTATATTTTTCCATCACCAAATCACTGAGATATGTCAGCAGCAGTCAGTATGAATTCAAGGCAAGCATCACTTCTGGATAGAAGGACCAGAATACTTCATATGGTGCGGCATCAGGCATCATCAATGAATCATCATCATGACTAACGTGCATATTAAAATCCTTCCGTAGTAAATGATTCCACATAATCCATTTCTAATCCATCAGAAATTCTTGTCTAACAGGATATATAAGGTGAAACACCTTGCAGGCGACTCTATCTGCATAGACGTGACTGGGTGCTCGAATTTCTACCGACAAACGTTTTATTTTTTTTTCCTTCATCTCAAATGCTGATTCTCGGAACGGAACTGAAGGCATCTCCAGCGTTCTTCTGATTCAAGTGAGAATCATAGTAGAATATGATTTAATTCCAGTCTTATTATCTGTTCAGTCGATCTCCGCTTTATAATGGATGCTGAATTGCTGAACGAGCTTCTCCCTCGACACTGTCGACAACTTTATTATTCATTCAATTGAAAGGAAGTGGATTCTTCAGATATTCGATTCCAGTAACCGGAAATTAGTCTGGATTTTCGGAAGTCCAGATCAGAAATCACGGGGATCAAATATGTAGAGAGAAAGAAATTACTTATGACCACATCGACAATCATCCAGAATATGATTTCGAGTGCACAATACAATGTTCTCTCTTCCGTATGAATGACCTTCTCGCAGAAAGGTATCAGGGAGAATGAGAAGTAATCCAACTACAAATCATCGTTGACAGTCATTCAGAATGTATTGCTGTCAGGGGCAATTTGTTATGAATCTATCCGTTGATACGGGGGTTACACATGAATATTCATGGATATTCAATCGGAAAGGATACTGTAGCATGATGGTAACGCATGTGAACCATAGTAGAGCTGCCCGAGTTCGAACTCAGCCAGCAGCTGTTGATTTTTTTCTGTTGAATTACCAGTTCAAAACTTGGTCAGAGTGGTCGGAGTCCACTATACATATCCTCTGGCTCTTCTCAACCCGCAAATGCTTCTACTGGGACGTTATTGTGGTTACAACGTTGGAGTAGCGATTACAAAATGAGATTTTATTTTTAATCTGTTGACAACACGGAAGGAGAACTCATGATATTCGAGCACCATCGTGTTGGCCAGCAGTGGAATTTTGGGAAAAAAGGAAGGTGTTGAAATCTTTTCTAGAGGTTTGGCTTCACTAAGCAAACTAAGCAACCTTCACTAGGCAAATAATTCCAAAACTTTGCCGTTCTGTTGGTAAAAATATATGAGCATGAGTATTTCAATCATTATAATGCATTGTGTCATAGAAGTGTACAATCAAAACTTAGTTCAGCTCAGTTCGAATCCAAAATATGGAAGAATAGAGTAGGAAAACCCACAATAATTTCACAATATTCGATAGAGAAATTATTGGTGAATGAACATGTATGTATGTCCGAAATGACAAGGTGTATGACAATCAGGCATGAGTCTACGAGAAGAATCTACGTTGAAAATAAATGAAATATAGTTCTTGCTGAAGGCATGGGGATGAGCAAGGTTGGAGACGAAAATACAATAAGAGAAGAATATTAAAGTGGGGATTCAAACCTCTCTATTCAAGACCTCCATTTCAGGGGGTTCGTAATCGAAGTCCTCATACAGCATAAAATTTTGGAAAGTATAGTGATTGGATTTATAATGTGCTCAATCGCCATTTTGTTAGGAAAGAGAACTAGCTGATCTGATCAAAATCAGAACTGAAATGGAAGTCAAGGCCCTCCTTTGGCCCTCTAATATAGAATATTCTAAAGGAACGGATCATTCACAAGAGATTATTGCTCATACGAACTCTACTTCGAGAATGGACTACTACCTCCGCTTCAAAAAGATGGGAGGTTTCGGTATTTCACTGCAGCTATATCAGGAAATTCTAGAAGTGACGACCGGCAAATCTCGTTGAAGTCTGATAGGATCGATCATTCCATAAGTGAACGTGAAAGAAATATCACTATCTCATACTAGATTCTGTATCTTCTTCATACTCACACCAAGAGGAACGTTTAGAAGTAGTGTGATCCTGAATCGAGGTGAAATCTGTGATTAAACCAATTCACTCGCTCAGCTCAACATTGCATGCAGCGAATCCCCTCACAACCCTATTCATTCTCGGAGTGTGATCTGCTGAGGCAGTGATGATGGAAACATATTCAACCTATCCTGACTAACTTTATCGAAACTGAAGTCCGACCAGCATTTCTTCTTATCACACTCCCGGGATTATCGTCTGGAAGAGCCGTTGTCGGAGAGAGTCCGAAACTCAAGATAGCTTCAAACTTCAATCGGAACGACTAGTCATTTTGCGAATTGACTTTGCTACTAAAAATATCTGCATCCTGAGCATTGTCGCCTGTGACAGATTCAAGATATTCAATTACATATTATATCATTATTTTCTCACATGATGAATGGATGATTCAATTACTTCATTGGGAGGGATGTCGTATATTTGTTGAAGAACCTTATGAGTATACTCATCGCAGGATTGCATAATTCAGATCCTTCGTCATTCATCATCATAATTGATTGAAATTCTGTCATTACTCGAATGATTTATTCATTGGGTTCATACTCCGCACAACAAACCCACTAGAAGGATCACAAAACAAACATTCTGATGCTAACATGAATTCCCAGAATTATCATGATATTAGTACCCAATCGTCGCCAGTGTTGTCATATCCAATCATCAAAAAGTGATGAATAGTCCATAATTTTTAAAGTCCTATATGAATTCATGTAGTTCAATGCACAATTATAATAATAAATTTGGGTCATGACGATTATGAATCAGTTCTGATTAATAGAAGATTGCTACATTATTCTGAGACTTAGCAATTTTACTTTCTTGGGGGCTCGAGGACCAGCATGGGTATCGTGAATACTTTTTGCTCAACGTTGCAACACCGCAATTTGATATTGACAGTCGACGGCGATTATTGCTTTGTTTGGTATCTGTCATTAAATACGTTTTGATTTATCGATATTATTCAACTTGTGTTCAGTTTTGTGTACTCAGAATTCATCAGAAACTCAGTTTATTTCCTGTTTTGGTGATTTGATATAATAGTGAGACGTTGTGAGGTGTGTTAAAGACAATAATTTGAACCGGCGATCAAAACACGTCATTTCATAGGTGAGTTACCATTGTCGTATCATTCGAGATTTTGAAGGATTTTCCCAAATGGAATGGATGAAAATGAATCTAAATTAAATTGATTGGATTATATTGATTATACCCATAGGTCAGCTGCGACAGTGTCTTGTGGTAATATATGTAGCACTGATAAATGCTTCCTTATTTGTAGTCAAAATATGCGAAGCTGCTGAAACATCACTGAGAATAATGATGAACTCAATTAATATTTTTGATAAAAAATATACGGATATTTCTATACTTCTTCTACACACAACAATGAGGAATTTACCGTTGACTGTTTTTGGAACTAGTCAAACTAATTTGGAGAAAAATTTCAATGTAAGACTTCATCATGAGGCAAATAAATTGAATGATTCAACGGAAGTTAGAGAAAGAAGTATGTTAACGAAAACAATCCTATTCAAAAATCAATAAATTATTTGTGTGATCATCCATGGTTGTTTTTCATTTCAGTCCTGTTTTAAATAAGAAACACTGCTATTTGCTACATCTTCACATGATCCATGATTTTATTGTTGATATAACATTTCGTCATAATACTTGTCAACACATATTCATTATCGATTCTCATCTATCTACATGAAATGAAATAATCAGACATCAATTTTTTGCGTCAAAATATATTAATTCTGCTCAAGATGAAATCTCCTTCATTTTTGACGATATCGTGAAATGATATAAACAAGTTTCATCTTCAGATTTGAAAATTACATTCAAATATGCAATCATATCTATTCGCCTTGAAAACGAGTTTTTCACTTTTTTGAAAATTATTTCCACTAGTAGGTACTGAACTTTGAAATCGTAAATATACTTACATGCACTGTCACTAATCGCCAAAGATATAAATGTTCATTATTGATATTGAACGTTATTTATGATGAAGTATAAGTAGACAACTGTATACTGAATAGTAAGTATATTGTTCCATATGGCGTTGAGAATTGAACTTTTCTTGTGACGTGGTCATAATAAGTTTATTGATTACAAGCAAGTTACAAAAATCACCATAGGATTGTATGTATTCGAATTTCTCGTAACAATGTGAAGGAAGTATAAAGATGTTCATTTTCCCACCAAGAAATGCTAAAAAGTACCACTGAAATTGTTACGGATTTTCAATTTGGATTCATCATGAATTAATAATAAATTCGACCCCCTCTGACAACACGGTACTGGTGCTGGAAGAATCAGGTTCTGCTATCCTTGTTTAGACAAAGATAAATACTATACATGTTGCTTCCAAACAAACTGTATTGCCAGGGGTGTGGATTACTTATCTAGTCTGTTCAATGATCGAAGGGTTCATATTATTTCGATAGGGAGAAGTATGTTCGTCATGTTCCTTCTTGTTCTCAGTGGAATTCTCCATTCTCTCAGTGATCGTAATCCATTCACTAAGATCAAGAATAGTGAGTATATTTTTAGAATCACAAGTTCAATATGACGCATCTTTTGACGCATCTTCTTCTTATTGATAAATAGATATAGTAGATGTTAGAATCGGTCTCCAACTATTGTTAATAGAAATACCAGTACATGAATCTTGTGATTTTCAGATATTTTTCATTCATGCAGAACCTATAATGGGACTCACGAACTGATGATAATACAGATTCATGTATCATTCCATACAATTTTCATCTCCGGAATGTTTGTGCTGAATATGTCTATCATGTCTTGTATTCCATTGGTATTATTTATTTGAAAAGGAATCTCCAAATATACAAATATATATGAAATCATATAGAATTACCTCATTAAATGAAATAAAATCCAAAATCACGATCAAAAGTTAACCTATAGTGAACAGAGTATTACAGTTCTTGTCTGAGTCATGAGAATATTGAAAGATTTCGATAATGAGATTCCGAAAGAAATCAATATAGTTGAAAATGTTACAGTACCTAGATTATCATGAAGATATGCAACGCAGACTTGAATGTTTTTATTAACAACTCATTAGCATAATAAGAACTTTTTGGATACGTAGCACAATTTATACGAATACAATCGATAACATATCGTTTACGATATCATAACCTCTGTCAATCTTCAACATGAATTTTTTTTCTCAGTCGTCACTTTCGGATACTACAATAGAAAGAGTCCAGGCAACTTCTGTTCTTGATAAACACGAAAGGAAAACCTATAATGTTAGGGGAATATCGTGTGAGGCAGACATGGGATGTTGGGAGGAGATGAAGTTATCGGAACTCTTCTTCAATGTTTGAAGGTCGTGAGCTCTTAGAAAGACTTGACTAGGCATAGAATTCCACAAATTCACCGTTCTGTTCATGCATGATTCTTGATAAAGCGGATTTCGACAAGTCTTGAGTTTGGCAGTGTAGCGGAAACATCTATCGAAAAGTGATACAGGCAGCCTACCTTTCTACAATGTTCTAGAAAGGTCAGTCAATTCGTGAATGTAGTATCAAGAAGTTGAATAGCTTTATCTTTGAAATAGCAGAACAACTAGTGAATGACGATGATTTTTTAACACATCGAGTTGAATGTTTTTGATTTAATAACTCCAATGCTCTTGCCAATTATGATAACTGTTTTTTATACAATGCAAAATGTCTGTTCCTTTTTTTTCTTAGCCTTCGATTTTCTCAACATCGAATGTACCAAAGATTCCTGAATTTTTAGGTAGACAACAACTAGTACCAACTGCTACCAACAGTACCTATTGATCTCATAATTGATAATAATTCCTAGTCATAGTGGAGGTTAGCGTATTGACATTGAACAACCCTGAATGTATTTTCTCCATAGTGTAATCGAGAGAGATGGAAGAATACGATTCGTTCCTTGAACGTCTGTCAGAAATGGCCAATATTGCTACGCCAAACGGGAAGTTATGCATCTGGATCACGTTCGTTGTTGATTGTTCGACCGTCGTCGGCTGTCTTTGTTTTCTCGAATGCAACTCACCACATAATATGTGGAATATGATATGCATGAAAATATGATATAAGATGAACGTCTGCGGATGAAATGTTTCACTTTAACTTATTCATATGTTAGGAAATATATATCGCTGTGACAAAGCGCATTTCATCAGACAATTCAGTAGGAACGTGATGCACTTCATTTTTATTCTCAGGAATATATATAGGAGGAGGTAAATCTATGGATTGGAAAAATACTCGTGAATCATTTTCTCAGCGAGACGATATCCTCGATAGCACAAAAAATTTAAGAAGCCGTCACAATAATGTTCTCAAAATGCCGATGAGCCATCCTGAGAGCGAAACTGAACTGCCCTTTTGTAAATATCATGTTAGGAAAACAATTTGAGGCATATCTTCTAGACGTCTTTCCATTGAAACCCTATAAGAAACATTCCAGGCATGTGAATACCAGATCAGCTTTAAAAATAGTTTTCGATAGTTTCATAGCAATTTTCGAATCAGATCTTGAAGTTCCAACTACCTCAACTACGTCAATTCAATTTCAGAAAACGTGAATTTCATATCAGAAAAATGAGGTCAATTTCAGGATGCGTCAATTTGACATCGATTCCAATTTCAATTGACTTTATATTAGATGTGTTTCAGAAATCGTCCATTGTATTTCAGTAATACCAACCGAAATTTTCAGAGAGTAACTTTTGAGAACGAATGCATGGTATATATAGGGTGCAAAGGAATACACTGCCCTGAGAAGTACTGTGTATATATTATACGAGGTGCAGCCAGAGTAAATAACATATAACTATGTTTTTGATGTTCTCATGGAGGATATTATATGTTAAGATGTGAGGTGGAAGATAAGGCGTGATAATTCTGGGATTGGTTAGGATCACACGATTCAATTCTCCTATTATAGCTTATGAGGATCAAACGGTCGTAGACGTAGTAGAGCAGAATGTAGAACACTGAGTGTTATGCGACACATCTTGAAATGAATATTGAGAGCAAGAGATCGATTCTCATGATAATATCAAATGTATTCCTAGGTCATATGTTACACAAAAAGTGACGCTGAATGACTTTCATTCTTGTCAGCATGTCATGTATCGATAATACTAGCCAACTCCTCTCGATCAAAGAGAAATGCAAAATAAAAACACCAAAATGGTGTTCACAATAAATTACGGATGATGATCTGAGATGAATTCTGAGGAATCGATTGACTGATCTGAAATATATTCCATGCTCTCTCGAATCGAATTGACTGAATCGAAGATCTGTAACTTTCCAGGAGACTCGATTATGTTTTTCGAATTGAAACAAATACTATATGGAGCTGGGAAAAGTGGTGAAATTGAGAGCGGCATGTTTTTAGAGTGTAGATAAAACAGTTTCGTAGCTGGACTTGATATAGATGGTAGACCAGGCACGTATACAGCTCTGCTCCATAGGGAGGGAAGGGGTGATTTACGAAAAAAATGCATATACAAATGCAAATGCTGTATACCCTCTGAGCTGCGTTCATCAACTACCTCTTGTGAGTTGAGTAGAGTATGATCTCCCCATTGGAAATATATCGATAATGACTTGTCAGAGTACCTGTTCATGAACCTGCCTGAATAGATGTCAAGTGTCACGACACGAGGTTGTTCGTTTTGAGGTTATATCAATGGATGAACAACCATTATGGATGATAATGTGTTATTATTTGTTAATACTGTGCTTGTATAAATATGCAACATATCTATTTGACACAGATCTGGATGATAAATATCAGAATATTCACAACATAACCCTAACAACAGTATTTCACCTTGTCATAAATGTCAGAGTACATCCATCGTTACTCTGTTCGGAAGCAGAGTAAGTTGATCTCACTCTGAGCAAGTTTCTTGACAATTGTGAGTCCATACTCAAAACTGACAGGGTATGTTCATGAACGCCTCAGAGTAAGCAAGCTCACTCAGAGTGAGTTTATGAACTTAGCCATCAGGTAGGGAAAACATGAGATCCAGTTTTTCGAATGATTCATGATTTCGATCGATGAAAACATGATTTCTCCAAGAAAGGGGTCCTTTTGTTTTCATCAAGAATTGAAAAAAAAAATCAATCTCGATAACAACATTCACATATCTCTATACTCAGACCCGGGATCAAGCAAAAATCACAGCGGAAAGGAACAGGCAGAAACATCGTATATCATGAAGATCGAATTGGAACACAGAACACTCATCAGCTTTCTACTCACGTTTGAATGAGAATTGTGTAGAAGTCAACAGTGTTTATAGAATGGTTTCCAAATTTTGAACTTTCAAGATACTATATCTGTTACTCTATATCACCTAACTAGTTCGTTAGGAGTTTTCTCATTTTATGAAACTTCCCATTCGAATCAAATTCAAAAAATTCAAATATGTGATGTGCGCCAGGGGCATAGCACTTTCGGTTGAACCGGAATTGGACCGTTTTCGGATTAACAGGAATTTTGTGAAAAATTTTGTGTTTGTACAAGTATTCATTTGAGGATGAACATCACCAAATTTCCTAAGTTGAACCTTTGAAGTGATTGAGAATTTTACCAAATCGTTTAGAGTATCAAAGTTGAAAAAAAGTCAAAAAGAAGTTTTTTTATAGCACTGAGAGTCATTTTTTTTTTCGAATCAAACACAATCGAATTCTGCTTCAACTGATATAGGCGGGTTTCCTACATATCCATAGACTCTCCAAAGATTTTCGTCTTATAAAGGTTCCTTCATTAAAACGTTATGGACGTTTGTGCCCATATCCGGTATGACCGGAAGTGCTACGCCCCTGATGATATTCCATATGGATTGGTTCAAGTTGACTTGTATGACTTTTCATATTCTCCAAAATTTTTTTGCGGAAAAGAACATCGAAAACTCCTAACGAACGGGTTACGTAATGAACCCTGTATTTTGTCAATATCTAACTATATTTCTCTATGGATGTGTAGAGACAGATCAAACATAAAACAATAAAACTGTATCATCATCATCCGATCATAACCCGAGGAGCGCACGACCTATTCTCACTATTGATTGATGATTTGTGATCATCTTACTTGTTCCTATAGGGCTGCATGTTCCAGTATTTAAATATGCTCTCAAAAAAATATTTAGATGATATAAACGGCAAGATATATCTCTGTGGATATTCATATAATGCAAACAGTAACACTAGATTTTCTTTCTTATTATTCAACGCACAACCCAATTCTGCCAAATTTCGAGTTGTGACATTCTTGTCGCAAATCAGATATTCATGTTCACTCTACCTCACTATTGTATATGCAAGATCTCTCTAGGAATGAGCAATAAACTCTTATATCATTCGAAATCATCAAATATACTTGATCAGTATTATCGGTAACCTGATGATAGATAAACATGCTGTATTTTTCATGTCGTGTCACTATTTACATTTCGGAATCACCATATTATTTTAGATGTTAGCTCAATATATAAATCTCAATACATAAAAGTTTTCGAATCGGAATTTTCACGACCCACCATATGAGAGAAAAATAAGAATCACGCATTTTTCTTTCCTTTCGAGCAACTTGCATGCATGCATGCAAATGGAAATGTGGTTGATGGTGGCCCTCGAAGAGTGAAACGTGATATTGTGAACTGAAGCGTACCCAATCGAGGAGAATTTGGTATTTCTCAGAAAGATGAGCGATATAAGAAAAAGAAAGACTAGAAGTCTTCGTTTTACTCATTTGGTTACGGTTAACAATACTTGCGAATCAAAAATCATCTAGTTGAGCCTTTGAATATGCAACTTTCATCATTCAACACCAATCAACTAACCTCGTACCGTTTCTGGGATACTAATAGCGCAACGATTATATAATGGAAGGAGAAAATAAGAAGAAATGGCTTGTATGTAGCTTGGATCAAAAATAGGCTTGATTGACACATAATAAATAGACACGAAAATCAGTTGGATCGAATATTTCCAAGAGAATTAATGATTTCAGCGCATTACAAACTCATGCAGTATTTATGTATATCGCTGAGAAAGTATGTGGCACCAGATGATATTTCATTTTTGATGATTTGATACATGTGCTAGCCAATATGATGACAGAAATGAGAATCATATGGAATCAGTGTGCCATATCTTTGAGGATCCATGTAACATACAACAATCCTAAGATTTCTCTGACAGGAAACACTATTTGGAACATGTGGGAACACAAACCCAGCTGCCCTCTAGAAAACAAGTAGAGAAAGCAATGAAAGTTACCCACAAATCAAAATGTCACCTCCTGAAATGAAATGTTCATATTTCGATATATCTCATATACAGGCTGTCCCTCATTCGATGATATGCATGGAGATATCGAAAACCGTATGGAAAATACAGCTGATTCCAAATGGAGACAAAATTGCGTAATCAGAAGTCCAATAGTGGGAACTTCGAATTCGAACTTTGCTGTATATGTGACGGTTTCCAATCATGATTCGAATTGTAACCGAAGGAAAAATACCAATCAGTTCTTTCTATTGGAGATCGAGAAATATCAGATGTCAGACACGCATTTAGTCCGAATTAGTTCGAATCCGAGTAGACGACAACGGAAAATGAAGACTCATGATGCCTTCTGTTTCTGTCAGATAATTATACGGCGGAATAATCAGAAGACCCTCGGCAGTCGCATGTATCTGAACTCAGAGTTATTTACTTTTCTACTTTCATCGGGCATTCTGAGGATTTTTCTGCTTAACACTTACTTTGGAGATTTTGTGACATGGGAGAACTTTTCCTAAGCCGATTCTCAGATGAAGTCAAGCTGAACGAGTGGAGTGGAATATTCAGAACACTCATTACTTTGCATACGAAAAGTGGAGTTTGGTACGAGTAGACGAAGGGAATGGGAGAGATATATCGTAGTGATTAGTCAATGATAGTGACTAGTGACTGTGCGGATGAGCATAATGAGCGGAAATCAATTGTCGGGAAGTTTACTCTTCGTTCATCTTTCCAAGAAAGAACCGTCAAGGAGGAGTACGCCAGAGCCGATACCATATAGTTGAATCGGAAAGAGTAATGGGGTCATTATCCTTACCTCGCGTGCACATTTGAATCATCAAGAGTGGAGTAACCGACACAGTTTTGAAAAAACGCATCCATGATCTCATGATCACATCGGAAAATATCAATTTGAATAATCTCTATACTATGCATATCCTCCTGAATACCACCAAATTCTCCAAATCCTCAACATGAAAATACCAGAAGCTATGTAAGATGAATATGTTGAATTTCACTTATTATCTTCCTAGAGCATGAAATTTCCTGAATTTCAAAACATGCTCCCGAAAGGTTGACACGAAAATTGTCGGAATTGATCTTGAATATGTGTTTAAATGGTGGACTTAGATTGCCTCGATAGCTGTTTTGACATCTTTCCGGAAGAAATTCAACATGGAATAATGAAAATAATAATAAATAAGATAAATAGTATCATTCATTATCACACAAGTTATATCAATAATCAGCTCGACATATATAATAGAACTGGAGATCACCGTCTTCTCATCGGATGTTCTTCCACTCAAATAACGTTCACACAAGGAGATATGATTAGGTATTGAACTAGAATAATTATGGGCATTACAGTGTCGAAAAAAACGAAAACGTTTTGCAGAGATAAAGTGTTCTTTTTGTGGTGGAAACGGGAGCAGATTCGTTGCCGAAACGTCCACTGAGATGAGTAGAAATTTTATTTTCATCAAATATATTCGTATTTCAAAAATTTTCCATAAGACAAGGGATCACTGACGAATAGAGAATTTCTTTTTTAGATATCTGAGGGCAGATCACAAACCTGACCTTACTACATTGAAATGATATTTTTCAACTTCTAGTTTATTTTTCAGAAACGAGGAGAGGAAATCCCACAAAGAAGCTTCTTTCATATGGACGGCGCTGTCAAATGCGGGAATCTATGATATCTCGACTCGCAGTTAATAATGATAACAATGATAATAATTCTCCGATTCACATAATAAGGGTACAAAAAGAAACAAGCGAAAACAAAATTATATCACGGAAACTACCAATTTGGTAGTTTCCGTAGATATAGTTGTCAATATATTATCATGTATTGAGTACACAATACAGAGACCTCTGTTATTATTCTTGAGCGAGAGGAAAATTGAAAATCAGGAAGTCATACATTCTTGAATTACGACATACTGATACAACACTTCACAATACCTATTCATTGATAATATCGTAGAACTTTCAAAAAACCTATGAAACATAATCGTATTCAAAATTCATCTCAGCTCACCAAAATCCATCAATTGTTATATACGTATATAATGACGTCGTATGATCATCCAGGAGATATTTTTTCAATCGTTTTTAAAACGCAACTCCATTGGAAGATTTTAGGTGATGAGGGAATGAGGTTATGAATATTTGGAGAAATGAGAGGAGAATGACCTTCGGAAAATAGTAGTTCGGTGAACAGGTAGCGTTATGACGTCTTTGAAATGTTATTCCTCTTGTGAAATATGGAGGCGTTTTTGTGAGAATGATTCTGTGGAATAGACGAGCTGAATGAAGTAATCTCTTCTTCGTCATATAGAGCCAATTATGTTTATGGGATATGTTTTCTCGTCGTCTGATACCATGTATCAGGCCTGGACATGAATCTTGCTCAACCTATATGCGAAGAATAACAACAGAATGAATGCTTTTCACAATAATCAAAACGAGATAATACCAATGCCTCACAGAGGATAGCTTGAACTTTTCTGTTTGAGAATTGCCTACTATGATATCATCGATTCATCGTCGATTAACAGACCCAAATTCGTATTGTTTTTGTGTAATTTCACCATCTCCTACAATTATTCGCACCTTATCCATTGAGAAAGTTTTCTGATATTTGGAGCCGAAAACCATCAAGGTTGTGTATTCACGTTCAGAAAATGATCTTTGCCAATTTGCCAATTAGTGTCATCAGTACATAAGTTTCAATTGCAATGGCTCGAATTTTTGAAATCGAACGTATGAAGAGCAAACAAATGTGGACCCAATATTGATCCTTGAGGGATACCAGCACTTATATGAAGAGGATGTGATGACATTTCATCGATTTTGAGAGTTTGACTTCTCATACTGTAGCATGTAAATTTCCACTACTGTATATTTTGTCTGATTCTATACTATTCTGTACTGCTGAGCACATCTGACAGGATATTTTGTCACAATAACAGGGTTAACATTTTTCAATAACATAAATTGAACTCAATCTGCTTCATATTATTCAATTATTCTCAAACCTGATATGTGGATACACTCCTGAGATTTCACACTGTTCATAAAATAAAATACTATTTCTATAAATTCGTTGATATCTCTTGCAATATCTGCTTTGTTGTGATCCAAGTAGAAGGATGATTCGTATGGTTTTTATAGGAACTTATCTGAAAGAGATTAATAATATTAAGTAATATGAAATACCATTTCAGAGACATTGTCATACTCACATTTCACACTGCTTTTTCCACTTGAAACTTCATCACAGTAGGACCGTAGGTATTGGATTTTCCAGGAATGCTGAGGCGGATGGTTTCACTAGGAATTGAACATTGTGAATCAATTAACTTCGTTTAGCATTATTTTATTGATTGATGCATTTGATAAATTTCAGCTTGATGTTTTGATTTTGTTGATCTGTTATTTCGCTTTACGTCAATTAGCTGTCGGTCATGTCAACAGTGTCAAACTTGTCATGCACCAAACGCCGATTCGGATTGATTCATCGCCGAGCCAACTCAGACCAAGGAGAGTAGAGTTTATAATCTTCGAATTCAGCCGAGTATTCGTGAAGAAGGTGTGACGTCATTTAAGTCATCAATTCTGATTGGTTCAGATAGACATCTGGGAAGAATCAAGTCTCTGGAGGGAGTAGCGATAACGTCTTTTATTTTGGATATTCGAATTTTCCGCCAATTTGAGAAGCGGAAACTGTTAATTTGTTCTCGAAGTTTCTGGAAATTTGGAGGAGGGATTTCTTTTCCGGTCGTGAAACAAGAGCTTACTTCAGAGAATTCTTCGTGGTGGTCAAGTGCCATTTTTGTGGTGTGAACCGGCTTCTGAAGTCTTGTACCGCCTGGCGTTCTGGATCACATCAGGATATCCTGGATTTGTTGCTGATCTATAAGGACTGCTGGACTCTACCGATTTTATGGTTTTGGTTTAAGAGGCAGGATCTCCATGGTTCATCACCCAGGCAGCCACGTGCCTACCTGCATCGTCATTACGGCCATTTCAATCCCCAACCCTTCATAGAAGAGTTTCTACCGGAAGTTTTCTACCGGGAGTTTTCTACCGGGAGTTTTCTACCGGGAGTTTTCTACCGGGAGTTTTTACCGGAAGTTCTACAAACGGGAGTTATCCTACCAGGAGCACTATTCTTCCCAGGAGTATAATTGCTCGACCAGGATCTGTTAATTATACCAGGCCTTTGGTGGCTATATATGTAGTCTGGAATCTGGAATCTGGATAACGTCCCCCACTTGTTTCCTGATGGATTTTCAAGGTGGAAATACGACAACTCTGCCAATGTCATCTGACATCCAGGGATGTGAAGTCAGCACCCCGCTCTCCGCCAACCCTCCTGTCAGCAGCTTCATCTGGTGGCACTAAAGCCATTTATCAAGGATAACTGGTGTAGGACACACCATACAGGTTTTTGACATGAAAATATATTTTTATTTTTCATTTTTATTCACTCCTAATGCCCATTGCTAGTGTGTATAACGGACCATTTTTAAATCATAGCCAGGCCATAATTCATGAAATCACACATGAAAGGTATATACTTTCCCTCCACATAGTATATTATGCGCTGGTAGAAATTTTCCATATTTGATATTTTTTAAATCTGCTATGACTATAAAACGTCCTTACAGGAGCTCTTGAGCTTTCAAGTACAATATAAGTTTGATTTATATATTATATTTTCATTCACATAATAGCAAGCAACAGTGTATATTTTCTTAACAGGAACGGGTACCTGATATTTCTTGATTGTGCATATTATTTGTCGAAACCTGTGATATATGAGTCCTATCTCATAATTAAATGTTTTATTTGTTTATTGACATGACACTCCAACTCACAACATCTCTAAGGTAAATTTAGGTCTTTTAGTCTGGGAGAACAACTAATATTACTCATTATCTGGTTGCTCAACTTTCCAGGTAATATTTCATTTGAATTAAAAGTTGCAGTGGCACCCCATCTTTTTGTTCAACTTTATGATTGCTAGATAACTGAATTTTTGCTATTTCAACTCATTTTGATAACTCGAACCCATAGTGCCTACTGACGAAGAGCTGCCGTTCGCGAATGCACCTATTTTCCATAAAAGTAGGGCTGCAATACCAAGGTAACTCTCGCAGAAATTGACTTCTGGAGATATACCTATATATTTCAACGATACCCATATATTTATTAACGAAAAGTTAGGATCCAGAGTATCAAAGGCTCTCGAATAGTATATCATCAGTATATCATCAGTGATAGACAGCAATATTACAACCATAGAATCTCATTTGACAACGCCGTTCATATGAAGGAAGCTGGATCTAGATACCTTCCTCGAAGATTCTGAAGAGCGTTGATTCAACTTCTGCCAGGAAGGTTTTCCTTCTTTTTAACTTCTTGGATATATCCGATTGGCTATAATGCCCACTCAAAACGGCCCGAGAAGATAAGGTTGACTTTCATAATTTTTCCTGGATTATCTCTGGAATTGTAGGTTTGCGCACGTTTTTATTGTGAAATTCAGGTTCTTGAAGTCAAAATACATGTGTGTGCCAGGAAAAAAAATCGCAGAAATATACCCACCGCATGATTAGTGCAATACCTATACTTGTTATGGAGAAACAATTATGTTATACTAAATTCACCTCATGGTATGAACTTTCTCAATGTGAACTTGATTCAGTTTACCAGTTCTTTTCAATTTCACGTTTCCATTCACGACTTTTCCTTCACAACATTAGTATGTCGATTTCGGTCAACTGATTGATCGAATGACTGTTTGATCTCTCTTGTTGAGAATTTGGCTTTTGACTTTCATCTCTTCAAGATTTTATAGTCTTCCATCATCAATGACTATAGAATACATGAACGATTTTTCATCTCCAACCCGTACGAATATCTATCGAGCAATCTTCCATCAAGCTTCTATAATGCTTCCACTCCATTTTATTGTCTCCTCCAGAGATTGGGGTGTTTACGATCGATAATTATCATAAAAGTGTTGTGAACCAGGGAACATTCCGAACAAACAAACACGCCAAAAATCCAGATCCCAATTCCATCAAGTTATTTTCGATGAGATAACCGGGTTGATTGTCTGAACTGGAACATAAAACATAAAAGAGATTTTCTGAAAGCGTCTTCCTCTCTTTCCTGTCATTCCAGCTCCTCTAACGTATACTAATCACGATGCGGAACAATAATTGAATTAAACGCTCTCCTCGAATCGGTTGATTCTCACGTTTGGTGAGGAATTGCTTTCAGTGCCTACTACATCTCGGAGTTATTGAGTGTCTACTACGAAATCAATACCCACTCCAGCATAGATTTCAATCGAATATGAAATCGGAAAATATTCTGCTATGCTATCGTAATAACTAACTTGCATCGATGTGTGAGCTGTTCAAAATATCACCGTCGCGATCTAGAAACTCAGCGTGAACAGAATTCGAAAAGTTAAAAATCGATGCTATTAGGTGCTAACGGTGCAATTCCATCAAGAGATTTCGGTCGATTAGTTGCCAGAATCCGTATTCCGATTGCAGGATTGGAAATGAAAATAATTTGATGATGCCACGAACCATTTTCATTTCTTCCACATCCTGTATCCTGAAGTATACCATGGTTTGATTCGACTGTTGTGATCAACCACTACTCAAATAAGATATTTTTTATAGTGGGAATCAATGTTATCACGATTGGAACTCAAAGAAATATTGCAATATCTTCCTCCTCTCCCAACATTCCTCCGTTGGCTTCCATCTTTCATCCCTTTCCTTCAATGTTGTCAAAAGATAAGAAAAATGGGGTAAAACTCTTTCCTTTCGGAGTATCCGAGGAGAGAAAACTTGAGAAAGGAAGTGGAAGTAGGTATGTGTGTGATTATCCTATAATTATTGACTATCCTCATGAATCTGCGGATTATTCAGATTAGTATGATGGTCATGAAGGATTCGACACAACATCGAATCATTATTATCATGTGAGACACATGATATCGAAACGACGAGAGATATGATCACTTTATTTCAGGTTCGAGCTTTGAACCGCTTCACGCATGACATCACTTCGTGACAAGAAGAAGAGAAGAAGAATAAGTGGTTGCAGTCGGAATGAGCAACGGTCCTCATATGTTCCATCATACAAACCATGGAATTAGGATGTTGAAATCCGGCTGTATTGGGTTTCAAATTTGACCGAATCATAATTGAAACCATCGAATATGTGAAACAATAAAATTTACATAATGAAATGTTTCATTTCCCAGAAAGTCTTTTGAATTTCAAATAATTTGTTTGTGAGTATTGAAGGAATAACTGTTCATACCATTTTTCGAAACATAAAATAAGATGATTACCGATGAGAACCTGTTTCTTGTCTTTGAATGATTTTTTTCTCGTTAGCATTTCATTAATGAATAATTAATCAAAATATCATCCAACATATGACTGAATTTCATGCATAATTTGAAATCCAGCAAATATAATTGAATAAAATTGATTGTATTTTTCTATATTATATATTCATGGGATATGAATCTGATGAAACACAGTGAGGAATCTTGAAGGTTGAAACATCAGTACGAATAGACACAAGTATTCATTCAATAAAAAACAATGAGTTCGAGATTTTTCGACATTGAACATTTTGGATCACCTGTGATTTAATGAAAATGATGTTCTTCCTCTTGATATGTATTTCGGTATTTTCTTTCATTCTCTCTGAAAGTGGAAATAATAGTTATTTATGGTACTAGTGTGTTATGTTGAAAATAAGTAACTTGAGAAAGATTTATACCACGAGGCCGTTAGGCCGAGTGGTATAAATTCTCAAGTGACTTAGGAAACATAACACACGAGTGGCATACAATGTTTTATCCAACAAGTGGGAGAAATCATTTTTTATGAGATAATAATTAATAAGTTTTGTGATCAAATCAAAGCTACTTGCGTCTCAATACCCTGTATATGTCGGAATGACTTGACAGTGACTTTTTTACATTTTGGTCAAGGTAGGTTGTTTGTTTAGTTGCCACGGGCATAACACATTGTTGCAAATGTTTAAATGAATTTTGACACTTGTCAGTTTTTCCTGCAGTAAAAGAAACCTTTTTTGAAGAAAAAAACGTATAGAAAATGGAGGAAATCGATGAAAATTACGTTCCTGAGGATATCCTTACGGAAGCGGAAGAAGCAGCGATGCAGATTTTGCCAGAAAAGTCCCGAGATGCTTACGACAAGGAGTTCAAAATGTTTGAGTCTTGGATGAATTCACGGAAAATAAAAGGTATCGACGAAAATGTTCTATTGGCTTATTTTTTACATTTGCGAAATAAATTAGCCCCATCGTCTCTGTGGACCAAATACTCGATGCTTCGCTCGACTATTCACCTTTATAAAAAAACCGACATTTCGAAATATGGCAAACTAACAAGCTTTTTAAAAAGCAAATCACAGCGATACAAACCAAAGAAGTCCAAGACATTAGAACGACCTGAAATAGAGAAGTTTTTGAACGAAGCTCCCGATGACGAGTACTTGTTGATGAAAGTGGCTTTGATAATGGGGATTAGCGGTGCTTGTAGATGCGATGAATTAGTCAATTTGAAAATAGAAAATATTCAAGACAAGGGGAAATATTTTCACATAGTTTTGCCAGACACTAAAACCAAGAAATCGAGAAGTTTCACCATACTTGAAGAAGGATTTCCAGTCAACCCGATCAATTTGTGTAAAAAATACATGACTTTGAGACCAAAGAATACTAGTTCTTGTTTGTTTTTTACAAGAATGGGAGGTGCAATATTTTTGAAATTGGAGGAACCAGCGCTCTACACCGGTCACTGCCTGAGAAGGTCTTCGGCGACTCTTTTGGCCAATGCAGGGGCTAACATGACTACTTTGAAGCGTCACGGAGGATGGAAGTCCTCGACGGTAGCAGAAGGATACCTAGAAGAATCGGTGCATAACAAAATACAAATTGCAGAAAAAATACAAGGTTCCAATGTGTCGGCGTCTTCCAGCACTATCAGCAGTTGTACCGATATGGGAGCGTCTGGTTCCAATGAACCAACCAATTTTACAATAACTTCAAATTCGAATAAACCGTTAGCTCTTTCGTTTAATTTCAATATCATTGTGAATTCTGCTTGAAATGGTAATAAATGAATAGAATTCTACTTTGAATATCAACGTGACACTAGTGTGTTATTTGATAGTTTACTTATCTAAAATGACATTAATAATGACAGTCATAACTGTCATGTGTTGGATAAAAAATATATTATTATTTGTGTTATCATTTCGCATTTTTTACAAGATGGTTCTATTCAGTTCGCTCATTTTGGAATACATCAGAGAGAGAATGTTTTTTTTTGCTTCATTACCAAAATCAATATTTTCAGCTGCATTCAAATTCTTGAGGTAGTTTTTCTCATAATTTCTGTCGGGTTTCCAGTTCAGTCCAGGTCATTGGATTCTGGTGATGACTCCACTGTAGGTTTCAGTTATTCACCATAATTCAAATAGTCTCTCCAAGGAAGAAGGAATGGTCACAATAGTCTGGAAAGTAACCTAGCTTTTCTGTTTCTCCTAGCTTGTATGCGAAATGGAACCATCTGAATTTTCTTTCAGATTCTCATCTCTGAATACCTTCACCCAATTATGCATAGATTATTCCAAAAGTATTGTTGCAGTCTACATAGTCATCATCTGTATGATGTTTCGATGACTTCAATGGAAGAAAAGTAGAGCAACGACACCCTGATGAGTTCACATATTTGGAGCTCAGCCCACAAACATACGCTAAGGCTCTTAGATTCAATTCAGAAGAGAGCTATTCGCCTAGTCGATGATACAACACTCACCAAATCATTGACCTATCTAGAACATCGTAGGAAGGTCGGCAATCTCTGCCTTTTCTATAGATACTTTCACGGTCGGTGCTCAACGGAGATATCATCGTGATTCCTAATAGACAAACCAGACGAGCTCAGACTGGTCACCCCTACAATGTCAGGCTCGAGACCTGTCGAACATCGCTATACAGTTAGGCAAAGTTGTGGAGTTCTTTGCCTAGTGAAGTCTTTCCTGATGCTTACAACCTCCAAACTTTCAAGAAAAATTCGAACACCTTCCTTCTCTCCCGAAATTCCACCTCTGGCTGGCACGATGTTCCTCGAACATTTTAGGTTCTCCACACATAAACACACACACAGTTGTCCACAGATAAAAAAAAAGTTCTCACTTCTTTTATTACTGTATACTTCACAACGAATGATGTTTTTAAGTAGGAAATCCAAATGAATACCTGGGAAATAGAATTGGGAGAGAAATACTTTTCGAACGAATTCGGAACGATTTGAACGTATTGATATATTCCTTGATCACGTGAGCTCCAACAGAAATTTCTCACGGAGTGAAGTATAAGGTTCGAGAGAGACAAATATAAAACATGCGCGTAGGTTAGTCTTCCCAGTTATAGTATCATCTTCTTCATAGTACGACCAAATGAAGTTTGTTGAAAATAAACAGAAATTCGAAATTTTCGAAGAACACGACACAACGAAACAGTGGATGAGTTGGAGAAAATATTTGGGTGCCGCACTTTCATCAAAGAATCGCATCAAACTTTGAACAACCTCACCATATATGTCAATATCCTAGCAAAATACTCTCAGGTGTGGGACAAGACTTAGCTATATATGTATACCCTTTTCAATATGAATCATGAGGTCTACATTTGAGTATCTTATAATACATAGTGATTCGGATAGTATGGACCGAGATGAAGAAAAATAGGGAAGATAATTTGTGAGAATTCAACAAATTGTTCGAATTGAATGTATGAACAATGAATTAAACTGAATTAATGAAGTTGAGAGTATAATCACATAGAGAACCTTCAAAAAAGATCTGCTGGACTTCATACAAATCTTATCAATGTATATTAATGTAATGTGAATTAGAAGTATATTACGTAGTGGCAGAATCTATGAATAACGACGGTACAGAAGGTTGAGGAAAAGTTTGCAGGACGTTAGTAAAAATTTCGATAGTTCTCCAAAAAAGTGTACTGAAAATGATATGTTATAAATTACATCTCCATTCTGATGAGCTTTTTGATGATCTGAAATTTGTGAAATATAGTTATGTGAAGTGCGTTTTATTATACACCTTAATAGTAACACCTACCTTAGTAAACCCAAACATGCACATAATATAAAGAACAAGGAAATAACGAACACATATTAATGGAAATCACTATTCATTTTACATGTTCAAATGTTGGATGATTGAAGTGCATGTTTTCGCTCCTGCTTGTGTCATCGATAGGACTGTGGAGGCAAAGTAGAGGAGCTAGATTGTTACAGTTGCCCCATCACAACACACAGATTGCATGTTCTATTATCAATTATTCATCCAATCTATCATACCGGGTTCTGCGTTATATAATCATAATTTATGCACATCGTCATCATAAAACCTGATATCTATTGCTTAGCCACTTCAGTATGCACTTCTATGATAAGTCATTATTATACCAAGACTGTTTCAACTGTGAACTCTGTATGTACACACAGAGGGGTATTTTATTCAGTCCAGTCCAGTCTTGAAATCATATATGAATGAGGAATGATAAGTAAATTCAATGATATAAAGGTATCCTTGTTTGTGGTCACGATTAATGACGACTCGAATGGAATTCTATTGGATATATGTTTCAGATTCAGAGGAGGTTTATGTCTCTTTATGATCTCTCATGCCATCTTGAGGAGGAACTGGAACCAAAAGAATTCGATGTAATGTGGCTCAAGATCGATAACCACAAACAGACAAAGTTCATCTGCTGCCTTTATCTATCACCAAACGAACCAACTCCTGGTGACCTCTTCGAATTCCTTTCTCTGAAACTTGATTTCATCCAACAGAATCACCCAGCAGCTGAAATCATCATCATGGGGGATTTCAATGTCCACAACTCCACCTGGCTCAAATTCTCGAACAAAACAGACGACGCAGGACGTCTGGCTGAGGCTTTCGCTATCACCTATGGTCTTGAGCAACTGATAAACGAACCCACTCGGATCCCTGATATCAGCAATCATTATGCCAATACGCTCGACCTGTTCCTCACTAACAATCCGGAACCGTATGAAGTGAAAGTCCGTGCACCACTAGGAAACTCAGACCACACACTCATCTCCACGATATGTCCTTACATCACTCCGCGAACCAGTCCAACACCCCCACGCACTGTCTGGCATTACAATTCAGCCGACTGGGATGGCCTTCGCATGTTTTTTTCTGAGTTTCCTTGGAGGAGAATGTGTTTTGAATCGGGAGATCCTACGCAATGTGCTGAAGAGATCTCGGAAATCATCATGCTGGGAATGAAAACTTACATACCACATAGCACCAAATCACGAACCACTGGTGAACCATGGTTCAATAGAACCTGTTCTAGGGTTGTCGCACTGAAGCAAGCAGCATACCGTCGTTGGCGCAGAAACCCAAGCCCTCAAACTAGAGCTGAATATGTTGAAGCTAGGAATACATGCAATCGAACGATAGATGAGTCTAAAGAGGCATACAACACGAAAATAAGATCGAAGCTCATAGAGTGTCCAAATGGTTCCCGTTCATTTTGGACGTTTGCCAAGGCAATCGAGAGAAATTTCACTTCTAGCTCATTTCCTCCCCTCACAAAGGATGATAATACATTGGCTATAACACCTCATGAAAAAGCCAACACCTTCGCCAAAATGTTTGCAGACAATTCTACCTTGGATCCACGAAGCCAGGAACTTCCCAAAATCGCTACCATCGATAACCGTATGCCAGAAATTGACTTCCGGCAACGCACAATCAGACACATTCTACTTAGCCTCAACGTCAAGAAGGCTATGGGGCCTGACGGAATACCGCCTATTGTTCTCAAGAAATGTGCCCCAGAACTAACACCAGTTCTTTGTAGGTTGTTCACCCTTTCGTACAAACTCGGCGAATTTCCTTCTAACTGGAAGAAAGCTAGGGTCCAACCGATTCCAAAGAAGGGCAAGAAAACCCTCCCTAACAACTATAGACCGATTGCACTACTATCTGTGATCTCTAAAGTAATGGAAAAAGCAATCAACATCGAGCTCATCCGATATCTAGAGAGCTCAAGAATCGTGAACGACCGGCAATATGGCTTTCGTCACCAGAGGTCAACTGGAGATCTGCTTGCCTATGTGACACATAAGTGGCAGGTGTCAATAGAGAAACATGGGGAGTCTCTGGCTGTAGCCTTGGATATCTCCAAAGCATTTGACCGAGTTTGGCACCAAGGCCTCCTAGCGAAACTTCCGTCATATGGTTTGCCGCCCCAACTGTGTCTTTTACTATCGAGTTTTCTTGCAGATAGATCACTCTACGTGGTGGTAGACGGGGTCTCGTCTGATACAATGACGATCAATGCTGGTGTTCCACAAGGCTCTGTCTTGGCACCAACTTTGTTTTTGCTCCACATCAATGATTTGTTGAATGTGACCTCCAGCCCAGTTCATAGCTTTGCGGATGATAGTACACTTCATTCCGCCTTTTCCTCTAGAGCCCCTATATCATCCAATGAGGCCAGAGGTGCAAGGCGAAGACAAGTTGATGCTTTAAATGAGGATCTGACAAGAATTCTGAAATGGGGATCTGAGAATCTACTACAGTTCAATGCAACTAAAACTCAAGCTTGTATGGTCACCAAGAAGGCTGATCACACAATGCCCAATTTGATGATGTCGGGTACCACTGTTCCTATGAGGTCGTCAATATCCATGCTGGGTGTCACCACCAACAGTGTTCTCTCATGGGACCATCATGTGATGTCCATTGCGAAAACTGCTTCACAAAAACTCGGTTTTCTTTTCCGTGCGAAGAGATACTTCACATCCCAGCAACTGCTTATGATCTACAAAGCACAAATTCGACCTGTCCTGGAGTACTGTTCACATGTTTGGAGCTCAGCCCCCAAACATACGCTTAAGCTCTTAGATTCAATTCAGAAGAGAGCTATTCGCATAGTCGATGACACAACACTCACCAAATCATTGACCTCTCTAGATCATCGTAGAAAGGTCGGCGATCTTTGCCTTTTTTATAGGTACTTTCACGGTCGGTGCTCAACGGAAATATCATCTATTATGCCACCACGCGCGATTCCTAGTAGACAAACCAGACGAGATCAAGCTGGTCACCCCTACACTGTCAGGCTCGAGACCTGTCGAACATCGCTATACCAAGCATCATTCATCAATAGAACGGCAAAGTTGTGGAATTCTTTGCCTAGTGAAGTCTTTCCTGATGCTTACAACCTCCAAACATTCAAGAAAAATTCCAACACCTTCCTTCTTTCCCAAAATTCCACCGCTGGCTAACACGATGTTCCTCGAACATCATAGGTTTCCCTTTCGTGTTGTCCACAGATAAAAAAAAAAAAATATGTTTCCCCGGGTGGTTGACACGAGAATTAAACTTTTGTTTTTCTGAACGGTGATGAGAACGAGGCCTCATAAGATCCAAGAGAGTTTTCCGACTCGGTCATAAGTTGGTGGTGCCCTAAATATTCGTTATTTTTTTTTTCGTACTCATCCTTTGTCCGACTTAGTACCGTTTTGTAACGATTACCTTTGCGATCATTATACACTGAACATTGTATACTGTTTTGGTGAATAAACACCACCTACCCTCCACACATCGACTAGTTTTCAGATACCACTTTTGGATAATTCTGTGAATATACTCCGATTGCTATGAAATCTGGCATCCACTCTGCCTCAGACTCATACTAATGAAATATTTTTTTTTTTCGAAAAATTTATAACAAAATCCACTTTCATGTTTGATCGTGAATTGCCGAAATTTGAATGAGAAATCTAGAGTTCGAAATTGCAAATGAAGTTATCAGATATTTTCTAAAATTTGTATCACTCCGTTGTCTGGCCGACTGAACTCCAGAATGGATTTCACATATTATACCCGTGACTGGAATGCGAAATCAGGGGATAAAAATAATGATGGAGCTTCTAATAATTCGTGTTATGTCATCATGTCCATGGAGTCATTAGTGAAAGGAAAATCTCTCTCAACATCGTTCCGAAACACCTGTTTCCATCTTACTATTTTTCGTTCAGATATTGCAGATTGCAGTGGAAAAGCCCAATTTGAGGTATAAGTATTTATGCTTTCCCTAATTTGAAATAACGACGTACTTGCCTTTTTTATTTTTATGAATATGTAACAGCAAGATAGAATCGTTTTATCCGCAGAGCTCTTCAATTTGGCTGCATAATATCTTCTTTCATACTCTGATTCCATTCATGAATTCCAGGAACATGAAAGGATAGATTAAACGTTATGATTCTTGATATTAACCTAACTGGGTGTTTTTCATGATAAGTGGAGGATTTTATTTCATTTGTGTTTCACTCACCCTCTCCGTAGAACTGATACTCAAGTGTTGGTTATATATCTTCACACTGTTTGTCATAATTTCATGAGAAATTGAGATTGAAATTATGCACAGATGTACTTATGTATTTTATAGTTATCAATATTGACTATCAATGACCGTCAATTCTGTGTGAAGATTCTTATTCTTTTCTTCGAGTTCTGTCAAAGCTTATATTTGATATGATCCAATAAAATATTATCAATTCCCTGGAGAAAACTCTGAGAGAAACCTATTTCTTTCGAAATTTCAACCTTTGAATGTTCACATTGGTCTTTGAGTCATTAGTATTTGGTTCGCCACTTCAAGGATGATGGAGGCCAAGTTTCCTCGTATATTGCCAAGAAACTTAATTCCTTCCAAGAAAATGTTATTCGGCATGATGATAATATTCCTCTACGTCCATATAATGCACGTTATTTTGAGTAACTTTCTATGTTAATGTCGTAATTATTCAAGTTGAGTGTGCTCTATTGCTTGAGAAATTGCTTTCTTGATGATACTGATTCATTTTTCACCCAAGGACTTGTGAAATGAGCCAGAAGAACTCATTCGCCATGCGAGAGAATATGATGGTCTTGAGAACCTAATTCTTTCATGGGCACACCAATTGAATCGAATTGAATTTCATCTGAATAAACTATAATACGTACAGACAAGATCATCTATTTTACTGCTTTTTGTTTATTTCATGTACATATTTTATTTTCAGCCATTCCTCAATATAATTACTGCCATTCATGGAATGAATTGATTGATTGATTGAATGAAATTGATTGATTGATAAGTATTGGGAGATCATATACATATACAAGGAGTCATAAAAGGAGTTCTCAACAGCTTCTTTCTCTCTCAGCATTATGGTGATCGTTGAATCCTGTGTGTTCTCGAGAAAAAAAAAATATTTGAGGATTTACCATTGCCCTTATGTATTACTTGTAGCATTAGATGTACTCTATGGCCATGAAATATCATTTTTATTTCAATTTATTTGTTTATTGAGTACACCATGCAACAGCCGAAACGAATTACAGAATTCAGTGAATAAATCTGAAGTATGAAAATATTTATGCTCATGACATCAACTCTCCGAATGCAATCAAATATATATAATAATCAACTGATCGGCATGAAACAAGATTACTATGTCGAATTTGAAGCTTTTTCTTATTGAGATGAAAATCAAAAGAACGTGCAAGAAACAATCATATTTCCTTGCATCCTGGAGAGTGGTTATCATGACCTTTTTGAAGACATGACACAATTGTCAAACTAACAGTTCATAGTGACATAGTAAATTAATAGTATATTACATAACAAGAGCTGTGAATTGCATATTCTGCAGGAAGTGTAGAGATTCACTGCACGAGTGCGTAATCACATCACAACTCGAAATGTGAACTATACTTCTTCTACGACTACAGTGAGTCGGAAAGGTTGTGCCAAATGATTAACATTTATATCATCTATTTGTCAGAAAATGTCATTTGAGATAGCTGAAATGGTAGCTCATAGATGAAAGCAGGTGCATTGCAAAAAACCTACACTTATAACATCAAATTCCTAAATTTCAGGACTGCATGCAGGAGAGATTTTGAAGTTTGTTCTTCACAGCATCAGTTGAGTTCATTCACAGGAGTTGTTCATGATTGGGAACAAGCTATTCAGATTTGTGAGCACAGCCTCTTACTTTATTTCAGAGAGGATGCCTTTCAGAACATACGTTGAAAAAACTTTTCACATCAGGATGAGATAAGGAATACGTATTCGGAGTTTGTTGGACTCATTCTGACTCACCCTGTATATGTCACTATCATCTCATTCGTGAATTGGAAAGGAACACGTGAACTCAGTAGTGAGTGAGTATTATGGGTGCTCAGGAACCGATTTGAAGTGCGTCAGCCTACCGCATTCATGATGGTACTGATGTACGTTTGGATCATATTTCCATCCAAGTTCAGTCCTACATCCAACATTATTCAGTTCCTACATTATCTTCAGGAAAGTATTCATGAATCACTACACCAATGATTTCAGAAGTTTTTTCTTCATCACTTCAGAAGAAGAAGATTCAGAAAGGAAGTTGAGCCTTTGCGAATTTCTCATTTTCTCTAGATTGGCTTACTGCGACAGTATCTATGGGCCGGCCTACCTACAAACTGAAACTTCGCGACTGCAAAAAATACAAAAAAGCTGCACTAGATTTTTGTATGGAAACCGCAAGTATGACCACATCAGGGTCATACCAAAGGTCTCGGGATGGCTGGAATCGAATTATTGTAGAGAAATACACTCGCTCACTCTAACTCACGAAATTCTAACATCTGGTAACCCGCCTCATCTACGTATAAACTAGTTCTGGTGTCACACAAAAATTTCTCACGAAATGAGCATACACTACTGATTCCGAAGCATACCAAGACGATCTTTACCCGAAGATTATCCTATAATGCTGCCAAACTTCATGATACGATCCCTGTGGAATTCTAAGAACTTTCCCTGAAAAATTCCAAAAAACGATTAAAGGTCCTCTTTCTGGCAAAGCAGCTGAACGTACGACGACTCAATATTCTTCATGGTTATGATATATACTTATATGTTTTCACTTCTTGTATTATGTTGTTATCTATGGAACCGCTCTCAGCTTATCATAAAACAAGGCATACAGTTGATTGCATTTCATGTGTTTCTTGTGTTTTATGTGTATATTCTTCCGGTTGGGTTCGAAAGCAGTTCTTTATAGCTGAACCCCCCTCTTTCAATATTCAATATTTTGATTGCCGGTATTATCATTATGTAAGTGAATTATGGATGAAGACATATTATTATTATTACTATTATTATCATCATTGAACATCCCTCGTGTTAGCATTATGTCTCTGCTGCACATATCATGATCATTTCCATGATTTCGCGCAAATTTCGAAAATATTCCTGAATTCCACTATTTCTAGCTGTTTCAGTTCAAAGGATATGAATTCAAAATATCAAGTCATTCAAAAGTAAAGGAATACTTCAAATTCGATTCCATCAGCTTTTGGCTGGTGAAGTTGTGACCTGTTTTCCAGATTTCCTCTCAATCTGAGAAATTTCTTGAAGAAATCTCTTCATTCTGCTGATCCTAGTGTAAAATATGACCCCATGTAGACAACTAATGGGTAGGACGTGATAGATTTCGGTAAACTATCAGCGAGGATTTTGAGAAGGAATCGCTTGGAATTTTCCAGGAAGCCAAAGATACCAAGTCTCATTCTTATCATTTCCTTAATGGTTCCTACGTGAACATCGTTACAAAGAGCCGGTTTAGACAACTTAACAACTGAACGAAATTGGCTGGGATATCATCCTGCGGAAATGTTGTTTCAGGAATAAAGAAGCGATCTATCAAGATCGGAGAAACGCAAGCGTCATTTTGGAATTGTCGAGAGAAAGATATGAAAAGCATCAAAAGAAACTTCATAGAGAAGGATTATATGATGAAACAGGTGTGTCAGAGTTATTCTATGCAATTATTCTGTTGCATTACGATGTGAATCGTCATCATCGACCATTATTTCATTGTCCACTATGGTCATATGTGCCAAATTCATATTATTTTAACTCTCAATTGTTTATTAGTTGAGCAAAATTTTCTATTATTATTGCACGTGAGGCCAGGTCAAAGTCAGACTTTTCATGCCGGAATATGAAAGAATTCCATTAGAACATGTGTCTGGCAACCATTCGTTTCCGAGATAGAAAATCAGAACGAAAAAAAAATCGATTCATTTTCTGATGAGTGGGTATTTCTTTTCCATGGCTATACGATTGGATTGATGATCGGCCGAGGCTCAATAGATTTTTAGATTGTTACAGACATGTGAGTAGGTTATGTTTCTATGTTTCCTCTCATGAATGGATTGATAGTAACGAAAAAATCTGTAGGAGCAAGAAATTTTAGTTTCAGTTGATTCGACCAAAGAAACAGGAACATTCGAAATGGATTCAAAAGATGGCATAACAACAAACTTTGGGAATTCTATGGAATCGATAAATCTCTTCTTGGAAAAAATGGAAAAACGATTATTTAATAAACTTGAATACCCTTCATATCAGAAAAGAATCGTTTTCGGACATGTGTTTGTATATGAACCTCATTTTCATATCTTGACCCGGAGAAATACGAACGAGAACTCCCAAAGTTTCATGCAACAATATTGAGGAATCCTCTTCAGACCCCTCTGAATTGATGACACTTCCCATCGATTACAGTAATAATAAATGAGTAGTCGAATGCATACATTCAAACTGTGAGAATGGGCACTATGAAAACATATGTTTATGCTCGTGCATATCTCAGAATGTTCCTTATCATCATCTCTCAGAAAATAAGACATAATTACGATGTGAGAATACTGAAGGTATACTTTATGTGTTCATATCTCGCTCTGTAGTTCAATACAGGAGACATTCATGAGTTCATACTCACCACGTATTTTTGAATCGAATCATTTGAGTAGAACAAATGTAATATCTATCCTATAGTTGCCAACATGAATATCATTTGTTAGGAATGGGTACTGTAACACTGACTAGCCACCTACCATAACCAACGGGTCAATGGACCAAAGAGCAGTTATAATCGATGAGAAATATATCAACCTAGGTCTCAGATCTCTTAGACACGAGATCTTTGGTCGGAATTCGGTCCTCTGTATATTCGTTCTGATCCCCGATATTCCGAATATCGTGATTTGCAGAAAAACCCATTCTCATATATTCCACTGTCAAGAATATTATCTGGTGTAGTAGATGCTGCAGAAGTTATATTTTCAGAGATCATTATGAGTAGTTTGAGAGATGCTGCTTGTTAAAAAATGGAAATCAATGATACATGTAGATGAATTATTATATATTTTTTCAATCTGACTTAATGAGGATGGTGATGATGAGTTGTCTGCTAGTTAGAAATTGAGCCGACTCAGCTGAAATATAGTCCTATGAGAACGTTTTTTCTAGGGTAACGAAGCGATTCAACGAAATCCGGTCGAATCCAGAGCGTTCCTTAACTATTCCGCTGATTTTGCTGTAAGAAAAATATCCAAGTTTGATTTTCCGAAGCTGATTATTGAATCTGTTCGAGATGAGTGATGGGCAGAGAGAGAGCGAGATGAGATTTCATTCAGAAAATATCTAATTGAATCTTGAATAAAATCGAGATGAACAATTCAAAGAGTCGATGAAACGAACATATTTTCCTCATATCCTTCATTGAGGATGAAGTGTAAAATGAATCTGGGTTCTTCAATTTTCGATTCAGGAATTCTCTGGATCTTCAGGATGAGTACACACTATCCAAATTGAGATGGGTCGAATAAAAAAATCATTATTTTTTCATGAAGAGAATATTGATTAGCTTGAATCTTCACTCAAATATTGTTCATGCAGTTGTCAAATGACTGTTGCATGATACATTTGCCAATACGCAGCTCCTGAAAAACGGCACTGATCAATAGCATTGTTTGACCAACAGTTATTCAACTGCATATGGAATACTTCAAACTGACAATCTATGAAAGGACAATACAAATAATACAAATAAATAAACAAAATACAAATATATAATAAATAATACAAAAACTTGATGAATCAATTTTATCAAGTTTGATGAAACAACGTTGCATCTGGTTATAGTTATTGGAGATAATGTGATGAGGAATATTCATGGTTGAAAAATGAAGATACGTGGCAGGTGTGAATCGAGGTCAGCCGCCCCAACAATGACCATCAATGCTGGTTGTCTCCATACTAACGCTGTTTTTTCTCCATATCAACGATCTGTTGAATGTGATCTCTCACCCAGTCTTTTGCTTTGAGGATCTGAGTACACTTCATACCTACTTCTCCATTAGATCCCCTCTTCCTATGAGGCCAAACAAGCGAAGAGGAAACGATGATCTGAAAATCCAGTGGAGTTCAATGCAACAAAAACTCAAGCTTGTATCTTCACCAGGAGGGCGAATCATCTGATGGCCAATATGATAATGTCAAGTTACATTATTCCTGTCGTCATTATCCATGCTCAGTATCATCCTATACTTTATACTATATCCATCATACTCCACACCCCAGCAACTTCTCATGATCTACAAGACGCATTTCCATCTGTCCTAGAGTACTTTCCATATGTTCGGACTTCTTACCACATATATACGATAAAGCTCGTATATTCTATTCAGAAGAGTTGAGGCGGGTCACTCCTCTACATTGCCAGGCTCTAGACTTTGTCAAACTAGTAGAACGTCAAAGATGTGGAATTATTGGCAAGTGAAGTCTTACTTGAGGATTACGACCCCAAAAACTCTCGAGAAACACCTTTCCTCTTCTCGATCAGATGGAGAAAACAAATGTAGTTTTCATTTCAATATTCTCAATTTCCTCCAAGTGTGAATAACCAATCAATCATCGTTGGAATGTTATATTAGTGGACAATAAAATTCTGGACCCAGTAGACTTACATCTTAGTTGAGATTGTGAACAAAGATTTTGAAATATGTCAAGATTATAATTGCAAAACGACATTCGATTCGAAACATTATGTGAACAGAAGGTTGAAATTGAAGTCCAAATTTGTTGGATATGAGTAGAACTAGGAACAATCACATTATAATCTTCAAACTTTCAACCGTTTCTGCACATGTACGGTAAAAATTCAAGTTATGAGGATTTGGGGTGAAGTCTTCCTCTTCTCCTTTTTATGTCATTGCTGTGTAATTATTGATTTGGATTCGAATTTGATTGTAGTAGGTATGCATGAATTTCACTGAGGTGGTTCCTATCCGTTCTTTTATTGATACTGTTGGAATTTTGAGCAATGAAGGCCATCTCGCGAAAGGTTCGTTTTTGGTTATTTGGTTTAATTGCTAGGTTTCTCACCGAGTCATAACTCATGGGATGATTCATATTGTACCGACCATGTACACAATATATATGTATATACATCACAATTGTGGATTTCACGTCGAAAACACGAATTATTTTGACTTTTCCATCCACGTTTTGGACATGATATCATATATCACAGTTTTGGATTCTACGTCGAAAACACAAATTATTCCGTTCAAGCAGTTCTCGATATGCTGATATGACTCCACCTGTGGTTCAGTGTATCCAATCTATCCCATCTTCTATCGCGGTGGCATAAACCTGCATTGGAGGTGAGTTATTGTTAGATTATATTCAACATTAAAATATTTCTCTCTTGAAAGGTTTGTGCTCATTTGTGCATTGGTATCTTTTTGTAGTACCAAGAAAGAACTATGAAAACATTTTTCTTCAAAATGAGCTATTTATAAGAACTTTCATATATCTAGGAGCTCTTGTTTTCCCTTCTGTACCCTCTTCTTTCTGTCGGAATCTGCACAAGAGGTCTTCTGCCAGTCCGATCGATTCCATATTTTTGTCGAGCCTACAGTGCTATGTCGAGAGACCGACTAATATTCTAGTTGTACTCTACTGCTGGCACAGGCCGGTTGCATAAAGGTTCATTAAGTATTTAACGTCACATTGAATATTTGATGTAACGTTATTTATGGAATTCGGTTGCATAAACATTCATCATATACTTGATGGTATGTTAACTCAATTACCTGATTAACTTATGAAAATGCCCGATTAAGTAAAGAAGCAGTTGCACAAAAGCCAATCAACTTTAAACGTCACATCAAATCGCCCTAATCCTGGCAATAACTTAATCAGTGCTTGATGACTGATTATCAAAGTGACATCTGATTTTTCCTCCGAATAATTTTGAATATTTTGAAAAATCGGAAAAAAGTTGTTGGCGTTTGAAAGTATTCTTGTTTAATCGAAAGAGGTATGTAATGGGTGAATAAGATATTTATATATACATACATATATATACATGTTTCTCTGTTTTTCTTTTCAAATTGTCACATAGAATTTTCAGCTGCTTCCACTCTCTTGGTATGAGTTCCAATCGAAAGATATGTACCACATATCAGATATTATGGTAGACTATAAGTACTTTTTGAAAATCTCCAGCAGTGTTGTTTTTTCTGATTCCGTATAGTTTGCCCCTATGAGTATTGGGATGGACTTCTCAAGAGACTCATCGACTCGTCTCATTGCTGGTGAATAATTCCACTATTATTGGGAGTCATCTTGCACTCATACTTTGGTGCTTGTTTTTGTTTGAGTTGACGTATTTGTTATAACGCATAGACTTATTAACTACTTCTCGTGCTAGTGAATCAAACCCATTTTCGATCTCATAACCTGTATATATGTGCTGGTCCAGACCCTTCTGACTGTCCAGTTTTGTTAGGGCTCTCAAGCAGGCTTGGCTATACGAGTGTATTACAATAGTTTTTTGGGTGTCCCAACGAAAACTTTCCACCCGGATTTACTGGGAAATGACAAATTATTTTCGGAAACGCTAAAACAGATCGATTTTAATTTCTAGGTAGAGACATGTTAGTAATGGATTTAGTCCAGCAACTTCATCCCCCGGACGGTGGCGGCTACCCTCTTGCGAATCATCATAGGGAACGTGGGTCGAGTGATACATCATCTGAAAGCTCTTTTTATTCTCTATCCAAACGTGTATAATTTTTCCAAAATCGAATGAATGGTAATTGAAATTAGTGTTGTTGACAAGTTCAATGTAATTAGTCAATATCTCACCTGTTCTTATTCAAATTCAATTTATTAACTATTTTAAGACTCAATGAGTGGACAGATAGACAATGGCAACATCCCATCCGGTCAGGGAACCCAGTCACCCCACGAAAAACGAAAACAAATTAGTCACAACAAAGTAAGTAGCCAGGCTGGGACTATCAATTGCGAAGATCTTTCAACCAAGTATCAGCTTGATGTCGCTATTCGCGAATACAACAATACAAGCGGAAGATGCTCACCCCAATTGTGAGCGAAACGTCCAAAGGAACCTCCACCACAGAGGTGAACCGAAATGTATTTACATCTTCTTGAGAATGCCATCGATCTCATGATAACGGATATTATCGAGAACGATGGAGATTATTCGGCAGACAACCTCCATTTTCAACAAGATGGAGCACCACCTCATTATGCAGTAGCGGTTAGAAACTTTCTGGATGAACGATATACCAATCGTTGGATAGGGCGACGAGGACCAATTGAGTGGCCAGCTAGATCACCGGACCTCAACCCGTTGGATTATTTTCTATGGGGGCATCTCAAAAGCAAAGTTTTTGCCACTCCGCCAGAGTCACTAGAGGATCTACGTGGTCGAATTGTAAACGAGTGCGGCAGCATAACTCCAGAAATATTGGAAAACGTTCGTAATAGTTTCTAAAGTAGACTTTATCATTGTATGGAGGTAGGAGGGGCTCATTTCGAGCAATCAATAAATTGAATTTCGATAAGAACAGGTACGATATTGATTATTCAAATTAAACCTATTACCACACTAATCTCAAGTACCAGTCATTCGATTTTGAGAAAATAATGAACGTTTGGATAGAGAATGAAGAGAGCTTTCAGATGATGTATCACTCGACCCAAGTTCCCTATGATGATTCGCAATGGGGTAGCCGCCCCTGTCAGGGGGATGAAGTTGCGTGACTAAATTCATCACTGACATGTGTCCCCCTAGAAATCATAATCGACGTGTGTCAGCGATTCCGAAAATAATTTGTCAGTCCCCAGTAAATCTGTGTGGATAGTTTTCGTTGGGACACCCTGTATATTATATATTATAAGAATTTCTATTTGGGGTACTTCTGTTCATTCACCTGAGCTCAGTCAAAATCATATCTTTGGCTCGGCTCAGTGAACGCCAGATCCAGCTTTCTTCTGCTTTTAAGCATCTGTGTGAACGGTGAATTCTGCGTTGGTATGAGGAACTTATAGGAGGATGATTCTGCCAAAGCTGAATCTTCTCACTAATCTTCCAACTCTCCGTACACTTTGTTGTAGTCTCCGTGCATGTTGCTCAGGGGTATTAGCTCTCTGAACAATAACCTCTCCAAAACTGACCTGGCTTCGTCATGGATGTATGTAGGTAGTGGAGGCAAGTTGAGTGATACTTCTAGAGCGGCTGAGTTGTTTTCATGGCCCTGGTGACTCTCAAACACGTTTGTCTCCGGATGCTACCAAGCCGTCGTGTCTATCAATACTGCTGAGTCTTTGGCTTCCGGACCACCGATTCTCACGATTACGACATATCTCACATTCAAGAACCAAAGAGTACATGAGAAGCATTGAGTTTCAAGCTGAAATGTTGATGAATCCGAACAGTGAGAACGTATGACGTCGCAAGAGAGGTGCTAATTTTTTCTCAACCTTTCAACAACTACGAATCAGATTATATCGAAATAAGATAGTCAGTGGTAACCCTAACCCTTTACTGGACCGGCACTGTCTCAATCCTTTACGTAGCTCAACTGAAATCTCAACGGGCATCCGGACATAGAAGGAAAATGTAAATTATCCAAACAGAGCATATTCTTCGGAGCGGCCATTTGAAGTTCAACAGTGTTAAATGTTAATTACTCAGTCAATTGTTCTGCTGACTTTGCAATTCGCGACATTCGTTCCCACTTTGACATTTCAACAGAATTAATTAGTGTTTGAGAAATGGCAAGTCGCTGAAATCGCCCTAAGGCCAAAGAGGAATAGAAGTGAAAGCGACTCTCTTTTCATTATTTCATCCCCCCAACAAGAGATATTATCGGACTTTGACGTTATGCGTCGTCGAGAGTAGTTAATTCTGGAATTTTTCATTTCATGGAAGACAAAAACGGGAAGTTATGAAATCGATCTCATCATTCATTATCACGATGACTGATAATGGACTTTTACACACTCATTTAATTTTCGTCTGGAATCACCTTCGTAATGATGTTCTCATATTGAAATCATGTAACGGCATCATCCATTCGGAAAGTTAACTCACATGCTTCGATCCAAACTCAAATTGAAACACTGTCCAAATTCTCAATCAGACTGGTGATCGACCAAGCCATTTGGCGTATCTCAATTTCACAGGAAGACCAGAAGGATCACTTCCATCAACGCTACCAAAACACCTCAACAAAAATTCTCACAAATACGTGATAGAAACCAGAATACCCAATACCTGGTATTTCATAAACGCAACAGGAATAACATGATTGATTCATTTTTTTATTTTCGATATGACGGATTGCATCAATACTGCAGTCAAGGATATTGCCAGGGATGTCCTACGGAATCAATTTCCAGCACAACCGTTTTGCAAAGAAATTAATAATGCGTCAACGTGCGTTCAATTTGTGACTGTAGATTCAAAATAGAATTACTAACTTCGAAATTGTCCTCAAAAATATGGATCGTTTCTTGAAGAGAACTTTTCAATGTTCACTGTTGTTCAGTTTTTGTCGGAACAGATAGAAATCACTTGATTATTTTCATGAAGACAAGTTGAGGAATTGTAATAATCCATTCGAGATCAAGGGTTAGGATTCTTCCAGATCATTATTTCTACCCATAATTGCCTTGCCAGTCTTATGCGCATGGAAGAGTATTGTTTTCTCTGTCGAAAACTATGAATCCGACAGAAATATAGATAGATAGATAGATAGGTTTATTCATAGAATTTTTTTCAAGAATTCCACAACCGTCAGGTACCTAATGCTCATTCAAAATTGGGATAAAAAAATACAAAATACGAAATACAAGGTACATGAGTATGTGCATGAGATGAAGATACAATGCATTCCACTTCTGATGGCAGCACCCCTGTTTCTTCCGTGATTATTGAGGTAGGATTCTGGAAGTCACAAGGGCGAGATGAATACCAATGACCAATGACCAATGATCAATGACCAAATGAGGGCAATCTTCAGTATTTTTTTTTATTTTGTATTTTCTGACAACACGGAACGAAAGCCAATAATGTTCGAGAAACATCGTGTCAGAGAGTGGTGGAATATTGGAAAAGAGGGAGAGTATTATGTACTATCACGTGGAGCAAAATTAGAGTTAATGCCAAGACAGATCCCTGTGGATCACCAGCGTTGATAGTCGTTGTATCAGATGGGACCTATGCATGTTGGCATGTGAAACACACCAACGTATTCTTGCTTCATTTTCAAAAATTTCGATGTCCAAGAGCTTGAGTCGTGAACGGTACAACAAGAGGTACGCAGATTGATTCCAATCCAATCTTTGACGTCTGTGAGTGAAAAATCTGCACTTGAACAAGTCACTGATCTCATGACATTCCATGTCATCACTGGAAGCGACTGCACGACGGAGATTTTCTCTATTACGAAAACAGTTGCACGGACATCATTCTCCTCGCGTACTCACTTGTAGAAGGTCTCAGATCAATTCCTGTGAGATATCAAGTGACCGAGTGCAAGAGCAAACGTATAGCAGTTATTTCGTCCAACTGTACAAGGTACAAACATTTCTGTGAGAACAGAAGCAACCATCTAATTTTCCCTTCCTGAATGGTATGATGATCTCTTCTCCTACACGTTAGTCGAAAAAATGAATCAGGTAATGCTGCTCGAAGTTTTTGGATTGCAGCTGCATAGGAACCCGAAAATTCACCTTCAATCTCTGTTGCTAAGAGCCTGCGGATTCAAACGTGCTTTCACCATTCCCTATTCATACTTTGAGCTCACCTGATTCCATTTCGAAGCTGTATATCCGAGAGAGCGCTCATACCGCAAAACCTAGTGTTTCCTCTTCCTGAGGACTGTGGATGAAAAGTTGATGGCATCAGCCGTCTCGAACCACTCCTCATGGGGCTGCCACATATTTCTGTTTCTTGCAATGCTCTTCGTGAATAAATGCCTGGCAATGTGCTTGAGAACGCATAGCGATATTGACCTCTTGTCTTTCTCCAGCTTGAAAATTGTACAAAAATACTCTCATTGACTCCAAATGCTTTCTTCATGTATATTTATGAAGTACTTGCCATCGAAATCATATAATCTGATGTTTGAATCACGTTCATGAGTGAAAGGAAGCGGAAAATATATTGATTCAAAGTTTTCGGCTTCATTATCTTGCTCATCCACGGCCGTGATCTCGAGTTGGTGACAGATGTTCTTGAATTCAGTCGAATCAGCTAGTAAACATATTCAAATCAGAATGAATGTCATATGATTTGCTTTTAGAACTCATTCTCTGCATCATTAGGAGGTTGTTATAATTGTTTTATGTAATGGATACGTGGCGATGAATGAGGAATTTGGAAATGAATTCTGAGGTTTCTCTAGCAGTTTCCTTCTTGAAAGTGGTGGCCGAATGGCTCGAGCAATGACGTCACTGAATCTATCTTCTGCAAATATTGAAATATCGAATTTCCATAATTATTTTTCAAATGAGTACACAGTTTGAGTAGTTAGAGAAGAACGATTTGTGTCAGAAAGCAAGTTTGGATGATACCTAATGAATGATGAAATAATGTTTTTGCTGAACACGCTGATTATACAGGGTGGCCCATCGAAAACGTACCGCAAGGCAATACAGGCTGGAAGAGAACTTCTCGATAAAATCTAAAAACAGGTCAAGTTTGTTTGTCGGGGGGGTACATTTTGACGTTACAAGGATAGTTAAACCAACCCCTTAAGTAGGGGTGTCACCCCAACATTTTTTTCAAATGGGAAGGAGGGTCAAGCGATACCTCTCAGAGTGCTGCTCAGATTTTTCAAATCGATTCACCCTTTCAGAAAATTGGAGCATTGAAACTCCAACCATGATGTGGGACGAGAAATACAAAGATCGGTTCAATTGTACTTCATCGCGATAAATTCCTTCTAATGAATTCGCTATTTTTGCCGATGCACAGATTTTTTCAGGCTCATTTCAGAGAGTAAAAAATGAATAGGATTCATTTCTTCACGTTTAAATTAGGTCAAGTAGTTGCTAGATACATGTCGTGGTCTTTACGAATTGTTGACTTTGAAATTTATTATTATGGTGTATTCAATTGCAGACAGAGTGGAAATCATTGAGATTGAAAACATGCCTCTGGAAAAATCGTTCGCAAATTGGTGGACGAATTTCTCGAAACAGGTTCAGTTCATAACAAAAAGAGAGAGCTTGAAATTCAAGTACTAAATATGAACCTACGGAGATACCAGTATTGGGGCAAGTTGCAGTTGATAGTACGCTAAGTACAACGGGTATTGAAAAAATACAAATACAATCCTTACAAAATACGCTCAGTGCACGAACTGAATGAAGATGGTCGCTTGCAATTTTGCGAAATTATGAGTGAGCGAGCGTTACAAAATGGTTATTTTCTATTCAATGTGTGTTTTTTGGAGGAATGTTCCTTCTTCTTCAATGGTTCAGTGAATCTCCACAATTGCCGGTACTGGGCTGACACCAATCCAAGGATTTTCCACGAGACACACACGCAACACCCCCAGAAGTTAAATGTGTGAGCTAGTATTTTTGGAAATGCCATTGTAGGACCTTTTTTTCCTTCCTGGAAATTCAACAGGCGATATGTACTTGGATATACTACAAATTGCCATCGACCCAGCTCTTACAAATATCATTGAGAACGATCCCGCATACGATGAATAGGAACTGATTTACCAACAAGACGGAGCTCCTCTTCATCATTCCCACAATGTTCGCACTTAGTTACATGACACATTTCCAGGACGATGGGGCCCAATAGAATGGCCACCTCGGTCACCCGACTTGAGTCCTTTAGATTTTTTTCGTGGGGACACATCAAAAGCGTTGTTCAAAAACACCACCAGACACATTAGAACAAGTGCAACGAACAATCATAACGTATGTCGCGAAGTGACACCCCAAATGCTCCAGAATGTACGACAACGGTTCGAAAACAACTTATACCACTGTATGCAGGTTGACGGACAGCAATTCGAACATTTACTTGACTGATGAATGAGTTTTGAAGTACAATTGAATCAATTTTTGCATTTTTCGTTTCACATTATCGTTGGAGTTTCAATGTAATGTAAGCAGCACTGTGTAGGGAATGACCAGCCCCTTCTAAAGAGGTATCGCTTGATCCCCTTTTCCATTTGATGAAGATGTTGGAGTGACACCCCTACTTAGAGGATTGAAGGTTTCACTATGCTTGTAACGTCGGAATGTGTCCCCCTGACAAACAAACTTGACCTGTTTTCGGATTTTATCGAAAAGTTATTTCCCAGCCTGTAACGCCTTGCGGTACGTTTTCGATGGGCCACCCTGTACATGTGTCTGAATATTCAGATTTTCCAGTGCATTCAGTATGGACTACCGTTCTGATGAATATCCCTTCCAAGAGGTATACCATATATCATAAATGAAAATGAAGTAATCTGATATATTCTCACATCGTAACCCGTGTTGACAACTTCAAGATTCCTCGAATTTGTCAGCTCATTATTTTTGATATAGTTAGCTAGTGGTAGGTTTGTGGATAGTGGAAGCTTGATCTGAATGGTATGAAATCAGAATATAATGATGAGTTTTGTGGGATCGAAACCTAGAAGTTGTTCTGAGAACGTCTTCTCAAACAGGCTATCGGAACCATACTAGCAAATTGAACAATTGGATCATTCAGGTATACAATTGATGATGATGATGTCTATCAACAGGTTCAATAGATCTCTAAAATCAAAATCACATGTTATAGTTGTGAGTTGATGAATTTGAATTGAATATCCTGAAAAATCACTGATTCCATATGCAATGAAGAGCAATCGACAATAAAATTTGTGAAATACAATCGAATCATACGTTGAATGGAATAACTCATTGGGAGTAAACTGAATATTAATTGTTCAGATGAAGTTATTAACATCTCGATAACATCTGTTCATGAGGATGATCATTAATAAAGTAGAATTGTTTCTCTCAAATTTGTCTGTATGATACTATGTTCAATGTGAGATATGTTCCATATGAGTGTCACTTTCACCAAACTATTTGAGATGAGATTATCCTAGAATTTTTGGGTTGCATAGGTTAATTAATCGAAATATGTTGAACTCCTTCCACTGCAAGCAAAGCATGATCATGGTTTTCAGCTGTTTCGTCTTCTACTCGTAGCAGAACCCAGAGTCAGTTGTTGTCTTGGTTTAGACCTATAGTACATAGTTGGCACCTCAGACAGAGATGTGCAGTCGTGACAGTGTCAGCAGTCCGTTACCTTCATTTTAGGATCTGCCTATAGTTGCATTTCTCGAGAGTTCTCAGACCAGTTCGTGAGTCTCTTGCCTTTTATCTTGTCTGAAATAATCGTTTTGGTAGCACTTGTGGAGACCTCAAAAAATTCTGATTCTCATTCGAGAAAAATGTGTTTGAAATCAAGAAACCCTAAGGAATGTTCTGGAATGATTCAGGTGATCATCTTGCTTGAATCACCAGGGACGATCTGGGACTAACATGCCCCCTACTACCGAATCATTAACTGGTGAACCATATGGTTCAATGAGACCTGTTCTAGGGTTACCGCTTAGAAATGAGCAGCATACCATCGTTGGCGCAATAATAATATAACGCAGCAAGGAATGCATGCATTCAAACGATAGATGCATATCGAGAGGAATATAACACTCAGTAAGGATCAAAGCTCATCGAGTGTTCGAAAGGTTGCCGTTTGTTTCCGGCATTTGTGGAGAAAATTTGAAGAGATTTCCTGCTCATTTCCTCCCTCACGATGATATCAAAGATGATATAACATATGATTCAACATCAACTACAACACCATGAGGAGAAGCCAATGCATTTGTCAAACTGTTCAGATGAGTCTGCAGCAGATTCTATATTGAACAGACGAGGGCATGCTTTTTCAATATTGCTACCATCCATAACCATATGCCCGGAATTGTCTTTCGTCAACGTACCATTATGCATATGTCGTCAATACCAGGAAGGCTATGGGGCCAACATGAATAACACCAATTGTTCTTGTGTGATGTGTCTCAGAACTGAAAGCAGTTCTTTGCAACTTGTTCATCTTGGATGATTGGAAGATAGCTAGAGTCCAGGTAATTCCAGAAAAGGGCAAGAAAATCATCCCTAACAACTATACACTGATTGCTACTCTACCATCTGTGGTCTCTGAAGAGATGAAAAAAATATAATATCGAGCTCATCCGATATCTAGAGAGAGATAAAGAGAGATTCTTGAATTGAAGGCAATAGAGCTTTTGCCACCAAAGATCAACAAGGCATTTGCTCGCCTACGTGACACAAAGGTGGAGCTGTCGGTCCAAAAACATGAGGAGTCCCTGGCTGGAGCATTGAATATCTCCAAAGCATTTGACCGCGTTTGGCACCAAGGTCTCTCAGATCTGGCAAGAATTATGAAAATGGGATCTGAAAATCTAGTGGAGTATGATTCAAGCTCAAAACTTCAGCTAGTATTTTCACCAGGAAGGCAGATCACACAACGCCCGATATAATGATGTCAAGTGCTACTGATCCTATGAAATCGTCAATATTCATGGTCATCAGTCATGAGCTTCCCTGCATTGGAATGCAATTGGTGGCGCAAACTCTGGTATCACCTTCGCTACTGAATTCGGAGGAATCGATAATATACTGATTCGGAGACCCACGTGTAGGCCACATTCAACTATTATTTCGAATTATACAGGGTGTTCAAGACATAATTTTTTCTCAGCGGAACACTGTATTTTCTCACGTACACTGAGCTATTCAGTTGATGTGACGTTGTTCATTCAAAATTCGTGGTAACTTCAGCGTCATATTGGTTGAACTTCATTCATTTCATCTTTTCTATATTTATAGTGTACGAAGTGATCGGAAACTCGTAACCGGGGATTATTCAAATCTCTTGAATGCATATTTTATACTGGAATGAATTGCTCATTACTCGAAGAACTTTCAGCCTCGTTTTCAAGAGAGAAAACGATTAAATAGGGTCATCTTCGAAATATGTTGTTATGAATTAATGATATGAATGATTTTTATTATCATTATTATAAATGATATGAATTAGTAATGATTGAAGCTCTCATGGTATTATAATTGTGAATGATTTTTTGCACTATATACCATTGCGTCAGTTTCGAAAACGTGGTATGAGGTCGAGTCAGCATCTCTTGTTTTTTTTTGATCGAGATTTCAAAAATGTATCGAAGTTCATGTTGAAATAATATACCAATTCAATTCTATTCAGTCTAATATCTCTTTTCATATTTCTAGTACATGATTTACTTCCTCTATATTAAATGATATACGACAATGATACTCCCAAGTTGGCATTGTATAGCATAATTGAATTTCAGAAGAATCATCAGAAGACGCCGCAGAAATCTTATATCAATTTAGCGAATTCCATTCCCTCCGAAGCATTTGATTCCACGTTAATATTATCTGGATGTCTTCCTATTCACTCTCAGCATCACAAAAGATATCTACATATACAAAGTCTGGTGGAATTTCATAGTGATCTATCTGGGAGTCGATTACTCCAAATGTGAAACAATCGGCGAAGTTCCTGCAATTTCAAATTATATCTCAGGCGCTTCGAATAATTCAAATCTAGGTAATTGAGTCTTGTGCCATTGATACAGCCTTATACTGATAGTCAGTAGAGTCAATGTTGTGATGTCCAACATTTACAGAATGATACTCAAATATGGAAATCCTAATGAGGAAGGCGAGTAATAAGTAATGCAAATGCTCGAAAAATTGGTGATATCCACAAGATCCAATTTACATCCCTAAGTTACTATTGTTATACAGGGTGGTGGTCACATATCCATATATCAAGATTGTCGAGCATCAAAATTCCCCAGGTGGTTGATTCAGAGGAATAATTGAAGAAGAGAGCTGTATGCTACATGGAGATGAGTGCAAGAGAGCTGAAACAAACAGCATTTCAATAGGAGAACGAGAGAACATTCGTTCTGATAGTCAAGGTGCACTGAGAGCGGTTGGAGCCAACTGTTCCAAGAAAGAGAGCCAGAACAACGTCCACAGGGCCAGAACCATTCATTCCTTCAGCACACATCACTCAAGAATGCCTGATCAGATAATAAAACACCTAAATATTGTAACAGTCAACCTAGCTTGAGCCGTTCTAAAATCCGTATTTCATGCAAGAAGACGCAACAGGATCTTCTCAAGATACTGAAACTCAATAGATCACATCTCAGAGTGATAGTAGGCTTGTTGCAGAGAATGCAGACTGTTGACTATGAATCGAGAAGATGAGACGGCAAAGCCCATCTGATGTATCTTTCCTGCATCGGACATATTGGTGCAGATCATGTATCTGTCTTTACAAATATATTGCGATAATTCCTATTATTTCTATTTTCATTTCTCAGGAACAAGAAGAGAAACTAAGAAAAATTGATATACTATCTCCACGATTAACTCATAGACATGATATAAGTAATATTTCACTATGAAATTCTCTGCAGAATTTGTCATCTCACAATTTCAAATGATTTGGTAGTGCTAGTAAAGTAAGATCGACTTGTTATACACTCGATTCAGAAATTGTCATTCTAGTAGAGTCGGTAGAAGTCTGGTGGAACAAATCATCAGACCAAAAACTACACTTCCTGTGAATGTGACGAATCAGTCTCCTCCCGGTTGCAAGTGAAGAGATTGTCGAAATTATAACCCAATTGAAAAATCACTGGATTCTATCCGAGCTGAAATATTGAAGAACATAGTACAAGGAATGAAAATACCATCAATCCACCCCTGCTCAATGTAATAATGGAGGTTGGTAAGTGTCCAGATGAATTCAAAGTAGCCGTTATCAAACCCATGTATGAAAAAGAGAACAATAATCTCCCTAATCTCGGTGTTTGCAAAAATTTTTGAGAAAGTAGTCAAAACTTGACTGGAAACATTCTTGAATGGACACAAAGTTCTATCAGAACGCCAGTTTGGTTTCAGAAAGGGCAAATCAACACAGGATGCCATAGTACATCTTGTCTCTGAGATCTATTATGTGTGTTTTCCTCGATTCAACCAAGGCATTCGATACTGTTAGTCATGCACAGTTGCTGGAGGTTTTAGAAAGTATGAGAATTCATAGTATACCATCAGAACTGATGGAGAGTTACCTACAAAATGAAGATCAATATTTACGAATACAATCAAACTTAAGCTCAGAGCAGGTAGTTGAATATGGGGTACCACAAGGAACTGTGCTAGGACCAATATTATTCACTGCTCACATAAATGACTTACCCAACTTGAATAGCTCTGGGGATATCATGAGCTATGCTGATGATACTGCAGTTTTTCACCAAGACGTAAACGGAAGCTTCAAAGAAAAAAGCTGAGAGTGACTTAAATCAAATAATCACATGGTTCAGTCATGAGTTGTTGGTCAACAAAATTGTAAAGACGTACTCCATCCCATTTACATCATACAAGAATGATTTACCAACCTTCACAACATTGAATATAGAAGATAGCGACACTACAATCACAATTGCAAGTGGAATCAAATATTTGGGTGTGAAAATTGACGCATATCTGAGATGGGATGCACACATCAATAATGTAACGTAAACACTCTGGAGTATATCATACAGATTCGAAAAATCTATAGCAAGAAAATATATGCAGCCCTAGTCGAATCCAGACAACAATATGGTATTCTAGAATGGAGAGGAGCAGCAACTGTACATCTAAAATAAGTTGGAAAATATACAGAAACTCAAAAGATTATTTTCGGAAAACAACAAACTCACCCCACTGAAAGTCTGTACGCTGAATCTGGCTATCAGATATATACTTTTTCCAAATCTCATTACTCACCTTCACGCTCACAAGAATTCAATTACCAATAATAACCACCCATACTCTACCAGAACAGAAACTAGGAATTTTGTGAGAATGCCATTATCGAAAAAAAAAAAAAAATAGACAGAGAAGCTGTAATTACCTAACTTTGAGAGCATCCAATTTTCTCCCTGAAAAACAAAAACATAATTTTTCAAAAATAATTTTTCCAGAAATTGCTCTAACGTAGCTCTCTTTCTCTTCTTCTAGTTTCGTATTGAATTCACAGGGAATACGCATTTCATCTCTGCATCATCAGTGACCTGTTATCAATTTCAAAGTTGACAATATGTTCATGGAAGTGCAATATCCTGATAGTATTAAAATGAGATAACTTTCAGAAAATTCTCCCATTTTGACCTCCGAAAGATATCATTTGGAAGATATTATTAAGAATTAAGAAGAATTATTAAGAATTTTCTCATGAAGAGTATGAAGAGAAGAAATCATCCAGTAGCCAGTGAATTATCTCCACATACCGAGGAAGATAACCCCATATATTATGGAAATATCATGGTATTATCTGGATACTCACAGTGTTTTTGAAATCTAGTGACTTCCAACTTTTCCCAACAGTTCCTTTCCATTCTCAATATCACTTATTCATTAGGCGATTCGTACTGAAGATTCCCATGTATTCATTGTAGTCTCTATGCAACATCTATTTATGATCAAAGGACATTATTTCGAAACATAAGTTATAGATCATAAAGAATCACTCTATTTTGCATGAGGGAATTTTACGTTCCCTGGGTCACTATCTGATATCATTAATATATTGAAATTGGTACACCAAAAATATAATTACCGTTCTACTCTACTGTGAGTGGATTAACAGCAAATGATTTTATTTCGAGCAGGGTTCGGAGGACAAAGCGTAGTTTCAGTTCGATCCAGCGATGAAATTGCCCATCCGATTTCTGGACTCAATTAGCGGTACATTTTGTGTTATATCCGGAGCCCTTATTATGTATTTTGCAAACACGCCCTGGCCTGAATGAGGTCCACCGAAATGACATTTTTATGCATCTACGGTGAGATTGCCTGTTTTATGGCAACGTGTAAACTTTGATATGACGCGAATAAATGGTGAATAATACATCAACAGAACATGAAGTGTCTTCTTTATCATAATATAGCAAGTGACCCGGATCCAATTTACCTTCTGTATCTTCGTTATCATCATGAGGGAATTCGGAATTTGGCACATCGAATTGATGTGTATAATATCTTATACCTCGAGAGATGAAGTGATGAAGAAATTCTGATTGTACATCATCAACAAACATTCCCACTTGAGAATTACTCCTACTTATGAACATGAAACTCGGTCAAAAGTGAATAATATACTATTAAGCTCCTTCTATCATATAGATGCTAACCAGTGGTTGGAAAAAAACTAAACAGTATATCGATGAAAACCAAACTGAATACTTAAATATCATATATAATCACTGTTATGTAGTTGCCAATTCTTGTTATTCTTGCCTGAGACAAGATTATATAAATTTGCCAAGTGTTATCATGATGAACTTTGTCACAAATAGTATATTGATGCAATAAAAAAAAAAGAAAATGAATGAAATGAAACTCGGTCAAAAGTTAATAATATACAAATAAGCTCCTCCTATCATAAAGATGCGAGGTTGAAAATTAACTAAATAGTATATCGACGAGAACCGAACTGAATACTCCAATATACAGGGTGGCCCATCGAAAACGTACCGCAAGGCATTACAGGCTGGGAAAGAACTTTTCGATAAAATCCGAAAACAGGTCAAGTTTGTTTGTCAAGGGGACACATTTTGACGTAACAAGCATAGTAAAACCTTCAACCCCCTAAGAAGGGGTGTCACCCCAACATTTTTTTTTCAAATGGGAAGGGGAGTCAAGCGATACCTCTTCAGAATTGGGCTGGTCATTCTCTATACAGTGCTGCTCACATTTTCAAAATCGAACCACTCGTTCAGAAAATATGGAGCATTGCAGCTCCAACGATAAAGTGTGACGAAAAATGCAGAAATTGATTCAATTGTACTTCAAAACTCATTTATCAGTCGATTGAATGTTCGAATTGCTGTCCGTCAACCTGCAAAAAGTGGTATGAGTTATTTTCAAACCGTTGTCGTACATTCTGGAGCATTTGGGGTGTCACTTCGCGACATACGTTGATGATTCTTCGTTGCAAATTTTCTAATGTGTCTGGAGGTGTTTTGTCAACAACGCTTTTGATGTGTTCCCACAAACAAAATCTAAAGGACTCAAGTCGGGTGACCAAGGTGGCCATTCTATTGGGCCCCGTCGTCCTATCCATCGTCCTGGAAATGTGTCATGTGAATAATTGCGCACATTGAGGAAATACTGAGGAAGAGCCTCGTCTTGTTGGTGAATCAGTTCCTGTTCATCGTCTGCGGCATCGTTCTCAATGATATTTGTTAGAGCGGGGTCGATGGCATTTTGTAGTAAGTCTGAGTACATATCACCTGTTGAATTTCCAGGAAGGAATAAAGGTCCTACAATGGCATTTCCGAAAATACCATCCCACACATTGAAATTCTAGGGGTGTTGCGTTTGTGTCTCGTGGAAATCCTTGGATTGGTGTCAGCCCAGTACCGGCAATTGTGGCGATTCACTAAACCATTGAGGAAGAAGAAATATTCGTCCTAAAAACACACATTGAATAGAAAATTACCATTGTGTAACGCTCGCTCACTCATAATTTCGCAAAATTGCAAGCGAAGATCAAAGTCATTCAGTTCGTGCACTGAGCGTATTTTGTAACGATTGAATTCGTATTTCTTCAATACCCGTTGGACACTGGTACGAGACACACCCGTCGCAATGGCCAATTGTCTTGTACTTAGCGTACTATCAACTGCAACTTGCCCAAATACTGCTATCTCCATAGGTTCATTCAGTGCTTTCTCTTCTCGTTATGAACTGAACCTGTTTCCACGCGACCCGATTTCCACATTCATCGTTTTTGAAAGAAGCTCAATGATTTCCACTCTGTCTGCAATTAAATACACCATAAAATAAATTTGAAGGTCAACAATTCGTAAACACTTCAACTACGACATGTATCAAGCAACTTCTTGACCTAATTCAAACGTGAAGAGATGAATCCTATTGATTTTTCACTCTCTAAAATAAGCCTAGGATAATCTGTGCATCGGCAAAAACAGCGACTGGACAAAAATAGCTAATTCATTCGAAGGAACTCATTGCGATAAAGTACAATCGAACCGATTTTTGTATTTTTCGTCGCTCATGATGGTTGGAGTTTCAACGCTCCATATTTTCTGAAAGGGTAGATCGATTTGAGAAATCCGAGCAGCACTGTATAGGGAATGACAAGCCCCTTCTAAAGAGGCATCGCTTGACCACCCTTCCCATTTGAAGAAAATGTTGGCGTGACACCCCTACTCAGGGGGTTCAAGGTTTCACTATGCTCGTTACGTCAAAATGTGTCGCCCTGACAAACAAACTTGACTTGTTTTCGGATTTATCGAGAAGTTCTTTCCCGGCCTGTAATGCCTTGCGGTACGTTTTCGATGTGTAATCACCGTTATTCAGTTGTCAATCCTTGTGATTCCTGCCCGAGACAAAATCATATGATTCAGCCTAATGTTATCATGATTCACTTTGTCACAAATAGTATATTGATGCAATTAAAAAAATTGATTTGTACACATACAGGACCTTGGACCTAGGTGTATACAATAGTATATACTTTTAAAAGAATATTCTTCTGTATGGAATGTAAATGTACTTTATATATATGAAATGAATTAATGAATAGGGAAAAATCACTTCACAAGAGATTTTGAATGAAAGGTATAGCCAAATATGAATATGTATATTTATTCGTCACTAAGATCATCGATACGCCCATGGATATTCCATGGAGGGTGTGAAAGCCAAATGGAATGAATTCATTATTTCGGTTACAGTACATATTCATAAAAAATCCCGAGAAACATCAGATTCAAATCATAAATTGACATCCATCAATGTCAGAATGCGATCCCTAACTCCAACCCCGTTCGATTGACAGGTACAACTCCACTTTTTTTCAAATGGGAAGTATAGGTATTCGATATACTCACGATATACAATGAAATATTCGCTAGAAGAAAGTGAGACGTATATCTATACATTCTCTTTATCAAATTCAGTCCATAGTATACTTGACGAAAAAATCGTATATTTCTTTCGATTCCGAACTGTTAGGGAAGTGAATGCTGATATAAACAGAAAACTGTTTTGTAGGACATGAACACTTCATAATGCAGTACCTTCAGGTTACTCTCCAATGAATTAACACTACCAAGCCTTCAAGTTTATTCAAGAATATTCACAAATTGAAACTCACAAGATTAGAACATAAGATTCCTACTCTCATCTTCTGATTTCACTTCAAGGAATAATTACTTTATTCACTTCAAATGCTCATAAGTGGAGAACATATTACGGCCACTTCTTCAAGTGGAGGTAATGATAAAATTTCTCGACCACCCATATTGAAGCAATCCAGGTTTGACTATGGTGTAGATATTACTCACGTGCTGTTTTCCGCAAGAAATTGGAAAATATTCATCATCTCAAAAACAGTCATAAATGAGTAGAGGGAAATAGTGGATAAATATATCGGAAACTCTGTGGGAATTCTGGATATTATACCACATACAGGGTGATCAATCCTTTTGGAATATCGAAGTTGCTACTCTTTCCTAGTTAACACTACATTATCGGAATGATTGGAGTATCATCTTTTATATGAGCAAACACATTTCCACGAAGTCCTTCCGGCTGATTCGAGTGGAGGAATAAGAAATTTCATACATGGAGTGAAACATCAGTTTGTGTTTGGATAAGATAACTTAAATATCATCTGTATCAACTGTGTACGAACCTATCAAATTTCCAAATGAATTCACCTTTGTAATGATGTTTCCATATGAGAACATGTAATGCATCAATCATTCTGAGAATCAACTCAGGTGCTCAATTTCCGAGCTCAATTCATCTCTTATCTCTTCAACATTTGTGAGGATATGGAATGTCGTTTAATCATATCCTTGAAGATATACGAAGGAAAAGTATCCATGTATTCGAGACCAAGATTCTGAAGGCTAGTTTTTTTCTTCTTGAAAATAATTTCCTGTTGGAGGAGACTATGAACTCGTTCATGAAGCATGGTAAATTCCACCCACTGACAAACAAATCTGGAGAAACCACCCCTAACTTGTTATTTCATTTTTCAAATGGCACCCCCTTGATTGTTTTCAGCTTCAATGATGTATCATGGTGACTAGAATGGCATGCAGAATTATGGCAAATACGAATACAAATGGAATATTAGTTTATGAGCTCATCTGAATTTTGAATGATACATCATACTACAGAAAATGTTGGCCAGCACTTGCCACACATGTTACAAGACGCCGAATTAGCGCACGGGTACAGGAAGCTCTAATCATTTCCAGAGTAACGGTATTACAAACCTCATGAATTTTCTGGGTTGAATCTTCGATATTCATTGGTTGAGTTTCGAAGACAACTAACTCATTCCAAATATCCCCATAGGAAAAAGTCCAGTGGGTGCAATTTGAAGTCCAGTGGGTGCATGGGGGTGCAATTTGAAGAACAAAAGTTAGGAGTGGTTTCTCAGGGGTTGTTTGCCAGGGCGTGGATTTTGCTATGCTGCATGAATGAGCTCATGGTCGTATTTTTGTTCAATTTTCTGCAAATAACTGGAATATCTGCTAACCTTGGAGCTCTTGGACACCCGGTATATAATTGATGAGTATTTTATGAAGATTGAGGAATTTTATGATCAAATTTGATTTGCTAAGCTCGCGGATCTCCACAGAGGGCGAATTTCCATGAGTTTTCATTCGAAAAAGTACTCAGATGATGAAATATTCTCTTGCTGAACATGCCCACTTCGAATCGATACCTCTTTCAGTTCTCTCGCAATTTCAATGGACATCTTTGGTCGACCCCCCGGTAGATCAAGTGCTAAACCAAAATATTCAGATAGCTCCTGACTGTCAATTTAAGTAACGAATTATGATCCTCTGACGACCCAGTTTGTCACTCAAAGAAAAATCGAATGATTGTTGGAGCAGGAAATTCACCTGTTATTTCGCTATGTCGACTCATTCGGGATTCTCAGACTCGCATCAGTTATGTGTTGCATAATGCATATACACAGAGTGCTCCGTGCTTTATTGGAAGTCTTTTGTGAACTTTGAGATTTATAGGAGTCTCTAGTAATGTGTCTTGTAACTTCGTGAAAAATATAGACTCTTTCTGAATTCATTTTCTTTTCTTGCTACTGGAAGTATGCGAATAAATTAGAAACTTCTCCTAGGGGGAACGAGACATTCCAGAAGCAAAGACTTTCAATGGAGTTCGGAGGATGATCTTCAACTAACATCAGTGATGAAGCAGTAATCATTGAGAAATTTCGACTCGTGTATCGGATAACAAAATGGTTAATTCAGGAATCCTTCTGGAATTAAACCGATCATCACAAGTGTCACCTACCTCATTTCACTCTCTTGTTGGGAAAATCGCCGAGACACTTTGACTTCCAAACTCTTACCATTCGAATTCATTATTCATACGAGAATGTACATTGTAGAAATCTGAAGGCGACGTGTCTCGGCGATTTTCTGAGCAAACAAGTAGTAACGAGTCCAGTAACGAGTCAGATGGGGAGGGTTACACTCATGATGCTCACTGTAATAATTTTGTTGTTGAATGTATTGTGAAATGATATCGAAACCCAAAGCGCTGATACCATCTGGTACCGATATGTACATGTACATGTACATGTACTTGGTTCACGAACTCAATAATACATATAGTGATTTTTCATTGAGAAATAATAGTAATAGTCACTGAATTCTCATAGAATAAGGGATTCTTTCGAACGAATATCAATATGTTACTCACAAAGTTTTATACGCATCAATTTTTCGATCTGTTTCAATCTATGTATCATGTATAGGAATCATCATAGGAATCAGGAATATCATCTATGTATAGGAAGCAGCACACATTTTCAGGAAATAATTCCCTTTATCTATGAAAAGACTTGCCACGTGAGTTCTATATCGATATGCTATATACCTACTTTTATATATGAATATATCAGTAGATACATATGCATATGTATTCATCTCATCCTTGCGAATGAATTGAACTATTTATATTATAATTGAATGCGATAGATGGGGTTAATTGTAAATTATCAAAACCTTGTCACGTTCAGATTTCCCAAGCTGGTTGAAGAATCATTCAAAATCCACGAAATGGAAGTGTGATCAGGAAATACTGATCCTGCCATATCCTGATTGATATTGGGCTTACATAGATGTCATGTTCTTTTCCACATCACAAAAATTCCGAATTGTCGATTCCTGAAATATTAGAGATATACCGTTGAAACTGGTTCACAAAGAATACTCCTTCATATATTCACATTCGGTGAGAGATTCACAAAAAAACTCAACTCACGCAATAGCACGTGATTTCATCGAGACATTGTGAATTCATGAGGGGAAGTACCGAAGGCAACAACTGCCTCAATTGAAATTTGTCAGACCATCGCCAATATACCCAGATATTTCAAAGGCGCCGTGTCAACTGATAACTTTGGAACATGATTGGGATGTCGTGTGGTGATTGAATCCATCATGTTTTTCATAGAGAGGTTATGATTTTTCATTTCTGATATTATTTTGTATCTGTTTATAATAGTCAATTCACAGTGGAAATAACTTCAATCTACTTTCTGAAGCTATTGAATCAGATTGTGGAAAGCTGTCGATATGTTACTTAACAACAAAAACCTGAACACAAATATCTGATGCACTTTGAGAAACGAAGTTGACTTTAAAATTCCAGAAAACTTTATCCGACGTCGATTGATAGAAATATTTCAATATTTTGAATGAACGCAAAACTATAGGAACTTAAATCGAAAATGAAATTGAATATCCAGCCTCAAGAAGATGATATGGGTCAATTGTTCGAAGTCAATTGGTCAAAGTCAATCCATCGGAAGTCATTCGATCGATTGCACTAATTGGCTAAATATGTCATCAGTTGGACTGATTAGAGCCAATTCGTCGAATTTCATATTATGCTACCTTGTCGGAATTTATTGATGAGCCAACATTTCTGAGTGCCCAATATGCTGTGGTGGAACTGAAGCTTTACTTTGGAGTCTCTGTACGAGACTCAAGAAGGAATGGGAAAACTTATTGATTCGAGTTCGAGGAAAAACTATCCGATGGAAGGCACAGTAATATCTGTAATCTGTCAAGAATAGAATTTTTTCCGTCCGACGCATCGGTTTCGCATGGGAGATTGAAAAAAATGTTGATGCATTTGTGGTATATTCTTCTGAAATTTCCAGTATGCATCCCGTACGGACGCCACAGGTAGAAATATTGAAGAATCTCTCGCATCAAGAAATATCTATTGGTACTCAGTTCAGTGCCTGTCGAATTCCATGAGAATATCTAGAACAATATTGAAGTTATAAGAAAATTGTTTTTTTTATTGAAATTTCAACACACTCGAAAGTTACGAGGTTCAGGGCATATGTTCATATGAACTTTTCCTCTTGAAATGAGCTGAAGAACCATGTGCTATGAATGAAAAAAAGTAGGTACTTCGAAGATTCCCACAAGAATATTAGTTCATTTTACTTATTCATTCATTCATTCATTTGACATAATACATGCGAACAGATTAAAGATCCACTAGCTGGAGTATATTACATTATTTCGTGTGATGAATTTTTGGTTATTGGTGCATCTGTTAACGATAGTTAAGATACTCCTGAACTGAGTTGGTGGAGGTGGAATTATATCTACAATGTATACTATCCAACCTATTGAATTTTCTGAACATATGAAGATATTGCAGATATATTATGACAATTGACATGTTCGGTCAATTGGCGCAATCGATGTAATCAACGAATTGACTTTCGACCGATCGAATTCTGCCTTGTTGACGTAGACCTATCATATCCGGATAATATTCAATGAACCAGCATATGATGTCCATACTAGATATAAAAACAATTTCCTCCAGATTGTCTTTCCACGTAACGAAACAACTCTCTTCATTCGGTACGATGCACTCAATTTGCTCGAATTGGACGATCAAAATTGTCGGCGGTGAAAATCTTTGGCGTCTGGAATGTCTGGAAAATGAGAGAAAACTGAAGTTGAGGTTGGCCGTTCTCGCCACTGCCGGTGTTCCCATGAATATGTAAAACGCAGTTTACTTACGGCAGCAGGCTAGGCAGATTAAACGGTATATTCTGCTGCCTGGTTTCACGGTAGCGTTTTATTTCCCGAAACAAAAGTCGAGGAATATTCATCAGCTTCAGAACAAAACGTTGTGTTTTTCGTGATTTATTTATTCATGCCCAATATTTCTTCGAAAATTTCCATTTCCAACATTTGGAAGAATATCTGCAGTGAGGTATTGTAACAAAGTTCAATCAATCAGTCAACATCCATTATAATATCGAAGGGGTGCTCAAAAGCATAATCTGTTCATACTTTAATATGATCTAATAATTCTGACCGAAAGTCGCATAACAATAATTAAACTCATGGGATAACACTGAACATTCTCAATAGAGTTGGATTATCATATACCAAGGATAACGGCTAAGATTTGTTTATTCACTCATTCACAATTATCGAATCACTTAGTACTTTAGATCTAATTACTCCAGTATATGCTGCATCAGGATATATATTGTTTCTCAGATCATGGGTGGTTCAATAAGTATGGGGTTTCTTGGGAGATCTTTCCCCCATACATTTTTGTTTGGTGTTATGTACTGAATCATCAGTTTGGTGATATCTCGAGTATTTCAGATTCCAAAGTGAATCATGAAGTAAATTGAAGTGGAGTCAGCTATGGTAATGGTCTCACAGGTTCCATTTGCCAATTTATATAATTTTCGGGCGATATTTTTCTTCCGATCTCTTGTAACTATCGAATTTTCACTTCCTTCTCAACTCGAATAGTTATCAATCCTACTAGCTCATCTATTTCATTAGTCCAATCTTGGCATTAAAAAGAGTTAGGGACCACTCCCCCAGTTATCAAATTTCATCAAATAGAATTCGAGTATATAAATCTTCTGTTCAAAAATCCTTCTTTAGTAAAGTACGCCATTGGTGAAAACATACTCGAGAGAGGTTATCAGAGGGACCTTGGTGTGTAAGTGTGCATCTAGCAGAAGGCGTCTTGCCTGAATTCTTCCGAGTCATGCTGAGAGGAGCCACGTCTTCTGAGCAGAGCCACTTCTTCGGAGTCGAGCACACTTCTTCATGTGTTTACAAGGTAAGTGAACAGATCTCGTTAATCATGTCCACCAATATATGCATATATATTCCGAACATTACTTGCCTGACCAGTCACATTTGGTCAGACAATTCAATCAAATATTTATTAAGAACGTAGGAGTGTGATGAGTTGATTTAATTTTCAAGCAAAACACTCTGCAAACCAAACACTTTTCTTACAGTATAGTTTGTCCATGGAAATGGATGTATGCTCGACACGTGATGTGTATTCCAGCAGTTCTCGACGATACGATTGAAGAATAATCTGGAATATCAACAGTGATTCAAAAAAATGCAATGGAAACAAAATGGATAATGACGTCATTAGAACAAATATGTTCGTTCTTTTTTGCGAACACAATATATTCCTTTGTCCAGCACTCTCGTATAGCAGTGACTATTTTCCTCTCGAATAATTTATTATTTCAACTATCATAATAATATGCTGTATTACCAACACGTTACTGTATCACTATTTTGACATCATTTCTATTAGAACAACCTACTTTTTTCGAGTGTCTTCTCAGAAGATTGGAGATTGATATCGAATACTGACTGCTTCATACTTTCCACTCTCTTCACCATCCATCGAAAGTATTATTCCACTCATATTGTATTTCTGCTTAGATATTCATATTCCGAAATATTCCATTAATTGATGGATTCCACCAATACATTCGTCACCCAGTATCCTTCGATTGAGTCTTCAGTATCGAGTGCTGAAAGCAACAATCGCGAACAGCCCACAGCAACTTCTCAAAGTTAATATTTTTGAGTGCAACAATCACATTTCTGTATCTCTCTCAAATTTCTCAAGAATATCCCAATCTCATCTCAATTCGTGTTCTTGCAGCACAATGCGAACTTCTCACTCGACATGTGGTATCACTTTCAATTGACGGTTTTCCCGCGTAACATACAGGGTTGGAATAAGGTATGAAACCAAGTAAAAATCTTTCGCACGGAAAGAAAAATATTCATGAGAATTTGCAGGTTAGTGCAATGGAACAAAATGCATCTGATGTACATTGTTTTGTCAATGATATACTTCCGGTGCAACCGGAAATGCCATCTACTCCTTCAATTTCAATGGGACACCCTATATATTTCCACAGGTTTCGAAAGAGCTTGTTATTTCGAAATCATACATACTGAGTTTACTGAAGAAAAAAATCTGGAAATGAGGAATATAGCACTTTGAACTGATTGATGTTATTAAGGAAAAGGCGGATTGAAATGTAGTACTACTAGTAGTAGTACACTACTAGTACTTGTAGTACTAGTGTACTACTAGAGGTCACATTCAACAAATCATTGATGTGGAGCAAGAACAAAGTTGGTGCCAAGACAGAGCCTTGTGGAACACCAGCATTGATAGTCATTGTATCAGACGAGACCCCGTCTACCACCACGTAGGGTGATCTATTTGCAAGGAAACTCGAAAAAGACACAGTTGGGGTGGCAAACCATATGACGGAAGTTTCTCTAGAAGCCCTTGGTGCCAAACTCGGTCAAATGCTCTGGAGATATCCGAGGCTACAGCCAGAGACTCTGTTTCTCGATTGACTACTGCCACTCATGTGTCAGATAGGCTAGCAGGTCTCCAGTTGACCTCTCGTGACGGAAGCCATATTACTGGTCGTTCACGGTCCTTCAGCTCTCAAGATGAGCTGGATGTTGATTGCTTTCTTCAATACTTCGGAGATCACAGATAGTAGTGCAATCATCTAACGGATCACTATTCCTAGTAGTGAAATATTTCTGTTATATCGTAATTGGAATCCTAGTTATCCCAACCGCCAACAGAATTACCACAATTGAGTAGTATGTCCCGAAGTATTCCTAAATAATTCACTATTGGGTAGCCCCAGCTATTCTATTCACTTTACCATATGGTGAATGCAACTGATGAACTCTGGTACAATCCATTCGTGAGGAGAATGGAATTCATAATCAATAGTACTTGAAATGAATTCAGAATTATCCACTATCATCGCAGTGGTGTTGATCGTAGAAAATTCTGGAGTTTACTATTCCGAATGGAATTGAATAACTATACAAAATCTGTCATTTGTGGACATGTTCCGAAGTAATTATCAACACTCAACACAAATTACCATTTCAATAATCTGATACAACATTATGAACTATTCAATTAGTGTTCAATATGATTTACTCAATTGGAATATACTATAGCCATATTCTCGAATGAACAAACTTGCAGTGGAATTTTTTTTGAGAATAGTTTGACTGCACTAGTCACTTTCCAGAGTAACAGATTATTGATTAATTCATATCCTCTTGTGTCAAGCCTTCTCAGGATTGATTCGGTCAGTATAGTGTGGGAAGCCGCTATTGTTGAATGTGGTTTGAAAGAATCGTGTTTTGTATTCTCCTTGATGTGAGACGGTGAGACGTCGGAGAGATAAAGCTCATCTGGAGAAAAGCTACATTGTTGCTGTCTGAGAGACCATCGCTGCCTCATCCAGAGCTTCAGAACTTCAGGAACAGAAGATTCATTTCGGAAGCCGTATGAAGCTGAATTTGAGGAGTTCCAGCATGAGTCCATACGAAGCGAAGGTATGATAATATAAATACTCATACTACTAGATCGAGCCTTCAGAGAGGTATTGAAACAATCATAAGGAAGAGAAGAAGCGATAAGGAAGCTGACTGTTGAAGAAATTTTCTGTCATGACCTGTTTTGTCATTTTCATTCGATTCTACTTCTGTGAGTTTTATGTACTTCAGTGAATTGTTGAGTGCAGTTCAATGATCCATGAGCATGTAAGGTCATAGATAATCTATTCCAGCTTTCATTTGAGGATCGTTATTATTTCTTTTTCAAATAGTGTTGACCTGATCAGCCTAGGGGCCATTATGGGTGTGATTGAGGAAGTAGACAATTTCGAAGGAAAAGTTCTGTTTTGCAATATGGAACTGTTTGTTCATGACAGTGACTGAAAATAGCGCATAGCGTTGTCTATCATTACACTCTTCAGAGATTCACAATATGCCGTTTGAGAAATGGTGTTCTACCTGAGAATTGTTTTCCGATACTGGCAGATTATCCACTCAAATCTATTATTCAGTAAAGTTCATTGATCCCTGAGTGTGTTCGAACGAAGCAACTCGGTTTCACTTTTTGTTTGAATATGGAAAATTAGTAAATAATTCTAGCTGGTTCATCTGGTTCAGCCTCAATTCGAGGAAGGGCTTTGAAACTTCGTTCGAGATGGTGTTGTCCAGCCTATGGTTGTACCAGAATATATCATTCCATAGTTGAGTTATTGAATGATGTTGGAACAAATTCCGAATAGATCATAATTTGTGCCTAGAGAAAGGCGAAGGTATCCAACCAATGAAAACAGCAAACGAGAGAGAGGCAACCAGCAGTGATCAGCTGACTGTTGGCAAAATTGCACTTTCCTCTGTTGCACATCGCACATACAGACGAATCGATAGCACTTCCTCTTTCTTATTTTCGTTTCAATGCTCCTCATCAGTAGATGGGGCAAGGGTGCATCTAGTGGAGAATACATTATATCATCTCTGTACAGTATAGTGGGAAGTGGAAACAAAGTAGTTTTTCTCTTTCGATTTTTGTTTTCTACGTTCTGAAAAACATGACAATGTTATGATATTTCCTGATCTCTTATAGTCCATCAGCTGATGATGTCAAACATTTGAAAACCTTCTCGATAATTTTCATGAGATTTCCTCACCTTGTTTCTGGGAATGGGCGTGGAATATTCAATACTAGCTGTTGGGTTGATCGAGGAGTATTATATTAGTTTTTTTCAAGATTCCCTGGAATTTCTCTACACTACAAATATCATGAAAAAATTCACATGGTAATGATTATTCCAATACATCTGTAGTGAGGACAGATTTATCATCTGCCCCAAAATGCCATCTTACTTGGAATTCAACCTTCAGATACCCGATCAAGAAAATTCTCATTTATTAGTGGTTCTATTTGTTCCAATATGTTAGAAGGCGGTTACAAATTCATGTAATACCGATAAAATGATTTGAAGAAACTTTGCAGAAGCATTGTGTCTACAAATTGAAGTATTTGGTTGGCAAAACTGTTTATATTCACGACCTATTTCTATAACTATAGGAGTTTTCAGAAAACTGATGAGAGAAAAATCCTTTAGCTCTCAGTGACACCTTGTTTTTGAAAGGAAAATGCAAGAGACACATGAATTTTTGAAAAATATCAAGACTCCTACGTATCTCAGTGAACGTTTTGGAAACGAACCTGCTCTTGTTATACAATTGAATTCTTATTTTTCAGATCAGTCATATTGCAAATCTGAATCAATGATAACATTTGATTCCCCAGATCACAGATCACTGATCTTCCTGTATTGAAAAATCCTCTATTTTTATCAGATACGAGAAGAGAAAATCCCATGGAGTCTTGAAAAATTAACATAGTACCTCCTTGATCAACACTACAACTACAAATACAAGCAATAAATACAAATAGTAGTTATTGCTCTCATTGAACATTTTCATTTTTCGAAGTCTATGAAATTTGTATCATAATATCTTGTGTGAAATTAGGGCTCCTGATCTTCATAGATAACGTTCTTCCTGAACCTCATAGTGACTGGAAAAAATTCTCGCAATGGAAGTCATTCCGTTTTTCACTCGCAACATTCAACCACACAGAAAATATATATTCTGAATTGGTAATGTTTCTTCAAGGAACAACAAAGAGATTGAGACTACTACCACACTTGTTTAATCAACGAGCTAACGTGAGCCTGGTCTTGGAATACTCCAGGGGGACTGTTGAAGATCTCAACCAAGCTAAGAGCTTGTTGAGCAATATTCAATCACAACTCCTCCTGACATGATTTTCTTTCACAAAGAGTCTTCAATTTTGAGATTTGACATCTTAAATTGATTCGAACGAACTATTTCTGTGTTGATGATAATTGTTGATGATAATTTTCCAATCAGCAAGAATTCATATTTCATTCATGATATCTTCAACTCCTCCCCTCTTCTCCTATTATATTTCAGAAGATATCTTTGTCACTTGAATGGATCTCCTCTGGAAGACACTCAATTTGTTTGAGGTGATAAGCCATGCTTCCTCATATATGGACTACTAAAGATTTCATTCATTGTCTCCATGTTTTCGTGAATTCATTTTTCATGTGCCGTTTTTGGATTCTACGACAATCCAAGACAATAAATATTCATGACGCTGTTGCGGAAATAATAATCTGATTTTCTACAACCGAAAGCTTATTAACAGGGTACGTGACGTTATTACTCAAGTGAATGCGAAAAGTTGATTTGGAACGTATCACGAACAGAATCATTAGTCTATGGCGTTATACTAGTCCGCCAGACGACCGTTGGAAATGCATTTGCATTTGCGTTTTCTCTATTACTAGCTGCATGAACTTGTCTCGAGAGACACTATCGATTCTGCTCCAGATAGATCTGAAAGATCTGGTCCTGATTTTTCGATCAGATGTAGCTTGCTCTTTCTTGGTGAAGAAGAAGAGGTTTGAGTCGAACCACATTTCAGATTAGAGTAAGTAGCATCAGTTATTAACAAACCTTTATTGAAAGCTAGAAGCTGAGTAGCATATTGATAGGCCTCGAGTTTCTGAAATGTAGGATCCATTTGTTGTGTTTTCAGTTTTCTTGGAAGAATGCATCCTCTGTATATGATTGATTATTGTAATGGAAAATCACTGAATTAATTCTATGGACATTTTGGCAAAATTCAGAGGAACGTAATCTCCACTGCAGTTGTATTTGAGGGAATTGACAAGTTCAGTTATTCCTCCAGGCATTGTAGGTTTGGAAATAACTGACCAGTCCTTTCTATCCAATATAAGTCCGCAGCAGATGGAACCTTCAGTCATTCAGCATTTCTGAATTGATTTCATCGGAATGATCATTAGGAATTAGGAAAACTCATCGGAACAGAGGTGGCAATTTTCATTCATCGGAGATGGCAGAATTTTTCGTCTTCACGACCCATTCCTGTAACTATATCCTGAATAATTCATGGTGACATGCAAAATGAACATCGGTTTTCTGTATAATTCTCCTCATATTTTCGTCACATGGATCACTCCTATTGATATACAGAAAAAGATGATCAGAACGCTCATTCTTGCCTACCTTGTACTTCTGAGACACACACGGGAAAATCAGAAACCAAGTCACTCTTTTGGAACTCTGATTCCATCCAATATTATATGGTATTCACACTTGCAACGACAATTCGAAAATATCCCTTTCGGGACGATACAAAATCAAAGTGATCTTAATCCAACCATGATCGAAGTTCTTATATTCTGAAATTCCATGAACCACTCAATTTTTCGTAAGACGTGGCACTGAAGGTTTTTACTTTTTGGCTTTCACGATGCACATGAGTGCTTGGAAGGATTTCATCTACCGAACTTCTGGTCTCGATCGTGGCCAGATTAATCGGAAACTGTCAGTAATCCGTGTGGAGAACTTTCGATCCTGAATGTCGGGATTGGTTGTTCGATAATGTAGAGAACAGAGGCACAAAAAGATATCCAAGATCAGAAATTGCATGGACTCAGGTACCTTCATCAATTCATTCGGTGTGTTTTCTTAAGCTGATTCCAGAGGTGCTGAATAATGTATTTTGTGAAGTTCCAACTCATTTCGATTATTAAACTCATCATCAGCTATTCGATTGATTCAATGGGGAAGACGTTATATTATAACGATGTTTAATCTTGAGAAGATCGCTATGAGTGTATGGATAAGACAAAGATACTAGCATCTGGAAGTTAATTAATCTATAAATTATTGAATTTATGATCCTTAATGAGAATTCTGGAGAGCATCGATTTGTCGGAAGGATATTTGAGGAAGATAAATGTTTTTATCAGGTCTCTAAACGTTTTCTCTCATTGGTTTTTCAATAAAAAAGGGAACATATTGCTCTTGCCAGATTTATAGGATCTTTCCATACCAATTATGATGATATTATGAACAATAGATCAGAATGTGTTCAAATTCAAATTTAAAAAATCTTCGAACAATGCTATGCTCAACGTTCAGCTGATTTCCTAGAAAAAAAATGGAATTCCTACTGACTCTCAACACGGTTTCCGCTCAAAAGAAGTCAACAAATACTGCAATTTGCGACTCTCTGGAATCTGTCTGTAATGAAACAATAACCTTCGGGTCTGTTCTACTACTCAAGTAGTGCATTCGACATGATAAATCACAACCTTTCATTGGAAGAGCTTTATGCATGTGGTGTCTGGGGTACTGCTCATGAGTAGGCAGCCTCATACTCACAAGAAAGGAAACAAACAGTTGTGGTAAATGGTGTGGAGTGTGAACAGGACCTAGGTGTACCGCAGGGGTCCTTACTTGGACCTCTATTTTTCATCAGCTTTGTTAACGATATTCAGAACTCCTGTGGGAGCATTGTTCTTCTTGTCTTCTACGCAGACATCACCAATATCCTGCTGGGTGAACCTAATATTGAGGAGTTGATTGGGAAGGCCAATATCATTTCTGAGTGGTTCAGTAGCTATTGTACATATAATGGACTGGTATCGGTTAGTAGCAGAACGGTATATATGCAATTTCTCCATGAAGAATGTATCTCATGACTATAACCCTTCAATAAGAGTTGATAATGAATCAATCATGTGTCAGAATTCAAGTTCCTTGGGATGCATCTGTATTTGTTACTCCGACGCTTGCGTAACAGTGTTGATGAACAAACAATGAAACTTGTGTACTTCGGTCTTGTTCAATCAGCTTTGCAATATAGTTCAGTCTTCTGGGGCTCATCATTATATTTTCATAAGGCATTTATCATGCAGAAAAAAAAAACTCAGATGTATGGGGAATGTACCTACTGATACCTTTTGTAGAGATATTTCTGAGAAATACAGCTTCCTTACCCTGCTGAGCTTATATATTTCTCAGTTGGTAGAGGTTGCTATTGACAGAGAGCCCCAACTCTACAGAAATGGTGATTATCACTCTAGAAAAGCTAATAAATTTCGTCTGCCCTACTATAGGGTAACGGTAGGTCAACATTATCCTGCATCTACGTAAAGTAAGTGTATTAACAAAATAAGAACAATAATCCCAAATGTCGATAGCCCGAAGGAATTGGAAACAGAAACTGAAAAATCCTTATGTGAACATAGCTTTTATTTACTAGCTAAATTCTTCGATTAAAAGGATCGAGTATAGGTAACTCTCTTGTTATGGATAAGAATATTGCTCTATTAGGTTAATCCAATTCAGGTATAGTACTAATGTAAATGTATGATCATACGCTGAACAATATTAGTCTTCACATCCCCTCACTCATCCTAATCTATGACTAATCTGATAGTCAAATTTTTTATTATCGCTTTGAAAGATGAATAAATATATTTTCTATTTTCTCCTTCTCGTTTCCAGATTCAGATCGAATTTCAATGGTGATAGCCTACTATTTGAGAAGAATATTTTACAAACATACTCATCTAGTGGAAAAAAACTTCATCACTCAAGTGAAATGATTTCATCAGTGTAAAAACATAGGACACACATGAAATAGTTGAAAGGTAGGAAGAATAGAAAATCATCTATCATAACCCTAAGTAGCTAGGAGGGCTGAGGGTCATTAACTTATTAGCACAAGAATTGAGGAATATATCTACTATCCCAACCTGTCAGTGATGTGAATATTGTGAATGGAAATGATCAGAATCACCATGAATATATCAATACCCATTGATAAGGAGAAGAAATAGATATATCTATATTCAAAATATATATGTGAAATCTCAACGAAATCCTTACCCTCCTTCCGAACCTGAAGTATTGATTCCATTTTCCGCATGAATCTGACCATTGATCACATCACAAGGGAATATCATCTTCCGTTGAAGAATAAACAACCCCATGGAGATGGAGGAGATCAATGGATGAATTCGAAGATATTCTTCTCATTCTGCTCTTTTTTTACGAAGCTCACTACTCAAAATGAGGGTGTACACAGCTATCGAATCTCCAAGTAAAACCACCTTTGTTATGACGTTCTCGTGAAAAAACATGTGCTGGCATCATTCGTGCTCACCACACTCAACTGACATAACTCAACTCATAAACTTCATATTCGAATTCAAATTACAGCACTATCCACATTCTCTTTTGAACTGATGACGTTATTATCCTGCTGTTGTAATTACTATTTATGTGTTACCGCTAGACTCCTATCAACGCTTCATGACACTTCTAGCCAGCCATGTTCATACAAGAGTATTGTTATGTCTGTCAGAAACTATGAGTATGATATCAAAATATAGTCGGAACGTATGTCGTGATGAATGAGGGATTTCCACTTATGATACCACGAGAGCTTCAATTATTATCACCGGAAAAGTTTTCAAGAGCCTGAATATTTCGAAAATTAGATACGATTCGAAATACGAGCGAGTATTTCCTGAACATTGATTTTCGAGAAAATTCCACACCGAAATACTATGAAATGTAAACGTCATTTTACATATGAGCGTCAGAAATTTTCCAGTGTACTTTCATGCTTCTTCCCCCAAGGAGGAGGAAATACTTCCCGGAAATTTGTTCAGTTGCTGTGATAACGATACAATATACTTTTCTCATCTTGATTGGTGTTGATCTATCAGTTCATCTTTGGAAGCCAACCAATTGGAACGTTTATTGACGTTACTAGATCTGTTCGTTCTCTGCTAATATGGTAATCGCGAATTTCACTAATCATTCAAAGAACGTAGGAAGTACTTACAGAAAAACGGTTTGTTCCAGGAAGCTAGTTTAGGTTAGTACTATCAAATGCAGAAATAATTTGTTGATATTGTTCTTGTTTCACCTGCACGCAATAATGCGTATGCATCCTTCAAACCAATATGAATCATGTACTGATTGCCAGTTGATGTGACATTTCTTGTTTTCGAACTCGAAGATGTCCTGTTTCCAACCTGTCCTGGAATTCTAACGAATTCATCATCTTTCATGCCTGTAATCTGAGCTATAGTTTAGTACATTTGAGAGGCAACCGTCTTCATTTGACAGTCCTTTTCTCATTCATGATGTATTGTCCAACGACGATAATATCTTGAAAAGAAAATGGAAACCAATTCAAATGGCTCAGAAGAATTGGGAGAGGTGATAGGTGAAAGTAAAAATGTGTAATGAAACAAAAAAAACATATTGATGAGTGACACCTTGTGATCATTAATTACACTGACACTGACACTTATTGATTGACACTGATCAAAACTTATTTATTGAAATCTTTTTATTGTTCTGATTCGAACCATTGTACTCGAAATGAACCGTTTCTGACAATGTTACAGACAATGAAAATGGACGAATGCAGCTTCAAGAACACACATCACATTTATATGATTTATAATCTCGAAATAATATGCAGCAGCAGTATGAATGATGACGATTGAACTGATAAGGCACCATTTACATCCACTGAATGATTCACGGGTTGTTGAAAACTGCAAATCAATCAGGTGAATGAGAAAGGAATTAGAAATTTCAATTTCCTCTGACAATTCATCCATATAACTATCCAAAACTCGTAATTTTTTAGATATTCCATGATGAAAGTTACACGATAGCGTTGACGCATTCGATCTACTGAATTTTTTTATCGTCTCATATTCTTTCATTCCCCCTCAATTTCATGAATATCATCATCTAATTTGATATCAATACTTCATGTACGAGAACATGTATACGTCTGTTGAATACGTTTCTTAATGTCAACAAATGTTCAAACACTTCTTTCGAATGGCGAATTTGTAGATTCTGTGACATCTCAAATATTTTATTGCTCTACTCCCATTCATTTGGATGAGGGTACAAGTTTGGTTGACAAGTGCGATTGTGCTTCTGAATGGAAAGCTATTCCGAGTCATCATTACCGTTCGGTATTCACAAGAGTCTGCCCAAAGCTGTCATCACTTCGGTTCTTGCCAAAATTGAATGTATCTGGAGTTTTCCATTGAAAAACTTCGATTAGAAGGTATTAGTTTCGCACTCCGAGAAAGTTTTGGGGGTGCTATCGAGAAACTCTGAAAGTTTTCTTTTGCTCGAATCGATTTATTCCACGTATGGAATATACCTGAGCTAACGATATAATATGTGTATGTTGGTCATGGTGAAAGATAAACCATCGTACTATACTGCTTTACCAAGAATTTCTATTTTGAATGAACATAACCTACAGAGAGAAAATTTTTTGACTCTAACTCATCCTCATCATGAGTCATGTATCCCGTTATCCCAATTTTGGCAAGATATCAATGTGTCCATAACTTTTGAACCACTTTGTATGATCTATTTAAGCCTATTGTCATGTTTGAATCACGTATCTCACCCATTGGAATGAAGTAGGGAACGTAGTCAGAATCCAAGTCGGTCTTTACGGAAATATCACAGTTCAATGTATTTCAAAGACAATACTATGTATAGCCAAAAATTTTGTTGTTCTGTTTCGATGGTTGAGTGTCATGAATAATTCTAATTCATCCGCAAGCATTATCTATTGAGAATCAAGAATTTCTTCTCTGATTTCAATTGGATCATCGTACACTTTCGATTTCAAGTGACTTCAAAGAAATTTATCAACTGGATTGGAATCTAGTGATTTCGGAGGCCTGGGATGGAGTCCACCTCGACCTATGCAATATTTCGCAATGCCTCAGCGAACTCATGCATAATAATGCAATAATGGGCGCTCGACAAGTGTTGAATTAATACACGAATTAAATATCAGCGTCGGAACTATTGATATTTCACCCAATTAGATACTCATAACAGTGTAGTTGTATCATGGGTAGATTTCGAAGATAATGCCATTTTATCTTAGTGATAAAAGACAATAAACAAATGGGTGGTGAGTTATGCGAACCAAGTACTGTCTGTGAGTTTTTCGAGGAGGGGGTACATTCATTTCTCAGATTTTTGTGAGATTTTCCTCGTTTCTGAAATATAAAGTAGAAGTTATTGAAAATCATTCCTATGGATTTGTAGTGAAGACAGATTTTGTGATCTGCCCCAAAATGTCACTGCGCTTGAGATTGAACCTTCAGATACCTGAAAGAGATATTCTCTATTTGTCAGTGACACCTTGTTCTTGAGAAATTTGGAAATACAAATATATTCAATGAGAATACACTTCTACTTATTTTGGTAGACGTTTCACAGAATCTGTCCCTACTACAAATATATTGGAATTATTTTCGATAATTTCTACTTCATTTCTCAGGAACAAGGAGAGAAAATCTCACAAGAAGCTGAAGAAGGAATATGAAAACGAAGGTTTCCTCTATGTGAAGGTATGGTATGTACATACGGAAGCTGAAACACCAGTATATCTGAATTCGAAATCATCCCAAGAACACAGTTTTTCAGTCAAGAACTCGATGAAATTCATCAGTGAAGTATTATTATTTCCCGCTGATGACCGCTTAGAAAATACATCTACACGAGGTTCGAAAACTCTATACAGGGTAACTCACGGTCGATGGTACGTTAGACGTTTATGGAGAACGCAACGCAGGATTTTTCTGAAAATTGTATCAAAAAGTCTTAGCAACTTCATTTTTTTAATTGAACACCTCGTATATTAACAAATTTTTAGAATTGCCTTTCCATAACAATACTCTCTTGTCAATAAATCCCTATACCTCTATATCTATCGATTTTCAAGATAAAAAATAATTTGTGTTAAATATTATCCAAAACATATCCCTAATTGAATTTATGTAAATCAGGGCTCACGAATCATAAAGAGTTGATATTTTAGTGGTGGTTTGGACAAGCTTGGTGTATTCAATTTACACCGAGAAGTCACCTCCATATCATACAGGGCGTGCTGAAATTATTATTATATCCGTTGTTCATACAAATGGTCAAAAGTTCAAATGCTACAAGATGACATAGCATGTCCCTATACCTAAATCATCAAGTTTTCTTAATAAAGCCGCTTTTTGTGAAGAATATAATTTTATGAAAAAGTTAATTTTAGATAGCCATGGAAATATCAAACTCATGACAGTTCGGTGACATAAATGAGTAATTTAGTAATTGTTATTGACAGTGTTTCAAAAAATCTCCCAGAATGAACGCGAATATCGATTATTCAAACGAAGTTCTTATGAAGTTATTTATTGTACACGCACAATGTGATCAAATCATTGCCAGAACTTGCAGAAAATTCAACAAAATGTATCCTGAATTGACACCAATGAACAACAGGAAGTTCGTGAGATTACAAAATAATTTCATCAACTATGGCTCGAAGTTGAAAGCGCCTCCAACATTACCATAACCTGTTACTTCGAATAAAGACAATATTGTTGACGTTTTGGCATATTTTCATGCGTATCCAGAAGCATCCATTCTTAGTGCAGAAATAGATTTGGGTGTATCACATGCTTCAGTACAAAGAATTTTGGGAAATCACAAAATGCATCCCTATAAATTCAGTAAAGTTCAAGCTCTCAATGCAGAAGACTTCGAGCGGAGAGTGCATTTTTGCGAAGCCCTTTTAATGCATACCCAGGAGGATCCGGAATTTTTGTCGAAAATAATTTGTAGCGACGAATCAAAATTCACGAGGGATGGGATTTTCAATAGAAGAAATAAGCATCTTTGGAATGATCATAATCCTCATATAACAAAAGAAATGGGTTTTCAAGTAAAATTTGACCTAAATGTTTTCTGTATTTTGAAGAATAATAAAATCAGCTTTTTCATTTACGATGGCACCCTGAATGCTGGGAGATATATCAGCTCATTCAACTCAGGAAAACTCGCTAGAAGTGAACCTTCACAATGAACCACTACCAGTAGTGAAATCACTCTGCTTTATTGAATTCAAAAAATGAATGAAATCCTATCTTCTTGCTCACTGCTTTTATTTAATCGATGGCTACATCTCTGCGCCCTGTGATGTTGACAGTGGAATATTCATTCCCATGCATTCAGTGGTACTTCTGAGTTATTAATTGTGCATTTTGAATTGTGAATTTCGAGTCTGAATTTCAAATAATGAATTTCATATTGTGAGTTTTGAATGGGCAGTTGTAAAGTATGAGAACATCAACTTAAGAACCTTTTTTTTTCTTCATCTTCCTGTCTCTTTCTCTTTTTGCAAATCTGTCTATGTAATGTTAGAACAAGTACCAGTAAGTACCTTAAGTAAGTACAAATAAAGATCTATTCTATTCTATAATATTTATGGTGGATGGCACAATACACGTTTACGGCGAACCAGAGAACGGATCGCTCCGAAAATTTGGGGGAGAGCAAATCTTGACATTCTCTACTCAACTATAATGTTTTGCAGCTTCTATTATGAAGCGGTAGTAACTTCGATATTGATTTGTATCGAGTATCGTTCTGAAACTCTTCGATTCCATCTTTCATTCCATTCCATTCCATTTTCGAATTGAAATTTCTTCGTTGGAAATCATGACCTATACAAATGCTGATGAATTCGAGTTCAATAATACTATGAGAACGAAATTTGGTTTGCAGGAAAGTGATACTAGGGAGGTTCCGACAATAGACCTAATCTCAGTGACTCCAGTACAGGTTGGTTGGAAAATACGGTTATTTTGTTTTCTTGAAGAAGTGACTGCTAGTTCATCATTTCAAATTAAATACATCGTATAAGAAAATCATATCATCCACTTAGAAATAATGAATTCCTCGAGCTCAGAAATATTTTGATAACGAAAGTTGGTCTGGTTCATTTGTAGGCTTTCAATACTAACGTCTCATCTCTGTTAATTCAATACGTGGTGGTTCAGAAATATGGTTGTTCCGTTTGCTCCGAAAAAATCTCTCGAAGGTGATTATTTCAAACGGACCAGAACATGTTTCCAGGAATATTCATTCGAAACAAAATATTACATATATAATCTGGAATTCTCCTCTCATATGTGTATATTCAACCCATACCCAATTGGTGAAGATTCTTTCTCATGAAACATTCAGAAAATTGTAAATCCCAATTGTATATCGACATTTTTATCTTCTCATACAACCGTGCTTTTGAGTGAAATCAGATCTGCCAGGACGAAAACAATCAACACTCGCATTTCGAACTGGTTGTAAGGAACCAGACCAGCATTTTGCGTGTGTTCCAAAATATTGACAGCATATGACGTGGTGACAATTTGATACCTCAGTTTTTTTGTACTTGAAGATATCAGAATTTTTGGAGGTCAAAAAAAGGAATTGACGTTCAATTCGAAAACGGTTGATATAGATATATAAACATATCGAGAGAAATTGTCAGCAAATCGATGGAGATTATGACATGGACGTATAAATAGAGTGTTCCATTTGAAATATCGAAGTTGTTACTGTTTTCTATTAGATGCGCCAATATCTCATCGTCGGAAATATTCCAGTTGGGTAGAAATTGTAAGAATATGGTCTCCATCGAACCCATCTGCCAATCTCTGAATCAGCCTGTATGATTCCGGAACTGATCTAAGAGATCTTCGACAACATTTCCCTCCCAAGAAAGTGGAAGGAGAAAAAACTGAAGTCATTTTCTGAAGTACAGAACTACTGACAGCTAAAAATGAAATGCTAATTCATCAAATGCTATCTCTCGACTTCCCAAAGTAAAAATCTGATTTGAAAGCTGCACATATCGAATATAATGAAGTTCTGAGGCAAGAAAAGAATAAATATCATGAGAAAAGACTGGCCGAGTCGAAAAATAAATCTAGAACTTCCTGGCAAATGATCAGTGGGCTAATTGGTCGCAAAAAAGTCAAGAATGATCAGCCAACTTTCGAAAACTCCCTCAAAGTGCAAATTCAATGAACGATTTTTCCCAACCAGAAAGCACTCAACCTAATCGCTGATAAACTACCACTTCAACATGATTATACATGTAATATTCCCTACAACTTGAATAGTTTCTCTTTCATTCTAATCACATCACAAGAATTGATTGTTATGATGAATGAAATGGAGAGCAAGAGAAGCTCTGGATACGATGACATGTCACCATTCTTATTGAAGAAGTGTTTTGTATACATTGTTGAGCCGTTATGCCATATTATAAATACATCACTCGTATCTGGAGTTTTTCTCGAAAACCTGAAGTTTGCTTAAATCAAGCCCTGCTTGAAGAAAGGCGATCCTGAGTCTTCCGATAATTACAGGCCAATCATTAATTTCTACCATCGAATCGCCTAATACAAATAAATCCAGATGGCTCGAATCATATTACTAATATCAATATTTAAATGATCAATCCAGTTCGACGATTCGTTGTTACACACGTAATATCATGCGTTATTGTTACACTCCTTGTTAGCAAATATTTAACTGAAACTAATTGAACCAGATTTCGGCGGATGGAATGCGTGAGTTGGTGGAATGTGCTACTAGAACCGCGAACTATTTATCCACCCCTATGACCACAATGAATTCAAACATTCGAATAGAACAGTCCGAACTTCTGGATTGGATGATTTGATACAGATATATAGTTTTACTGATGAGTGTCAGATCAAGTTGGCGTAGAAATGTACCCTCGTCATTCTCATCGCCCTCCTCAAAGCTCTCTCTGCCACTATCAGGAATGTTTCGATCCATGAGTATAACATCTGACGGTTTTTTCTCTGGATGATAATATCATTCATCTCAGATCGAATGCGTATGGAAGGAATGCAGTTCGAGAACTAAGTTTCAATATCATCATAACTTGAGTTCGGTCTTCTCCCTTAGTTTTGGAATTGTACCATCAGGCATCTGGCATCGGGCCTCCTAGCTGCAGCTGATAATATTCTCCTTAACATTGGATTGGAATCTTGGACTTGGATAATTTGATGAAACTCCTATATTTCCTTTTTTTCTGAGTTGAGGAATGGTTATAGATCTGTATTCCATAATGCACAGAAATGATTTTCATTCTGGACTTGAGCAGTCCGTTCTATTTTTTAGGTTCGGGAGATGTACCACCTCGCTTGTTTCATTCAAATATTCAGCTTTAGTTGACATTCTCTCTTCAAACCTAGATCATCACTAGATTTCTATGAATCTCGAGAGTTATCGCAATGGAAATGGGTATTTCACGTGCAGAGTTTATAACAATAGAAGTCAGACACTGGTAACTGACAAGGACAACAGGGTGATTACCATATGCTTGATCAAAAATAAGTTTCGAGAAGTGAATATATGAATTTGACAATCAACTGACGGAACAGCAATACCATCGAATAACATGGATATAATCATCTGAACTGGTCCAAACTGCATTAGATCAACTTCGCCAGTACGGTATACAATTTTATGTGTGATCATATCGGTATCTCCAGAAGAAATTTCAATATCTCCAGAAGATATTCCCAGGAAGTCCAGCTTATATCGATGAAGATCTAACTTTCAAAACAGTGTTGAAATATGCCGCAGTGCATGTTGAGTGCAGTATGTTGGAATACACTGAGATTTTGTATAAACAGTGAGTAGCATCGCTCATGTGATGTCATAAGAAGTTCAATATTTTCACATGCTCCATGTTTCAATATATCGAGCAAACGTCCGTTTTGCTCAGTTCAAGAAAAGTAACATTTGACGCAATGAGAAGTTAATCCAATTGCTACGAGATTGACACCGATTTGGGACTTTGTAAAGATCAAATCACGCTCCTCACAAATCAGAATCCAACCTGTAGAGTCGAGCTAAAACTCACTCGACGGCCAGGTGGTCGAGAAGGTCTAGCGTCACCATAGTAATCATTCGATTCCTGGCTGGTCGTTGGATACAGGTCCATTCATTCGCTGTACAATGTATATGATGAAGTTCTACATAGAACTATGCCAGATGCCGCAGTGGTTTGGATTCCATTTGTTTGAACTGTGAATTCCTGTTTTCTCAACTCGCACAAGTCCTTCGAGGCTTCTGAGGGTTGCTTCGGCAACTGAGGAGATGAGTAACAACAATAACACCAACAACAACAATCATACCAGCATGATTCCAGATAATTTCCCGACCGAGTTATTGTACCAAATGAGTGACTATACCTATATTGTTAACAATCCAATATCAAGTATGATCAGTTGAAGGCAGCAAAATCTCTAAGACTCCAGTCAAAATGAAAATGTTACACAATTTTGACAGCTACATCCAATAGTTGGAAGAACTCACTATTTTCCACAACTACACAGACGATTGTTGTGTCAAATGAAATGAAGAATATCCGACATATATCCATGGATCCTCTGCAACTGAAAAATAATAATCTAGATAAACTACGACATGCTGAACACAAACTAGGAATTGTCGGCTGAACTAAGGTAGAAACGAATCAACAAGCCATTCCTTGGTGAACACCATATTCACTATTCAACATCTTACTATCAGTAATTGCTATGCTGATAATCATCATAGCAGTATGCTGTTGCTGCTGTCACTGTAATCGTCAATGGATTATATCCATCGGACGATCCATACCAAGAAAAAGAGAACGGTCAGGAATACAAAATGTCCTGTGAGAACAATTATATCACAAACAGCCAAGTCTACATTCGTTCGAGAGCTTCCAGAAAACATGAACTTCAACTAATAAATCATACAATCCATACCGGAAAAAAAGAAATCTCGCGATCCTACAGAAATTCGTATCAACCCATACAATGACGTAGGTCTGTTTCAAGAGAGAAGAAGAATTGATCGATGCAAACCAATACAGATAAATTTTGAGGAGGGAGAGATGTTATGTTCCACCAACACTACTCCACTGAAAATGCATATACAAGAGGATATCCAATGTAACGCTGATGGAGCAAGAATGAAATGAAGATATTTCGTGCACCGAGATTGAAGAATGAACATTTCAAACTGCATATTGAACATACATTCTTTCAAAATCGAATCTATCCACCCTTCTATTCGAATAAGTATCAGAACTCTTTGCATCTTCACATGGATCTTTGCAGATTTTGTGAGATAACATATCCTTTGTTTTTTGATACAATGAGTGGGACCTCTTTTTCTGAAAATATAGGTTGATTAAATGAGAGCAATTTCATCTAGAGGATTCGAGGATATTGACTCATTGATTTCTACTAGCTTGGGCAGCTTCTCTTGGGCTGTGGCAATATCAGCAATCGCAATATCATCGGGCTGAAATATATCAGACTACATTTGATCCATCCAATTGACTGAAAAATAATTTCGAAATCATAGTTGATCTTTCCACAAGTATAGTTCCACTTCTCCCTTAATGTTTTGATTTGACATGGTTTTGAAGTTTTTTGCAAGATCGTACCAGTTTCCTGAGGGCCATTATGAAACGAAAATCAATAATATCACGACAATTGAATTCACATTTCAGTTCATAAAATATATGGAGGTTATTCGATTCATGTGTATCACTAATGGTAGTGTGCTCTCTCAATAAATCACATTCGAAATGATTATAAACTCAAAGAGAACGTTTGCAATCGTTCATGGAGCAGGTGACTGTATTTTCTTACATTTCTGAACGAACTTCTGGAAATTCCTCGAGCAAATATCTCTGAAACATACCTTCTGCTGGAACTCAGACTAACAGAGACTAACAGAGATATCCTGATGATACCAGTGCCAGCTCCGATCTTGAGGAAGAGTCGATCAGCTCATTTTTTATCACATAAAGGTAAAACAGGCACAGATGGACAGTATACAGAGTTCATGAAGTAGGACAGTGCAACTACCATCGGCGTCCCAGCTACAGATGGAGCGGTAAGTACCGGAATCTGAGAACCATATATCTGGACATCTGATAATTCGAAGATGATAATAGTTTGAGAGACTACTTTGCACTCATTCCAGATCATCTCGATTGGGTACAGACTGAATCTGCTTCAACATCACTGTTTTATGCTGAATCATATCTGTCAACTGTTGCAAATGTTCTACAGATGTTCTACATGATACAAGAAGAAATATGGAGACCAATATCGATTCTCATCTCCGAACTTCACCCTACAACATGCGATATAACTCCTCTTCACGAAGATCGAACTGTATTCAACATATGAATATGCAGAACATGTGTGCATCATTCACACATCTGATTCAGAGCTCTGAAGATGTCATCTAATTCCTACCATTCATTGAGAAGTGGAATCGATTAATTCGTATCAAGGTTACCCTTCGAACCAGCACATTGAATATTCTAGAAACCAGTTTCAACTCATTCCTCCGACAGTATAACAACCCATTTTGTCAGAACCTGAAATGATTTCTCGATGTCCATTCGATAAATATAACTTTCCTGAGTGGTCGCCGTATGAGGGAAAATATTTGTTCGTTGAACTGAATGTTGCCTTGAAAATCAGCGGTATATCGAACAGAAAGCTCCTGAACCGGAAAAAAATATTCGACTTGATTTTTCCGGGACGAAGGTCGAATCAGCAGGATGCGGACCATTATAGGAAAGTACTATTCGATATATGTCGAACGTGATCAATAATTTGGCTGAATTATTCTATTATTCTATTATTCTTTTATTCTATCATTGGCAAATTATTGAATTTATTATATAAACTATATAAATTGGCAAGAGCTAATTCCTGAAGGTGAATTATCACAATAGAGAATCATCCTTACCTCATCGGAACTCGAATTAGCTCCTAGTAGACTCATATATGTGTATTATACAGTTTGTCTTATGAATGGTTTGCGAAAATCCAACACAAGCTTCCATGACCAAATAGGTAGAACAATTCGTTCAATATGGGTCAGAACATGGGTCTCCTGAGAACGATATAAGAATTAATAATTCGAGAATTCTATCCAGGAGTAACATGAAACAGTGTGGGGCTACGTGAATATAAACCTCACTTCTTTGTATGCAGATTTTCCGAAAGTTCCGTTTCGAATTATGAATGTTTGGGACTGTTTCACAAAAGATAGGTGCATGATCAGAGAGGAATCGATGCGAAAATATCATAGCCTTCCATAGATTATGCACACCATATTATTAGTGACTATGTTAGATTTTTCTACATTTGGTAAAAAACGCGTTCGCAATCCGAACTGAGAAATCATAATTCGGATGTAGATTTTTGTGCTACAAAATGTCGACATTCAAAAATCCGAAACTTCCAGACATGTTTTCACGGAGATAATGCAACGTGTCACGGAGCACGAATATCGAAAACTTGAAGAAAAGTTCGAGGAAAATTGAAGGTTAATATAAAAATCGATATAGGAATATGAAAATTATCATTTGTTCGTAAATCATGAGCTACCGTATCTTTCATCCGATTGCGATGGAACATTGTAAACTCATCACTCGCACTTCCGCATAGATCCTATGCATAAACATTATGAGCTATTTCAAATTTCGAACGATATTCCCAAAATTATTCCTTCTGCAGAAGCAACGCGCCGGGTACCAGCTCAATGATTTCAAGTGAAAGGTAATATGAAGGAATACTTTCATAAGAATGAAAATTCGAAAATATTCTGATTCATCATTCCAAAATCATGAAGACATACATATAAATTGTAGTGTTCCATTCTATTATCTTCTCTCTTCACTGACGTTTCTAAAATTATTATCTGAAACAATAGATCTTGACCACTTTGATTCAACATGTACGATTTGTGAATTTCACTCGAAAATGGAGTATTAGGATCCGATACAGAGAATATCAGTTTTTCATTCCTAATATCTGCAAGAAAGATTAGATGATATCTCAGCCCAATTCTGTTACATATAATCCTCGAATAACTTCTGGAAATATTTTGTATTTACTAGATAAACATACAATGTTTGAATTCTGTACGAAATTGCATCATTTGATCATTCTGAATGTTCCGCGTTTAGGAAATATTCAGGAAATATAGTATCACTAAGATCACCTCCTGAGGAGGCCTCAGCTGCTTTGGGATCCACTTCACTTCCAATGTCAATTCCAAAATGTTCTATCATTTTTGGTCATAGAGGACGTTGGCAATCGGGAGAAATTTCACTCCTAACTCATTTATTCCCCTCACAAAGGATGATAATACATTGGCTACAACACCCCAAGAAAAAGCCAACACCGACAAAATGTTCGCAGACAATTCTACCTTATATCCAAGAAGCCAGGAAATTGTCTTCCGGCAACGCACAATCAGACAGATTCTGCTCAGCCTCAACGTCAAGAAGGCTCTGGGGCCTGAGGGAATACCGCCTATTGTTCTCAAGAAATATTCCCCAGAACTAACACCAGTTCTTCGCAGGTTCCTCACACTTCCTTACAAACTTTCGAGTGGAAGAAAGCAAGAGTCCAACCAACTCCAAAGAAGAGCAAGAAAATTCTCACTTACAACTATAGACCGATAGCACTACTATCTGCGATCTCTGAAGTAACAGAAAAGGCAATCAACATCGAGCTTATCCGATATCTAGAGAGCTCGAGAATCGTGAACGATCGGCAATATGGCTTTAGTCAAAAGAGGTCAACTGGAGACCAGCTTGCCTATGTGACACATGAGTGGCAGGTGTCAATCGAGAAACATTGGGAGTCTCTGGCTGTAGCCTTGGATATCTCCAAAGCATTTGATCGAGTTTGGCACCAAGGCTTCCTAGCCCAATTTGATGATGTCGGGTACCACTGTTCCTATGAGGTCACCACCAACAACGTTCTCTCATGGGACGATCATGTGAAGTCTATTGCAAGAACTGCTCCACAAAAACCTGGTTTCCTACTCCGTGCGAAGAGATACTTCACATCCCAGCAGCTGCTTATGATCTACAAAGCACAAATCGACCTGTCTTGGAGTACTGTTCACATTTTCGGAGCTCAGCTCCCAAACATACGCTGAAGCTCTCAGATTCAATTCAGAAGACAGCTATTCGCCTAGTCGATGATACAACACACACCAAATCATTAACCTTTCTAGATCATCGTAGAAAGGTCGGCGATCTCTGCATTTCTTATAGATACTTCCACGGTCGGTGCTCAACGGGAAGATCATCTATCATGTCACTGAGTGCGATTCCTGGTAGGCAAGCGAAACGAGCTCAGGCTGGTCACCCCTAAACTCTCAGGCTCGAGACCTGTCGAACATCGCTATACTAGGCAACATCCATCAATAGAACGGCAAAGTTGTGGAATTCGTCGCCCAGTTAAGTTTTTCCTGATGCCCACAACCTCCAAACTCACAATGAAAATTCCAACAACTTCCTTCTCTTCCAAAATCTCACCACTGGCCGACACGATTTCCCTTTCCTGTTGTCAACAGATAAAAAGTAACAATACTCGAATATCAGCAAGTTCGTTGATTTCGCTCATAAAATCCCATTGTTACTCACGTATGTTGACCTCAGGAACACAAATTTATTGGGATGATTCCAGAGAAAGCGTGAAAATTACCTTCCTTCCATCAGCCTTTCATGAGAAGACCTCATAGCCGATCGGCCTTCCTTTTCTCACACAACATGCTTTCCATACATTTATTACATATTGAAGGAGCCAAACAACAGCATCATCCTTGATGAGGTTGGATTTGCCTCCTCCCATATGAAATGTGCTATCAAATGAAAATCTGTGACATTCACAAAACTAGTTGTTCTGACACAGATTCTCATTAGGCAGCGCCTTCCATATGAAAAAATGTGGACCCACCGGCCTCCAGGATGTTGAAGACCGTGGATTACCTTCTTGGAGGATGTTTCTCCTCCTTTTCGAATGTTTAATGAAGGATAAAAAGTATACTATGTGTCAGTGTGGGTGGCCGTGTCGTCGTAGCGTTTTATGGAGTTCAGGTTCCTGACATCATATTGAGTAATGAGTTTTTCTTTCTCCAATACATTGGAAATGAAGCACTCACAATTTCCGATTCATTAGGTCCTAATAACGATGTACAAAGCACTGGTGCAGTCACTGATGATGTTTTGTTTCGTCGAAAACGCTAACGTCATTTTCCGATTTCATGGCATAATACAGGGTGTAACTGAATAAGTGTAGAACATTCAAGGGGGTGATTCCTCATCGAAAAAAAAGGATCTTCCATATAGAGGAACTTCATCTACTTCTACAGCCCCTCGAAGAGGGTACATGAATTTTTTTCAACAATTTTTTTCACAAGCAGTGGAGAAGTGACAGTATTGAAATCAACCTGACATCTTCTACTACCAAGAAGACACATAGTCAGTAATTTCTTTGGTTCACCCCATGGTTGTGAGGGGTGGAAAACACAACCACTAAAATCTATTTCCAATGTAACTTCTTGTCTTATTATTTGTTTACCAGTCGTAAATTTATTTCCGATAGCCTGTTTCATTCTGAACTAAAAATGTGCCTTTGGTTTTTTGCCCAAACCAGTTTGCAGCGAAAAATTATTTTCTGAACAACTACAGAGATACATAGAGATCATAGTTCTGTACATTGTTGTCTCAATTCTGAATGCTTCTGAGTACGATGATTCAGTAAGTGAACCACTACCAACCAAAGAAAAAATTGACAGTAGAAAGGCACAATTTGTTGGCTGCTTAAGGAACTGATGAAAGCATCAATGCTTTCAGAACTGCCATTGAAATCTCAGTCAAACGAGTCAAATGGAGGTCTTGCGAAATAGTCTCAATAGAGACATTCTCATCATTGGCCTGAGAGCTTTGATCAGGATCTTCAAAGAAAAACTGCTACTGAAAGAAGACTCAACTTCAGCTAACTAAATTGCATTGGCAGATCCAGATTCGCAAACGATGGAAAATCATTCTCAATGATCAGCCTATGATTCAAAACAACCAATCGTCATTGACTCGTGATTTCCTATCCCAGCGTAAATAAGGTCATGCAGGCAACGAGATTTCGAAGACAGTGATTGGTTGAACATCAGTGAAGATATTGAAAATAAAAATGGGCACTGCACTCATTGTTTGAAATTTCGGAATTCCAATGAATTATATCCGAATCCGTTTCCCATGATGATGTCACCTACTTTAGCTAATCATGTCAACATTCTCTAGGAAATTTTCAATACATATACAACGAAGTCAGCGTTCTCACGATTCATTCAACGTTCGCTAGGATTAGTTTTTCATTCAGTATTGACTTCAAATTGAATTCACATCGTGAATTTTTTTTCATTTTGAATCATGAACGGACTCATGAAAGTAGCATCAGGGTGACCTTGGACTCATTCTCATACACGAGGTGTATTTTTTTCATCTATGGACAACACGAGAGGAAAACCTATAATGTTCGGAGAACATCGTGTTAGCGAGCGGTGAAATTTTGGGAGAGGAGGAAGGTGTTGGAATTTTTCTAGAAAGTTTGGAGGTTGTAAGCATCAGGAAAGACTTCACTAGGCAAAGAATTCCACAACTTCGCCGTTCTATTGATGAATGATGCTTGGTATAGCGATGTTCGACAGGTCTCGAGCCTGACAGTGTAGGGGTGACCAGCCTGAGCTCGTCTGGTTTGTCTAATAGGAATCGCACGTGGTGGCATGATAGATGAGTTTTCCGTTGAGCATCGACCGTGCAACTATCTATGAAAAAGGCAGAGATCTCCGACATCTTGATGATGTTGTAGAGAGGTCAATGATTTGCTGAGTGTTGTATCATCGACTAGGCGAAAGCTCTCTTCTGAATTGAATCTAAGAGCTTTAGTAAATGTTGGGGGCTGCTGAATCCAAATTTCATGTTTTCTGCCTTGACGAAGGTCCACTTCATGATGAAAAACGCAAAAAAACTTTTGATGACAAAATTGAAGTAGATGAAACTTCCCACAAAACACGTTCGTCATTTTTGTTTTTTGACGATCAGCTTTAAAACCAGAGCATGCTGATGAAGCATATTTTTGACTGAACCGTTATGACCCACTCTAACAATTAAAAAAAATACATGTCAAAAAAAACCGTGTAGCACGATATGAAGTTATATCGAATTCGCCTCTCTTGAATGTTACGGTGCATCATTCACTTATGTCCGAATATTTGAGTCCATTCAATACTTCATCTCCGACTTTGTTGTCCGACTTCCTCAGGAATTGTGTATAATATACTAGTGAAATGACGAATATTTGAGAGAATAAATGGATATATTTCTGATAAGCACTGATTTCTTGTCTTTCTTGGAATGTTGTTCGAACCATTGAAATCCATTCTGTCCTTATATCTCACAATGATCAATCTGAAGAAGGCACAATATTATTTGCACGACGCAGATCTGAAACATGATGATAAAACAATACGAAGCACCTGTGTTCTACGACATGTCACCCACTAATATCACTATTGTTATGCATAATGAAGACAGAAAAAAGAGACAGGTGAATCCATCCAACTCCTTCACCATCCAAGAAGTGCAGTGGGAAAGAGTGTTGCTAACCACATTCTATTCCTCTGGGCAATGAGTACCACTACCAAGGCAAGGTTGAATTCTTCAAGAGCTTGTCTAGAAATCTCATTGTCTCATTGTAAATACCTGAATTCACTGAGATTAACTGAGACCATCCGGAGGAAATACAGTTGCTGACGAGGAATATTCAGTTTGCCTCTATATGGTGGTAACAACCCAACCACAACACTCAATATTCTGAGATACCAGAAAACACGACTTCTATACTCATGATTTCAAATCAGGTGCAGGGGTGGATCCAGAAGCAGTAGAAGTGGAATTGGTGAGAAATGGATTGATTCCACTATCACATTGAATCATCTGGCTTCCGAGAGGCTTCTTCAACTCGTATCTTGCAAATGCAATGAACACTGTCACATAGATTCTCCTACTACTCATCTTGTTTTGTAACCATTTCTCAACATTCACCATCTTCATCCTTCTCCAGATGATGAACCTGTGATGCCCAATTTCTGGGCTCGACTTTCACATTTTTTCTCGTGATTTCCGCTTCGCTTCCTCACTATATTCGTACTCTCATGTGGTATCAAAGTGTTTATTGATAACATGTATTCTTTTTGAATTGTAGGGTGTGGCAGTGAGCGTTGTTGAGAAATCTTCATTTTCCAGTGCGTGTTAGCACTGTAACCATTCGTAAGAAGAACAAAATTGATGCATTATTCAATAGGAAACTTTGACTGCTTCAATTTTTCAACCGACAATACAGCATACCTGGATTCCAGCAACCCCAAAAACATAGAGAACTGCAAGTCTGTTATGGAAGCACTACCCTTCGATTGGACTACTAAAATTATCTTCCAAATTGTCCGAAATGGAGGTACAGCAGGGGACACGATGATACAAGTTATCTTTGATTAGTGAAAGATCAGGCTGTGTGAACATTTTAGGAGTAGTAAAAGGAACTCTTTGCCTCGTTCACTGGGAATGTATTGAATGACTTCCTACTTGATTCGACTCGTATTGAATTCCAAAATCCATATCCTTCCTCCACATATATTTCAATCGATTCTCATCTCGTATCATCGATCAAGAATGATCCATGTGGTCACATCCAAATCACCCTTATCAAGCTCGTTTCCGGTAGCGTCAAACTCACCTGCTCATCGATAGAAAAAAGAAAATCTTTTCAAATATTCATTCGGAAAGAAGGAGAGATGTGCATGAGCAACAAAACGCCTAGGGTAAGGACATTCGACGATGCCTAGGAAAACACCAGAACTCGAACTTCGGAGCTATGTGCCTCTCTCTTGAGGAAGGCTTTCGCCGTACGAAATCGATTCGACCCCACCAACGGATTTTCCGATTCCCCGCTCGGATTTTCCTCCCCTTTTCTCGTTGCCTCGATAGCTCACGCCCGAGTTGGGTTCCGAACTCCAGACGCGCGTGTCACGTGGTATTCTCTCCGGAAAACTCGTCTCTCCCGATACGTGCTAGCGAGTTGGTTCGTGCGGTTCTCCTGGAAAATTCGTGGATTCTGATACCTGACTACTAGTGCATGTGATCTCTTGAGGAAACCTAAGATATCTTCAAAGAACTGATGAGTTCAGAGTGACTTTTCGACTGGAGGAAAATATTTGTTTATGGTGACTTCTGGAGATACTGCTAACATTAAAAAACGATAAGGTAAACAGTCTCGGAAAAAAAACATCGTGAAAATATATATGATGAATCTTGGGAAAATATGAATCGAATCAAAAATTCATCAAAATCATATTGAAGGAATTCACACGAGGAGATTGAAATAGGCATTCAAATATTGCTTTATAGGAATTGTCACCCGACCAGTTCAAGCGAACTGGGCAGTTGCCAAATTGATTAGTTCACAGTGAATTCTTTCGGAGAAATCTTGGTGGGAAAATCTGCATGTAATGAAACTTGGAAGAGATCATCAACCAGATCGAAAATCGGTGGTGATTAAATGTTGTGGAGGTTGCCCTCTCATATTCAATGCTGACATGTCCATATGGTATTGAAGAGATCTCTTGTTAGTTCATTCGCGAATGATTCACTCATATCTGTTGAAGCAATCAATTCTGAAGATACTAGTGCTCCTGGAGTATTCATTTTGGAATCGGAATTGATATACAACAGTAATTCTGACTACCTGTGTGAAAAGTTAAGGAAGAATGTTGGTTTCTTCTGCAGTTTATTTCAAACTCATCCGAATAGTGCAGCATATATCATTATATCATACCCACAATGTACTACTTGCATATCATTCATTACTGTCGTGTATCAGTTGATATATGAATAGGCTCCACATATAATGGATCGAACTGTTTGGAAGTCCTACTAATATGTAATATCCATTATCTAGTTGATACTATATTGCAGTGACTAATATGGCAGGATGTTCATTAGACTGTTGACAAAGCAAACTTGATAATTTCACAAAAAATGAGATCACATTCACATTTCATACATTGTGACCAAATTGAAATTCCAATATGAAATTCACAGACGAATTATTTCTGATGTGATCCTTATTTATGAATGATGTTAAGCTCTCCAACAATTTGTCAAGAGAAGGAAAATAAGGTTAGAGCCTTCATATTCGATCGAGAAGCTAGGAAATATCTTTTTAGGTGAATCAACATCACTATCTAGGATGAATCCTGTCAGCCGACCAGTTAATATGAATAGTTATTCAGTATAACTGTATTGCTTTCTTTTTCGAAATGATTAGTTCGCAGTGAACCCTGGTGAACTCATTATGATGAAGGCGTCTGAAAGAAACTTCAGAAGATATGAGTCAAAACAAAAAACGATAGTGGTTATGCTGAGCAGATGAGCTCTTATCATCGGAAGATTTGAGGGACAAAATCACGTGTTGAGATATAGAATACATCATAATCCTTTAGGATGAAATGCTTTTGAGATAATGACAGTTGGAAGTTATTATTTCACATGCTGGAAGTTCATATGCTCTTTTCACATGCTCAAAAGAGCATGACTTCGTTCAATAGGAGTTTGAAGTCCAAAGAAACTGTTACGTAGGTGTCACTTTCAGCTCTAGAGCGGAGTGCGTAGAGCTCAATAATTCGTCGGATGTTCATGACGTATGATAATTCAGAAACAGTTGGAATAGTTGCTTTGACTAATACAGAGTGGAATTGGTCATGGGTTTGATGCTAGTTTACAATGTAGTGAAAATCACAATATGGTTGATAGTACTCTGGGCAGGTCAGTAATCAGATCCATTCTCAAATCTTCAGATACCTGTAACATCTATGCTCATGAGTCTATGTTCTGCAGATGTTGCTCAGCTTTGCGAAGAAACAAATCGATGAGTGGCAGGATAGTATCGAAAGGGAACTTCCTATGAGACGGGGAAGGGTACTTAAAGGAGACCATGAATCAGGAGAGCACTTCATATAGTATCCAGCGGAACAGTGGATGATTTCGTCTAACAATAGTTGACACCGTAAAACATGTTGGCTTGTCTGAGTGAAGTGATAGATATGTGTTCTCCCAATATAGGGAGGAATTTGTATGAGAGTCTTGATTTCTCACAGTTCACAAACTGTGATTTTCTCTATATGGGCCTTGTCTTGATAGCATGTATGGACACAAAATACAAAAAGTACAGATCTTTTGTGTGTGCTCCATGCGAGGTTTACGACGACACGATGTTTTCGGCAAACTGAGTGAGTTGAGGTGACTCAATATGGAAAATAGCAGGGAAGTTCCTCCATTCATCCATTCTGATTCGAGAAATGTTGGATGATAGTACGAAAGACCGCGATTAGTTGCTAGGTGAATCTCAGGTGCACTCTGTCAACATCGGTCAAGATGATATTCTCAATTCATTTCATTTTACAATTGGATTTCTTCGATGAGTGAATAAAACGGTCTTCAAGTCGAAACTTGAACATGGATTTACATCCATATTCCAACGGGGTTTCACCTATAGAACTGACGAATTCCTCATCACATCTGGATCATGGGATCACAATAAATCATAAAATATATGGTGGATATCCTGAAATCCACCCAATAATATCCTATTTATAATATCCTATTTATTTTGGTCTGGCGGCATTGATTGGTTCTTGAACACACACTTTCTCATATGTAACGATGTCATTCTACTTTATAATAATAATAATAATGATAAAAAACGTCTTTATTACTTTCATCTCCGATTTCAGTTACAGAAAAAAAAAACTTACAGGAAAATATAAATTACAATGAAAGCGAAGGGCGAAGTTCAATTCACAAGGTGATTCAAAACCCTCTTGTAACTTGTTCTTCCACATAACCCCCACAATACATCGCTGAATACATATGACTGACATAATATACATATATGAATGACATAGTATTTGATAAATTAACAGGAATTAAGTAGTGCCTACTGAGTGCTAGGATTGCTTGAACAACAAATATTTCCTATATGTTTCCTTAAATTGTTTGAAGCTGCAAGTTTTGAGTGCCTTAGGTATTTCATTGTATATGGAACATATTTGATAGGTATGACTTCGTCTGAAGGTTTCAAGTTCAAAAGGTGGGGGGGGGAAAGATCGCACATTCACATTATGTACATCGGTTCTGTGAGTGATTTTTTTTTAGAGGTATGACGGCTTTTTAGCTACAATTATTTTTTGGAATAGGACAGCTGCATGTAAATTTCTTCTGTTCCTCATATTCAACCAATCATTATCTTCAAGTGTATGCGAAATATGTTCTCTTCTGCGAATTCCAAATATAAAACGCACCCTCATTTTCTTCAATTTTATTGCTGACAACAAGGAGATCGAGGTGTACGAGTATCCTAAAGATACATTCGCTTCTTTCTGGTCTAATGAGATGACAACATATTTTTGACAGTGTGATTTGTTATACAATGGAGACCATTCCATCATCATCATTCTCATTATCATGGGCAACATGAACGCGTTGTGATCAGTAGTTTTCAAGTTTCCAATTCTGATCCTGTTCATTTCCTCACTCGCCGCTACGCGGTTCGTGCTGAATATCTACTCGTGCGAATTATGTCTCTTTCCACACTAGTTATGTAATATACTATTCTCACCAATGCAGGCGTGGAGTGTATCTTCTTGACCCAAGTATTGGTGTTGTTTCTTCATGAATCATCATGGTAAAGGAGGAGGGGAAAAAGTTCCCATTAGAACATTACCACGTATTTTTGGTTTCGCTTCAATATTGTTCGGATGGAAATCAATGAGAAGATGCGGTGATCAATTCAAATATAAATCCTTACAGTGATCCGAGTTATCATAAAGCAGCTCATTGTTTTGCTTCGAATAGAGTCGATCATACAATCATGGCAATGCGGAATGAAAACAAGCGTGGAAATATCTCTGTGGTAATATTCTGGAATCGTTCGAGTTCGATTCATATACAAGAATGGAAAGGAACGAAAATACGCAACCGTTGGGAATTGGGTTGGGAATCGAATTCACAGTATTAAGCGCGACCTAGACGTGTCTTGTAGAAGGTACTATCCACATGTTTAGCTCCCAAACATACTCGAAGCTCTGATGTTCCTTTCGTTTGGTCTGTGATATCACATTCAAGAATCCATTGACATCTCTAGAACATTGTAGAAAGAACGTTGATCTCATTTCAATTCCGAGCGATCATAGGTTGACAAAATTTCTATATCTTTCTCCTCTCCCAACATTCCTTACCGCTTGCTGATGATAAATGAGGATGATTGATGAGGTTATCCGTTGGTGTCGTCAATGGTTAAAAAAAGACAACCTTTAGAATAGGACGCCGTGCTCCCACGTATGAATGTTATATGCATGGATCCATTCACTATTTCTACTCGTTCATCATCGACTGTCACCAAATCTATCCTTCCTGATACAATCATTTCCATTTGGTTTCATTTTTTGAATCATTCCCGATCGATATGAGAAAACGGTAACATACGAACAGGAGCGAAAATACCCGAGCGCTGGCAGCAAGTGTATCGATTCATCGTTTGCTCGGAGCTAAGTGTATTCAGTCACACTCCAATATATTTTTTCATTGCTTCGAAAGGACTTCATGATATTCATAAATGAAAATTATTGCAGAGAGCAATGAGAGCACTAGTCATGATATTATAACTAGAGTGCTTTCCACGTAACTTTGGCGATCTCTTCATCTAGAGAACTGATGTCATATAAAGGAGTTTCCGATAGTCATATAAACTAATCCTCCAGAATATCATCGAATATACTGGAGATCTTTCAGGTAACATGATATTAGACGACGATAGACAGTTGGTGGAACTTCGAATAACAATGCACATAATCCAAATATTGTATCAATAATGATTATATTGTATTGTATGATATTGTAATAATAACTTGTTGGGAGGTGTATTTCTGCACTCGACACGTTTCTCCTGCGAAATATGTCCCTTTCCTCACTCGCTATGCCACATACTATTTTATACTGTCACCACGATTCTGAGGTGTTATTTTTTGTAGTAGATTTTTCAATGAAACTCGAATACCCACAATGATAATGAAATCGATGAACTAAAATTGAAGCCGAGAAATACGATACGTCGAAGCGTTTTGTGCATAAACCACATCGTCGATATATTGTCAGTTGATAATCCATCTAAGTTTCGTGGACTAGATAATCCCGGGCATGTAATTCCTATCGAAGTGTCGGAAATCCAATATGTGAAATGCCATTACTTCAACATTGAATACACATCGTGTCGAGTATATCATCAAATAAGATGGCATACGTTCGAGCATTGGAACGGCTTCAAAGGATATTTCGAATTAGAATCATTGAATGCCGAATAGTTTTGGAATTCATAGGACGAAGGATATCAAGAAAATCAGTCCTTTCTCGTTTCCTCTCAGTCAACCAGCGAAGTAACGAAGGAATGTCTATTGTAACGGGAGTACCACTAAGGTAGGACGACGGCTGTATTTAGGAAATTATTTGCCACACGGAATTCGAAAAAAAAAATGGCCAAGAGAAATCTCTGGGGATTATTTTCGAGTTTCCAAAACGGCCACTAAGCATTGGCAAGTTCAGAAAACGGGTTTCCATTAGAATTTGATATATCGAGACATATCAAAAACACCTTCTTTATGATCTTGACATGATTTCCAATCATTTCGATTAGGAAAAAATCCGGCAACTCTTTGAATGAAAGAGGGAGGGGAGGATGAATAGCACTACGAACAAACTCTTATTACTACAGGGTTTTTTCAGCTCTTCCAGATAAATCACGAATCGACTCAATTCAAATCCAGTGGTGGCTAGATAGCACCGTTTGAAAAAACAGACGATTTTCCATTATTTCTCGAGAATTTCGAATGGAACTGAATAATAATCGTAATCAGAAATATTCGGTGTCCATGGAATCGAAATAACAATAATTCATTCACTCTGATTCTACAATAAACGAACCCCAAACTGCTGTAAAATCCCACAATAGTGGAGGATACTATTCGCAATCACATAGGTAAATGGAATGTGAGTTGTGAGTAGGCTCAGGAATGAGAAGAAGCAGGTTAGCTTTGCATGGAAGAAACGTCGAAACATGATTGAGGTTCTGTGTTGAGTTTTCATTGTTCATTGTGGATTGTTTTTTGTCAAAATAGCAATATCGAACGAGGAGGCATTTGACATGCTAACAGTTCATTCTGAGTGCACGCAGAATGCTGTTATCGCTGTAGGAATTCATGACTTGAGATATCCAGCCAGGCAAAGATACCATAAAGGGGCTTTCGTCTTGCTCGCGCAAAATCTACGACCCATTGGTAGTATTCTTCGTCCTGTTTTCGGCATATTTCACTAACAATGTGCGCAATTATTCAGCTTCGAGTTATCCTGGAAAGTGGATAGGGAGGGGTATTATATTTGGGTGGCCAGTTAGGTCTCCAGATCTGACTTGTTCAGTTTTTTTATCTATGGCGGAGATTGAAAGATATGATTTGTCAAACCCGACCAACAAACTAGAGACGATATGATCAATAGGATCAGAACTGCCGTCGAAAACATGTCACTAGTGCTACCAATTATTCCAGTTCCTATTCAATTCATATTTTCATAATATCATTTCGAATATTTCTCCGGTTCCTTGAGAACTATCAACTCTCGGTTCTCACCATTCTTCTTCTCGTTTGCTCTCATTTCATATCAGAGCAAGAAACATATATTGTTCCGTTCGAAATTCTCGAAAAATGATGGAAAATCGTATGTTCCTCCAAACGGTGCCAGTAATCAGTTAACTCATGTCAAAAACATGACTACAAACATATAGATATCTCTCTAACATATCTCTCTCTTTTTCTCTTGGTACACATTTCATTTTCATCATCTGTTTGTTTCCAACGCTCTTCTTTTTTAGGTTTGTGAGATGAGAGGTTTTTGGAAGAGCACTGTTATGTTTTTCACTGTTGCCACTTCGAACGTTAGATCATTGTTCACCGGATTTGACTTCTTCAAACGATTGATCAGAAGACATAACTTTGATATCGTTGTCGTAACTGAAACATGGTTATCGGATAATATTTCAACAGAAATCGTTATTATTGATGGATATCATATAATACGACAAGATCGTTCTGGCAGGGCAGGGGAAGTGGCTTTGTATTACGAAGATAATATTCAGGCAACTGAATTCCAAATTGTAGGTGAAACAAGTACGGTGGAGCACTTGTGGGTGAGTTTGAAAATCAATAATTTCTGTATTGCAATTTGGGGCCTGTACCGACCACCAAACACAAGGGTTGCTGATTGTATAAAAGTATTGGAGGATACACTTCCTATTGTTTCAACCCACGTAGATGGAATTATTTCAGCAGGTGATATAAATGTGAATTTTCTGAACACTACAAATAGAAACACTGTTGAGTTTCATGATTTTCTAGAGGCTTATGGTTTAACAGTAGTGAATAATAAACCAACGAGGGTGACCAATAGTACTCTAATTGACATAATAGCGGTAATCAAACCGGATTTGATGATTGACACACATACCTTGAACGCAGATGAAATATCGGATCATTGTTTGGTATACACCGAATTGAAATATGATAAATCAAAGCAAGAAGAAATTTTCCGAACCTATCGTGATTTCAAATACTTTTCTTATGATGATTTTCATGAGGATCTCATAATAATGCCATGATACGATCTCTATCTATTAGATGATGTGAATAAAATTGTGGATACTTTCAATACATATCTTCTTCCTGTCTTTGAAGTGCATGCACCAAAAGTAACTGCTAGAATAGGTGAAAATAAATCACCTTGGCTAACTGATACACTGAAGATGATGATTCGAAATAAAAAAAATCTGAATATGAAAGAACAAGAAATGTGAATGATTGGATTCATTATGGAAACTTGAGAAATATGGTAACAATGGCAACAAGGCGGGAAAAAAGGATATCTCAGTTACGTACAAGATCAAAATGATTCAAAGGATTTGTGGAATACTCTACATTTATTTGATATAGTCAATAAGAAAAACAAAACTTCAATTCCAGATCATTTGCAAAACACAGAAGATATGAATGAGCTTTTAATTGAATCAGTAAATGATGTTGTCTTTGAGCCCTCTGCCGATTTGGAAGAATTTTATAATACCGGTAATACCGGTATTTTCAACCAAGACTTGACATTTCACCTGGAACCAGTCACAGATGAGGAAATCGAGAATATCATTCACAATATTAAGACGAATGCAATTGGCAGTGACGAAATTTCTAATAAAATGATTAAAATATGCATTCCTTATCTCACCCCAATTATCACTTATATAATTGATGAATGTCTCATGGATGGTACAAATCCGGAGCCTTGGAAAAAATCTACGATATTTCCTATAGACAAAACTAGTGAACCTGAAAATTTCACAGATATCTGACCTATAAATATATTGCCTGCCATGTTCAAAATTATGGAGAAAATCTGTTCACGATCAAGTATATGATTATGTCAATGAAACTGAAATTTTACCTATACATCAGCACGGTTTCAGGCCCGGTCATAGCACAACCACTGCTCTCCTAGGAATAACTGATGATATTATTGGAAATCTGGATAAAAATAAAGTTGAAGTAATTGTCTCTATAAATTACAGCAAAGCGTTCGATACAATGAACCACTGTTTGTTATGCCTAAAACTGAAATATTTCGGTTTTGATTATAAATCCTGCTCGCTAATTGAACAGTTTTTGAATGGTAGAACGCAATGTGTTGTTATGGGGCACAAAAAGTCAACAGAGCTGAGAACGAAACACGGAGCCCCGCAGGGGTCGGTACTTGCTTCCCTTCTTTTCACTATTTATACCTCAGATTTTTCAAAGTGTTTACAAAAATTCCAGATTCAAACGTACGCTGATAACACAAACTTATACTACATTGATGATGTAGAGAATCTTATAACCGCGGAAAATAGTCTCAATGAAGACATTGAAAATCTATCAACGATATCAGGAAGCCACTCATTAAATATTATCTCACAAAGTCAACAGCAATATTTTTCGGTAGTACCAAAGACCGCAAAAGGGTCATGGACAATATATCCATACAAGTTGATGGACAATCTGTATCATTCAGCGATTCAATAAAATGTTTGGGAGCTTTGATTGACCTCAACTTGAGATTTGTGAAACATGTAAGTAATCTAATTCGACGATCATATGGATTATCAAAAAACCTATACCTACTCAAACAGACATTATCTAAACAAAAAATCTGCTTGTTTCATCCATCTTCAACTACGGCGATATTGTTCATGGCCATTGTCTTGACTATCCAAGTACATTTCGAATCCAAAAAGTACAAAAATCATGTGTGCGATTGAAATGTGGCATCTCGTACAGGGAGCATGTAACACCCTATAGAAAAGGAATTGGATGATTGAAAATGTATAACAGAAGAGAATTGCACCAGTTATGTTTTATATTCTGTGACACTAGAATACCTGAAACATTAGCTAACAAAGTCATATCACGCCATCATTTACACAACAGAGATTTACGAACCAATAGTACACTTACCATCCCTAAGCACTCATCAGTATTTCACGAACGATCTTTCTCATACCAATCAGCATCAAAATTCAATACACATCATGAATATATGAAAATTCAAACTATTGTGTCATTCAAAAAAAATTGAGAAGTTTCTACTCGATGAAAAGTGATCTATAGTAATCTAAAGTAGTCAATTGATCGATATACATATTTGATTATGTCTCTGGTTGAGTGGAAGTGCAGCATCAGCTGAACTCCGCCAGATGAAATAAAGGCAATTAATTATTATTATTATTATTATCTAGTGGCCATCACGGGATTTGAATCGATTCGATTCGTGATTTATCTGGAAGATCTGATCTGATCTGATCTCCATAATGCGACCTTGTTCGTTACACCAAACTGAAGTAATAAGACTTCTTCCATAGTGCTATTCGTTTCATTTATGGAGTTAGCGCAATTTTTTCCTGATCGAAATGATTGGAAATTATGTCGAGATCATGGAGAAAGTGTTTTTGATATATCTTGATTCATCAATTCTCTAGCGGCCGTCCTGGAAACTTGAAAATAATTTCCAGAGATTTCTCTCGGCCACTTTCATCATGAATATTTTTTTCAAACTGTGAACTAGGCTACGTGGTCATAATTCACAATGAATGTTAACGATGCGAGTTCTCTGAATCAAATTACTATTGCACTCAGGATTCAAATTATATTCATTATATACACAGAGTCATCCATAAAGTCCGTAAAATAGTGGAAGCAAGTTCATTATTGAAGTATTGAATCTTCTTTCTCGGGAATCTATTATGTATGTCCGACAACTTAGAAATAGATTCCGACATTTGTCACGTGATCACTTGTATGGCGGTAAATTGAAAAAATTGACTATGAATAGACAAAAAGTGAGGTTAGATGAGACTATATGAGACATCTCAATGAGTCATTTTTCGAAAGTTCAATATGTTACATCGAATGCGTTCATTTCATTCAAATGTATGTCTTGAATGATCATCATCAATATAACATTTTCGGTCTGGTACATGATGTTTCCAACCTATATAGGCAGATTGGGCTCGTTTGAGGAAGAAAATAAACGATTCAAATGAGGTTTCTGTGCATCTCGGGGTATATTTCTCAACTTTCCTAATGGGAACTTCACCACCTTTCTATTTCAGTATGGAAATTAGAGTGTTGGTGTATCAACTGTATCAGATCGAATGAGTACCTGATTAGAATAACCAATCGCCCTCATTGGATCTTTGCATTGGCAGGATCACTTCTTTATTGATCTCTCCTCCATGGAAACAAGTTATTATTTCTGAATAATTATTGAAACCAATACACACCAAAATTGGCAGGAAATTCACTCAACATTTCGAATATCATTTCGGAGCTAGTTCAGGCTACTCCATGTCCTATAGGCAAGATTAATTATATCTTACTAACAGTACAACAGTACAGATTCCACGATTATCGATATTACAGATCTTACCGCATTGTGTGCTTACTATGCCCTGAGATATTCACTCATCCGTGTAGAATTGTCTCCTTCTTCACGTTGGATTCTATTGGAGGAGTTTGAGGGGGCGATTGGCAAATACTTGACAAGGTGGAATTTGAGGTTGGCTCTTCCTCTTCTCACAATGTTTTCCAAGTTGGGAGCAATAACAACTTGACTCTGACAATGATTCATTATTACAGTCACAACAGACTCGGCCACTTCATCATCGGCTCAGAACTTTCAGAACTTCGATTTCGTTAGAAGAATACATCATTTCAATCACACATCATTCAAGGATTCTTATGGAAGAAGGTACAGTAGGGACAGACACTTATACTGAACTATGCCTATAACAAAGCTTATATCAGAGCTGAGTCAACGGTTGACTTATCTCTGTCTATTCAACCAATTCCTAGAAAATGCAAGTGAAGGATGCAACACAATATTCCAATTCAGCACTGGTGTTTGGTTGAAGAGCATTTGGAAAATGAGATTCCATTAGTGAATTCTATCATCAATTCGTGGAATGTCGTTTTCATTTACCATACATGAATTATTATCCATATATTACCATATGTGGCATATGTTCAGATCAGTACTCCTGCCACAGCAATAACAGCAATCATGTTGGGAAAATTTTACCACTCATTCGATATTTCGTATTCGAGTACAAGATGAATTGAGAGTCGATACAAGAAACCGTACACTGGGAACGATGGTCAAGAGTTTCCATCTCATATGCTGAGTAGTATCGAACATATGAATTCTTTCAATAAATATTGAGAATGTGGAGAAACTTCCAGCTGTGGAGTTGACAATGATCTTTTTTTTTCAGTCTAAAGTAGCAATGAAACAAATCAATGTTTGAAATACCTAATCATTCATGAATGATATTTTCCGCCAATAAAATCATGACAGAAATTGCATGAGTGATTTATTTCTGTGTATATAACATCAATTCTTTCAACTTCCTTTGTTTGACAAACTTTGTTCGTCTTCATACAGGCAATTCGCATATAATATGCAATATTCGTGAAATTAAATTTCTATGATACGATACAGATCAACCGGAATTCAGAAACGAAACAACATTAGGAGGGACTTGTTAAAATTATTCTCTTTCATGTCCTCTTTGGTCTAATTCAGTGTTAGATTCGCCTGCTGGCAGCCGAATGAGATCTAGACGGGGAAAGGGGAAGGTAGCAAGCGGCATCCGCGGAGAGTGGCGAAACTGTTAATTTTATTTTCTCAACTGTGGTTCTAGACAAGTTAATGAGTTCAGTATCACCGACCAAGTGGAAAGCTCTCTTTAGAGATTAGTTCTGCTCTATGAATGGATCATCAAACTGAACCAGTGCTATCCATGAAATCATCAAGGTTAGAAGATAAATCCGAAATGATGTGAAAGAAGTAAGTGTTCACGTATATCAATATGAAGTATAGTAACTGTAGCCGCGACTGTAACTTTATTGGCCATTAATAATAAATCGAAGCCTCTTATGTTGGGAAACTTGATCAATTTTCGTAATTATCAACGATCTGCTCATCCGCTCTATAGAGCATTATGTGTGGGTGAATTGGTATATAGTGTGACGTGGGTGGTGATACGGTATCCTCATTGAATCCATATATCGTCATCCTAGAAATTGATTGTCATGAGGACTAAAATAGCAAATCCGATTTTATTGATATGATTTTGAAAAAAATCTGCTGCATCGGGCTAGCAGATATTTTTGTTATTTGCAGAGAAGAGAATTAGAAAGAAATACATGTCGTAGGAGATCATGAGCTCGTTCATGCAGCATTGTAAATTGTACCTCTGATTCATCATGATAGCTAGAATGGCTTTCGGAATTATGGCAAATGGAATTGAGAATCAAATATCAATTCATGAGCTCATCTGTATCATCATCATCGAGTCGCCGAATCAGCGCGTGAGTACGGAAGTTCTAATCATTTCCGGAGTAACGGTATTACAAGCCTCAGAAATTTTCCTGGGTTGAATCTTCGATATTCATTGATTGAGTTCCGGAAATAGCTCGTTTTGAATATCCCCATAGGAAAAAGTCCAGTGGCGTAAGATCTGGAGAACGTGCAGGCCACTCATTCCAATCTACGCACTAACGAATTCAATTTCCTCGATCAACTATCTCCACAACTACATATTATGATGTATCGTTGAATGAAGAACGAAATGGACTGTTAGTTGAATCAAAACAAACATGGCGATGCAATTTGGAACACAAAAGTGAGAAGTGGTTTTTCAGGGGTTGTTTGCCATGGGGTGGATTTTGCTATGCTGCATTAACGAGCTCATGGTCTCCTACGACACGTATTTTTTTTCGATTTTCTTTTTCGCAAATAACTGAAATATCTCTCGGCCTAAAAGCTCTGGGACACCCGGTATGTAGTGCAGTGTTTAGTATATAAAAAAGTGTAACATCTCCACCCTGGTCATGTCGCAAAATTGTGCATGTACCTAGAGCGATACTGACCTATCTTCACTATCTTCAGTTGTGCTTTCGGTTATGCCAGGAAGTGTTAGTATTGCAGAAATAGATTGTAACATTCCTGATAATTTCCTTCGAATAATAGTGTTCCATTTGATTTGTTCAGTATATTGATCTACTGTTTATGCAAAAAAATATTATAATTTGCGAATGAATACTGAAGTTTCATCAACTATATTCCATCTAGTATCAAGTGCAGTTTTTCACGCGAAGGGCAATGTCACCAAGCAAGAGTGCATTACTGGAATGATGATAACCCACATATTCTCAGGAAAGGTGGAATTCAATATCCTGAAGCGACTACGTGGGCGGGTATACTTGGTGTAACTTCTGTTGCACAATTATACATAAGAACTTCACTGGAAATATCCACGCAGAAATGTTCGAATTCATAATGAATCATCGTTCCGATTGTACAGGAACCTCAACTCAAATATTCGAAGAAATTTCATTTCGCCTCTCCCCGATTCGCAATTCCATTGTTTTTCTATGACTGCTATGCATATCGGATCCATGATGTATTGGCCATTGACTGGCCACCTAGATCACAGTGTGAGGAAATCACAAAAATGACTTGGTAGAATCATTCCAGAATATCGGTCAGGAGTTCAATAAGAGTGTATCATTCGGATTCTTCAAATTATCGTTCAGTATTCGATGTATATATCTACAGGGTGACTCAAGAATGTGTACCGAGCTTTTTGAAGGTGATAGTACATTGGAAAATAAGTATAGTATGATCAAGCATGGCCCAAAATGCATATTGAGGAAGATATATCCTTCCGGAGTTGATGAAATTGAATAATTTCTCCGCATAACGGTGAAAGCCACCAGATAGTAATTTTCTGCATGAATGTATATTGTTGGAATGAATTTTTCCATCACACTCCTACATTTCTGATATTGTTATGAAAAGTGTTTTTAGAAGGTGAGTCATGATGTTTTTTTTGGGGGAAGAAGATCACATGAAGAAGGTACTCTTATCCAAATACAGAAAATTGAACCGTTTCCGATATATTCCAGTACCACATGATGTTAGAGAATTGATTCATCGGGAAAACCATAGGTGACGATATTTTAGCAGGCCATGAACAATTCTGTTCTTAGGATTGTGCGAAGACTGCGAGAAACAGAATGTTTGAAAATGAGAAATACAAATGGTGGCCGACCAAGAAGTGCGAGAACTGTAGAAGTTGAAAAAGAAGTATTAAATACTGAGGAACAGGATCCGGAAATGGGGACTAGGAAATAAGCAGGACGAATAGACACAACAGTACTCTTTTATTCATAAATATGCATACAAACAACATCAACTAGTTCATCTGAATGGTTTTTAGCTCTAATGCCGAAGGAGGTTGATTAAATTGCTATATTTCTCGTTTTCACAAATTTCTCTACACGAAACTCATTTTGTATGAATTCAGGATTACAAGCTCTTTCAGAATCTGTGAAAATATATAGGGTGTCCCATGCGAATTGAGAAAGTTGATGGCATTGCCGGTTGAATCAGAAGTATATCAATAATAAAAAAAAATGTACAACAGATGAATTTTGTTTCATTGCACTTACCTGCATATTTCCATGAATATTGTTCTTTTCGTTTGAGAGGTATTCATTTGGTTCCATAGTTTATTCCAACCCTGTATATCTCTAGGCTTCGATTGTGTCACTGTTTACATTTCAAGATTCCTTGAACTTTTCCGAACAGTTTTTTCATATGTACGTCAGAAGTTTGTGTCGAGAAAGACTTCAAGGTCTTATATACTATTTATATCTATAACCGGCTTGTCATTCAGGTAAAGGTCCGGAACTAATGCTTCATTCCTAGTGAAGAACATTCTGTTACATTTTTTGAATTCGAGAGTTGGCTTATCCAGCTCACAATACCTGCTAAAATGATCTATATCAGATTTTTATGTGATCAAATATTTTTATACATCTCCCAGTCATCAGCAAATGATGTTTCGACATAAGTATCAATATCACTGAGAAAAATGTTGAACAGAAGTGGTCCTAGGTGAGACCCCTGGGGAACCCCTGAAGTGATACTCTTCAAATCAGAATGGTAGTGCTAATGACTACGTATCGATAACGGTTGTCTATCTAAGAGCTCAGAAGACTCAGCAAGTTGCCATGCTCTCAATGCCATTGCCGTTGATGCCACATCAACGGCACTGCACTGCACGGCACTGTAGCCTTCTTCCAACATTTTCCCATTCTCTTCATTTTCCACTTAGAATAATTCACGATGATGTATGACCACTGCTTATTCTGCTGTTCAAATGTCATAGGAAAACTCACCCTATCATTCAATGTCAATTTGATTTCACTCTGCTCCAAAGCTCCGCAAGCACAGTAGACAAATTCTTGCAAATTTTATTCTGACGGGATTTATTTATCCAGCCATTATCCTAACGAGCCATTTTCAGGTGTATGGAAGTAGTCGAAAATATGTTCCCAATAATTTGTTTATCCAGATTACATGCTGTGTCGGAAACATATGAACATGGTTATGAATACATACAAGTGTCATTACATATGGAAATTTCATCAACAGAATATGCAAAATTCACTATTTTTGTTGGAGCTATAGTATCAACAGGGAAACGTGTGAACTTTTATCGCCGAACAAATATTTACATTGGAAATACCATACTGAAAAGACCACCAATGGAGGACAAATTGGAACGAAACTTCCATGAAAGTTTCAGCAGCGAAAACTTTCCTTTCTGTAGTCGTTGACTGGTGACTGAATTGAACTTCATGTTGGTCGGAGAAATAAGTGACGATCTCAATTTCACATAATGAATTTTTCAATCATACCATGAGCTGTGTTGAGCTTGTCATTGGATACTAGGTGAACATTCGAATTTATAGCTTAGACAGGGACATTTTCAGCCAAGTGGAGGCCTAGGGCATGTGGCATGTTGAGCTCCTTATTATGTCCTCGCATAATATTGAGAACTTTGTTGATATACAAGCTCTCTTCACGGTCGATGGTACCTTTGACACATACGGAAAACATGCTTACAGATATATCCGAAAACTCGAATAATAAAAATGATAAGAATAATCATGATGATAATGGAACTAATGATAATGACCGTATTCATTTCAAAAATAATATACAGGGTGACCCAATGAGAACTCATCAATTAGTTTATCTAAATAGGTTTTCGCTCTTATGCAAAAAACTCGAAAGAGGTTGATCAATGTGCTATATTCCTCGTTTTCACAATTTTCCTCACACTAAACTCAGTATGTATGAATTACAGGAGTTGATTTTGTTCCATTGCACTCACATCCAAATTTCCATGGAAATCGTTCTGTATATAGAGGCTGATTCATGGTGGATCACACATTGAACGTTTCTGGTGGACCCCTCAACGGATCATTTCGAAAATTCGATGAAAAGCATATTCAGACATTCTCTACACAACTAAAATATTTTTGACAATGCCGTATTGCCACTTGTCTTAGAGAGTAGTAGCAACTGCGATACTCCAAATGGAACACCCTGTATAAATTATCATTTTCAGAATCTCAAACAATTCCCCAAGAACTTTTTCTTGATATTTTCCTATGCGTATCTAATTCCTTAACCATCAACGAAATAAAATTTCACTTCATTTTTTCTTTTGGATTCATCTGAAAATGCTGATATCTCTGAGTTGAACTACGCTATATTATAGACTTGGTATAGATTTTGGGTCAGATGATACTCAAGGCCTCCCCATGCTTCAGCCTCATCATCTTTATTTCAATATAGAGTGATTAAAAATACAGTTATTTCCTTTGTTCGAAAGAGTGAATAACACATGGTGTTTATGTATATCATTGGGAATTCAAAAAGCTGCTGAAATTTGCTTCTCATTCATGTACTGGGTGGCTCAATGAGAACGGAATAACCCGATTCGTCATAGTTATCGTTCTCACCTCTCGGAGGGGTGAGTTCGAACCCTTGAATCTCAAATTGGATGAGAGGTCAAGTGATATATCACTTTGAAGATAATCGGAATCTCGCACCAACGCTTCCTAGTTCTCAGAATTCAATGCAGTAGTTCTCGAATAATCACGTTCATGAGGTGGTGAGGGAAAGTGACGCTTCTTTCCTGTTCATCACTATTTCTCATCTCAGAAGTGCCTTGTGTGTTTCTATCAATCCTGTCCTTCCCAACATTACATACAGAATCATTTATTTCAATGTCAGTTCCTTGACACGGATTTATCACTCAGAAGTCAAGAACTTCTCGATAGTACCGACAGGGGGCCATTGGTAGTGGCAGTGGTAACGTGTTTGTTCAATAGCCCAGAGATAGTTAATTCGAATCCAGTCAGCGGCTGATGATTTTTCTATTAAAATTGTGTAACAACCGCGAATGTTACTTTTTCTCGAAATATGGGATGGCACCAAGTGATTCGTTAGTTATTTCAGTTCAATATAATGGAGTTGATTCAGACCTTCACTGAAATTGTTTTCAAATTCGAATCTCGACCTACCATTGGTGGAAGAAGATATTTAGATTTCTGTTTCAGATTTCATGGAGCTGTGAGTCACCGGCGCTTCGGAGATCTCCTGGATGATTGACAACGGAGCATAAATTTGGATTGATAAAAAAATTGATTTTATCAACGATTTGTTTTGATAGAAGTCAAATTTCTAGGGTTATGTCCATCTGACTTCGAATTGATCGAAGTTGCCTGGTAACCTCAGATTCTTCTTCTCTCTTTTTCTTATGGTAATCTTGTGTCTTGGGGCATTCCATTTTATTGTGGAAGGTCATGTTCGTGACGTCAAAGGATGTCTATATAGATTCAAGAATAGATAATCCATCAATGATTGGTCGATAAAATATCAATGACATTTGCTGTGACTGAATTTGATATCCTATGATAGTTGACAAATACAGAAAGAGTGAGAGGGAGAATCCTGGAAACTATTGACAGTTTCTCATTAGATTGTTTTTTCTGAATCTGGCTATTGAGAAGTGAACTCGTTGTGGATGTCTGAGATGAATTCAGTTTTGATCATCCACCATTTTCCAGAATGAACATCTGATAAGAGGTAACTACCCGATAGAGTGTTTGATTCTAGATTCATTGGAACAAATATTTTTGGGTAATTTCACCTGTAATATCGGTGAAATTAATTTTCAAAATGTATCAATTCAAGGTTATTATACAACAACGTATTATCCATGTGTTATAGTTCCACCAGACTGAATATAAATACGAAATATAAATGAAATTAAAAATCACTGTTTTGGATATCTTTTCGATACAGTCTTCAGGGTAAGACTGTCCTGGCTAGAAGCAATTGATGTTTTGTTCCTGATTCTTCTGAAGTTCATCAAATTCACGAAGAAATCTTTCCAACTATAATTCAATATCAGTTTGAAAGCAATATAAGCAATAAACTGGCTGGATTAGGCATATATTCAGGTTCCGGTACTTCATTCCACCCGACTCGCTGTTCCATGGAATCTGAAGCCTGATACCACCCAACTACTAAGGCCTTTTCTGAGGAGACTGAAACCTGCAGGATGTCGCTCAAAAGCTGTTTGAGTTTGAGTATTTTGAGTGGACTGACATATGTACTCACGTTCGAGGTATCCTCTCTGTTATTATATTATATACATGACCATAATCATTTTCAAATACAACGAAATGTTCATTTTCTTGTGACGGTTAAATGCATTCAATCTGAGAAATATTCGAACGTGTCTAACAACATCATAGGATTTTATGATTCCTTGTTATCATTATCTGAATGAGTTTCTCGAATGTGAAAATGAAGCAGATGAGAGATTTCCTGTCTATATTTGATTTTTTTTTTTGATTTTTTTCATATGCCCAATTTGAGTGCCTACAATATCCGTCAGTAATTCGAACATATTTCACTCCATTCGTGTTTGTTCTCCTTTCCTTCAGCACATTACAAGAATTTATGCACAGAGACTGGCTTGTTGAAGAAAGTTCATTTTGAACTTCAATCACTGTAGATGGCGTCTACATAAGATCTTTCCGATAAAACTTTGTTCATCAGCCGATTGTATTATTTTTTGATAGAGTTACATGAGGAAAGGTGAGTTAATCGACCCATGACATTCTGCCCCGACTATATGAGCTGACCGTTAGCAAGCTATAACCATAGTTCAACCACTCACCACATCTTTCATAGATACAATTTGTTGGCTGGTTCAGGATTTCAATCCTGACGTCGCTTCGGCAAGGACCTCCAGGAGTGACTATCTGCTCAACCTTCGAATGCTCAACCGCAACAATATTTGACTTTTGACATGATGTCTCGAATACTTCTGGTTCAAATGAGGCACTTCTGTTCCGAAATTGATGAATCATACTGTTCTGTAGAAAAATCGATCGATTGGCAGATGTGTCAGAAACTGTGCATCCACAAAATTTTCAAGATCATGAAATACTTTGAGCCTTTTGTTTCGTACATGAAGAGATCACAACGAATTCAAAAATTATCCGGTGAGTCAGGAATCAGAACACTTACTAATTTGTCCTACTTCAGCTAATTCGAAATGTGATTCGAATTCTCCTAATTACCCTAACCTTCATTATATACTATAATGTTTTCACCAAAATCTTGCTCATCAATTGATTGTGAGAACCATCGATAATATATGGAATGGATCATGACATCCATTTGATAACATGTTTTCTGATCATTTGTCGTTATGCAGTCCATCCTGTTAGGACGCACCACCCAACATCTTATCCCTTTTTCGATTAACTCACATGTTATTTCATCATCGTTTTTCAGTGAATCAATCATAATAAGTTCGAACTCGATTCTTTCACGGACTAGTGTGACTCTCTAACGAGAAGTGGAAACTGGTGTGGAGATCCGAGTGATGAATTTTTTATCTGTCAATAAAGACCTCCTCGATTCCCTTTGATTTCACACTTGGCGAAGCTATGAAAGGTATAAGATGAAGAATTCAGCCTCATTACAATTTCATACTCCATAAAACCGTAATTGAAAAAGTTGAATCTCTCATAACAGTTGGAGTACATACATGCTGTGTGAATTGATAAGGCAGAGGGAATTGAGAAAATCAAATTATCAGCACCTTATGATATTATTGAAGTGGGAAATTGGAATGTCGCCCATCACTTTCCATACCCTTCAGAGAAGCTACTCAGGTATTTGTAGTGGATGATAGATGAATTCCGGTGAGAGGGTGAATTACTTTTTTGAAGATGATATTCATTCCAATTCGGATTTTTTCATGAGGACATTGTGAAGTGTGATATGGTGGAGATTTGGAGGATATATAGAAGCCATTGTAGGGAAATTAAAACAAGCTTGTTGTATTCCAAGAAGATAGGATTCGACATTGCAGTCACGTGTGGAGATTGAATCAGCGAAATTTTGAGATGAACAAATATCGCGTCACAAAATATATCCATACGTACTTTATAATTCATGAGGAACAACAGTTGTCGCATAATGTAATTGGAGATATTTCGTCAATGAAACCAGTGGGTCGAGTGTTCGAGAGATGAAAATGAAAATTCATCTGAACTAGCTGGTCGAGTTTCATTCTGAAAGATTATTGTTTCGAACCGATTTCGAAAACATAATAGCCACTCCAATAACACCAATGTCAATTGATTTTTCACCTTTTCATGGGATTTTCTCTCCTTGTTTCTAAAAAATAGAGTAGTTATCAAAAATCATTGCAATATATTTGTAGTAAGGACAGATTTGGGATCTGCCCCAAAATGTCACTGCGCTTGAAATTAAACCATTAAATACCTAAAAGAGAAATTCTCTATTGGTCAGTGACACCTTGTTTCTGAAGAATTTGGAAATACAAATATATTCAATGAGAAAAAAATTTTTCAATGTTTTCGATTTTGACACTTAAAAGTGACAATTTGGTAGACGGAGGAATTCTGGTTACACACTGTTTTCATTAATGATATCGAATTTTCCATTTTCATATTCAAGTTTCAGAAGTGGATGCCACGTTCTATCTATATCAACTGAACAAGAAGCAATATTATCGTCTCCGTTCAGGAGAATGCAAGCAGACTCTTTGATTTTCCGTTTTTGGTTGTTGTCTTCTTTATTATAATTCTTAATATTAATATTAATATTAATATCTTAATATTACCCCAATCGGCCATGTGTTGTCCATTTTCAGTAAGGATATGTTCAGCTAATTTTGATTTGTCAGTATATCTTTTCTTTATATTGTTCTTATGCTCTTTCATCCTTACTGATAGAGGCCTGCTGGTTTCACCGGTATAATATTTTCCACAAACACATGGTATACTGTAAATACAATTGTTTTAAGATTGTTCTTCATTTTTCGGTTTTGTATGAGTCAAAATCGATCTCATTGTATTTTCTGTCTTGAACACTGTTTTCACTCGAAACTTGTCATCAACACATTAAATTTTTTCAGATATTCCGGGAATGTATGGGATTACATTTGTTATCAGTGTTGGTTGTCTTTGTGTTTATTTTATATTCTGTCTGTTCTCAATTTGGTGTATTGTTTTATCGATGAAATGTTTCGGATGAGTGTTGTGTTGTAAAACATCTTTCATATGGTTCATTTCGGCATTGAAAATTTGCTTGCATTCTCCTGAACGGAGATAATGATATTGCTTCTTGTTCAGTTGATATAGATAGAACTTGGCATCCACTTCTGAAACTTGAATATGAAAATGGAAAATTCAATATCAATCAATGAGAACACCTTGTAACCAGAATTCCTTCGTCTACCAAATTGTCACTTCTCAGTGTCAAAATCGAAAACATTGAAAAATTTTACGAAGAGAAAAATATTTCAATTGTGTTGAGAACGGGAGCAGATTCGTTCCGGAAACGTCCACCAAGATAAGTAGAGATTTCATTCTTATTAAATATATTTGTATTTCCAAATTTTTCAAAAACAAGGTGTCACTGACCAATAGAGAATTTCTCTTTTAGGTATCTAAAGGTTTAATTTCAAGCGCAGTGACATTTTGGGACAGATCCTAAATCTGTCCTCACTACAAATATATTGCAATAATTCTTAATACCTTCTACTCTATTTTTCAGAAACGAGGAGAGAAAATCCCATGAAAAGCTGAGGAATGAATGTACCACCTCCTCGAAGAACTTACAGACAGTATTTAATGTCAATTGAAAATGAATTCGCTCATTCGGTTGTCATGATGACTCCTATTATAGAATTAGAACGAAAACGCACTATTCGACGTAATATAGGTCGAACATACAAGATTATCATTCCCCTTCTGGGCAGACTGGCATCAGCTACATTGATTCTCCTACCACCAATACAGACGAAATTATTTCGTACTATTCCGTAATTGATTTCATGCTTTCGTTCCAGGTATGGGAAGTTGGTTCTGTTAGCATTATTCAGTGAGTCTCAGTGAGTTTGAAGTTGCTGCCCCAATCACAATGTGAGTTCTGATAACTTATTCTCATCGATTCCATTAATTTCATCGATTGAAGCATGACCAATTGTTATATTGAATTCAATAGATAATTGTTCGTCCAAAGGAACCTCCTCCACAGAGGAGAACCGAGCACGGCACTGAAGCACGGAAACCATATTTCTTAGTTTTTGTTCTGTTGACTTTTTCATAGACAAAAAATACTTTTTTTTTTATGGTTCGCCTGAGTGTATGTTCTCAGAATGAATTGACAGTTCGCATGATTCTTATTAAAATATCATTTGATTCGTATTCTGTGAGTTAAGTTTCTTCCTGAAAATGGTTTACGCATTAAAAGAACGAATCGAGTTAGTGGAACTCTAGTACAAAAATGATGATTGTCTGAGAGCTGCAGCTAAAATTTTCAATACAAGGCATCCAGGGAAAATGCATCTCATACCTATGTTCAAACGTTGATTGATGAATTCGAAAGAACTAGGTCTGTGGGAAACCAGAAACATCATCCTGAACGTCGAATGAGGAACGAGGCTGTTGAGGTAGCGGTTTTGGGACACGTGGCTATGGATCATGCTCAAAGTGTTCGAAGCTTGGCTGGAGCTTCAGGTGTAGCGCGATCGAGTATTCAGAGAATTCTCAAGTCACATCGATTCCATCCATACAAAATCAAATTTGTACATGAACTGAACGAAGACGATTTTGACAGACGTCAACAGTTTTGTGAGGAAATGTCTGAGCGTCTGAGAACAAATCCCAATTTGCTCTTCAATATTTGTTTTTCAGACGAGAGTACATTTTTTGTTAATGGAAACGTAAATCGTCACGATTGCCGCCACTGGAGCGATACCAATCCCAATTTTTGGCAAAAATTTTATTGGATCACTTCTTATAGATGATAATTCGAATGGACAAATGTATTTACATCTTCTAGAGAATGCCATCGATCCCATGATAACGGATATTATCGAAAACGATAGAGATTATTCGGCAGACAACCTCCATTTTCAACAACTATACAGAAGCGGTTAGAAACTTTCTGGATGAACGATATACCAATCATTGGATAGGGCGACGAGGACCAATTGAGTGTCCAGCTAGATCACCGGACCTCAACCCGTTGGATTATTTTTTATGGGGGCATCTCAAAAGCAAAGTTTTTGCCACTCCGCCAGAGTCACTAGAGGATCTACGTGGTCGAATTGTAAACGAGTGCGGCAGCATCACTCCAGAAGTATTGGAAAACGTTCGTTATAGTTTCGAAAGTAGACTTTATCATTGTATGGAGGTAGGAGGGGCTCATTTCGAGCAATTAATAAATTGAATTTCGATAAGAACAGGTACGATATCGATTATTTAAATTGAACGTTTGGATAGAGAATGAAGAGAGCTTTCAGATGAAGTATCACTCGACCCAAGTTCCCTATGGTGATTCGCAATGGGGTAGCCGCCCCTGTCAGGGAGATGAAGTTGCGTGACTTAATTCATCACTGACATGTGTCCTCCTAGAAATCAAAATCGACGTGTTTCAGCGTTTCCGTGAATAATTTGTCATTTCCCAGTACATCCGTGTGGAAAGTTTTCGTTGGGACAACCCCGTATTGTGGGGACGACAGAAGGTGGGAAAAATATTGAACAGCCACGTTGCCTTCCGATGATTTCTTAAAAAGGAACTTCGTAGCTTTTCACGAGAGAAACGGTGTTTCTTTCTTCTCGAACGTGATGCTTCATGCACGATGTCTCAGGATAGAGGATCAAAAACACAAAGTGAGACTACAGCATTTGCACCCAAACGGAATCAATATTCATCACGATAGCGGTATGGAAGCTCCCTTTTTTTTCATCTGTTTCATTCATCTCATCCAATACCTATATGTATATCTCATTTTCAAGAATATTTCTACTATCTTCCGGATTTCAGGAGGAACCATATGACCTCCATGTCTTATATATATTTTGTTAATTCCTTTGATTTTCAGATAGTTTTTTGGGACAGGAGTTGCACAACTTTTCAAAACCTTTCGTCTATACTGGAGCATGCTCTTCATAGGGTCTGATTGTCGGAAGATATTGCAAAGTTACCACAAACATAACAGAATAATGAGAATGGAATTGTACCGATGGAATAATCTACGATCAATATGACTCTCCAATTGATGAGAAAAATTATGGTAGACTTGCATTATGATGATATTTGTATTTCACGTTCTGATGTGCACAATTCTCTCCTCACCCCCCCCCCCTCTCAGCTTACTGGAAGCTCCTTCATAGGCCAACCCTGGAAATATGGAGGAATTTCAGAGAGTATCGAAGATATTCCCACGCAATAATCAATTCGATGTGATATTCCAAATGAGCTTTCATATCTCTGAAATGACATATTCCAATCAAATTCAGAACCAGGAGTTTTTCCAACCTGACGAATCGAAAAATGGCATCTACGATGTTGCCAGATCTTTCCGTTCTTCTGTGCATAACAGAACTTTGTTCTTTCGAAAAGATAACCCCGTTGCTGATGCTCCATTTAGTAGAACTCTAGGATGATGAATTTCAATACAGAATATTTTTCTAGATCTGGCGAAGCATCTTTTTGGAAAGAAGTATGGAAATTCCTGAATATCTCCAGAACGACTCGAGATATCGATGCAATTCAGTACATACCTGAGGGTTGTTCAACCTTCCAAATTCAGGAATCGAATCGGCGATGTTGCCAGATCTCTCCATAATCCTTCGCATAACAAAACTTGATTTTTTTTCTGAAAGATGACCTCATTTATTTTCACTTCTTTCGTGATTCATTCAGTGGAAACCCAGAATGACTCATTTCAATTCCGAATATTTTCATGTAAGAGCATAGTTTTGCTACTCCCAGGGAAATTGTACGGGCTCTGAATTTCATTGAAATTATATCATTCGTTCCAGATGTAGTCGATGGTGTCCATGCTATTTTCCGAGAATGCTGGATCACCAGATCTCAAGAAATATTCGAAATTGAAATATGTCTATTCATAGGTATGTATTTTACATAGGGTATTTTATCAAAGATTGAAGTAGTACAATGCACAGAGAAAACTGACATCTGACATCATTGTCGATGCAATTTTTGAATTATCCAGGTTGGTATTGAATTCCATTGGAATCACATGTGTCGTTTCAGATATATGCTAGGGTTTCCAGACTTTTTCTTAACTCTTCTTTGTTGAATTCAGAATGACATACTGAACTTGACTTTCGAGAAAGTTTGAAAGAATCAATTTTGAATTTCTTAGTCTGAGGTGAAAACAAACATCTATTTCAGATTCGTAGGATCGAAGCAGAAGCTTCTACTCATTGATCTTATCCAGAACTCAGAACCATACTTTCTTTCCAGTTGTCACCTGTTACAACTGTTCAATATCTTCGATAGGGTGCAGTGTTTCGGGAATTCAATCGGTTGTGAAGTTTCTGTAGAGAAATATCTGAAGTTGACCTTTCTCTCTCACTTTGATATCTATGAAAATGCATAACTTCGCGCAGCACTCAACTAATGGAAATCTCTCCACTGCCACTGGAGTCGAGTCGCAAAAAGGTTTATCCTATTAATACGGCGTATACATTCATGAGATCTCGTAATACTTGAATTATTTTCGCGTGAAGCTGTCTGCTGCAGTAACCGAGTAATGTTGAAACCAAAAGAGGAAAAACGACATCAAATGGAATGGAACGCTGCCGTCATGTAAATACAGTCGGAAGATGAAATAGACGCACAGTATTTCACACTTGCAGAGTTCTTATTTCCTTGGTACGTTCACTATCTCATGGCTCTACTTATATCTTCGCAAGAAATTCTTGAATCCACATCATGTTCAGAAATGAATCATCATGGTGGATTTTGAGTTCGAAGGATTCTCTGTAATATCGCTTGGGTCAATGAAGGATATCATAATTTCTCGCCTTTCTAACGGCATCGATGTGAATGAGTCAGGATCAAAGGACTAGCAGACACATATTGAGAGATAATAACAATACAACGTTATTGCAAAAAACTGCTGATATGCACTCAACATCTTCTTCATTACCCATTATCGGCCTCAGGTAATTTATCGGCCTTCGTCTTCCGAAAGATATCTCAATATTTGAAAAAGGTAATCACACCGACGAAGTGATGTAATTCAAGATGACAACGTTATGATATCGAGCTGATACGATCATTTGTCTAGAGCGCTCAAGAATCGTGAACTACCGGCAATATTGCTTTCGTCACCAGAGATCAACAGGTACGCGAGAGAGGTAAATCGTGGAACATGAGCAGTCCCAGATTGTAGCATTAGTTATCTGAAGATCCTTCGACTGAGTTCGACCTCAAGGTATCCAATGAACATTTCATATCGTCATATGGTTTACTGCTCCAACTATTTCGTTTACTGTCTATTTTCCTCGTAGCTAGATGGGTCACTCTATTCGCTGGTGGATGGAGGCTCTTCTGGTATGATGATTATCGATGCTGCGGTGTTGCACAAAAATCTGTCTGGATTGGATCTGTCTGCATCCAACTCTGTTTGTTTCTGTTTTTCCTCTACATCTACTGCACTTCAAACCGCCTCCTTCCATAGGATATATGATGAGTCCAATGAGTCCAGAGGTGCAAGATAGATACAGGACGATAGTATGGATAATTTTCTGTCAATAATTTTCGAATGAGGCTCCGACAATCTGAAAGAGTCCAATGCAACGAGAAGTCAAGCTTTTGTCTTCACCACGAAGGCAGATCACACACTGGTCCTGGAAAGCTAATCATTTTCTTGCTCGATATCACCACGAGGTTTTGAAATGATTCGCCTCGTTGAGTCATTCAGTCAACATTCCACCCCTGGCTAACACAATGTTCCTCGAACATTATGAGATGAATGCCCATGTTTATATTAATGTTTTCATTGACCGAAACCGTTAAATGATACACTAAAGAAGTTGTTGGAAGTGATGGAATTGAACTTGGTGACTTGAAATTAGTGATTGACTTCAATGATTCTGAATGAAATGAAGAAAAAAAATCAGTATTCCAATTTCCGTTCATGTATCATTCTACTCAATATTGAGTTCATATTCTCATGCATTGAGGAGTTCCATTTGAAATCCAAAATGGATACGTTCAAATTCATTTTTGAGTATATGAGATGATTTTCATTATGCCCTGTCTAAGTTTCGAATACATTCATTTCATCTCCGAGTTATTTTCCATTGTATGAATGAAATAACTGTATCAGATACGTACCTACACACCAAGTTCAACTGGATGCATATCGTTGCGACAATTCTAGAATGTCTGGAATTATTAGACATATATTCGACATTTTCCCCACTACAATCCCTCCATTCTAGTTATTCTGTACAAATCAACGTAACGAAATGAATATTCCAAGATTCAGATTAGTATCAACATCGCACTCACTCTCCTGATGATCATAGGCAATATCATTGGGTTGCTCATAGATCCATCTTGATGTCGTGTAAGTCATTTTACAGTTATTTCCCAGTTGTATTACTCAACCAAATTAGGTACGTACAATTATCTAATTCAACTCTTTCGACCGTATTTTTGGATGCCTTGAAGATCAAACATAACCTTATCCGACATACTGTACCGACAACACTTCGAAAGCATTCAAACTGATGAATTGGAAAGGGGCTGTGCTGGGAGTCGTGATAGGTTGTATGCGTTGTCGTGGGTGAACCATCATATGCACTCTTTTTTTTTCAACCAAATATTTGGTAGGAACACTCAAACGTGAGTGATTTTGTGCTGCTATTTGCACACTCAATCGACGGTTAGAATAGAGATCACCAAGAGAGAGATTTGTTCACTTCATTTCCATTTGTATCTGAGTAGATTCACTCGAATTTGTTTTGAATATCATCTTGGAAGAGAAAATGTTTGATAATCTTCATCAAATGTCTCATAGAATAGAGGTCACCAAGAGAGACATTTCTTCACTTCATTTCCATTTTCATCTGAGTAGATTCACTAGAATTTGTTCCGAATATCATCCTGGAAGGGAAAATGTTGAATGGAATCAATCTTCATCGAATGTCTGATAGAATAGAGGTAACCAAGAGAGAGATTCGTCCACTTCATTTCCATTTTTATCTGTGTTGATTCACTCGAATTCGTTCTGAATATCATCATGGGAGGGAAAATGGTGAATACAGTCAATCTTGAATGAATGTCTGAGCAAGCACTCAGAGACTTTTTCTATAGAATACCCATTGTGATTTCCAACCCATCATTTCTTCCGTATTTATCATGGTCGGTCTTGGTATACTCGATATCCGATTATTATTGGGAAGATGTTGTGATTATGTTGATGTATCATATCATTCGATGATATTATCATGATAAATGTAGGTAGTGTAGTGATAATCATGACCTATCCGACTGCTTTGAGCTAATCTGATTCAATTGAAAAAGATTATCCAAGGATCTGGAAGTACAAAACATCTCATTCACTTTACCATCAACCACAATGTCAATTGAATTTAATTAAATAATACAGTCACTCAAGCCAGTTACAGAACTTGCACAGACAAAGTTTTTCAGCTAACTTCGTTATGGAGTTGTGACAGTTTAGAATTCACCCAAAAATTATTCGGATGAGGTTGAGAGAAGAGTTCTGCATTGGTAATAAACTTTAGTATAAGAAATTCAAGAAACTCACCGAGAGTGGAAGTGAAAGTGGCAATTCCATCAACTCCTCCGAACGAAAGGAAAATAATAGATGGGACTGCAGAATTGTTTGTTTCAGATATTCAGATGATTCGATTGGGTTGATTCCTGGTAATATGAGAATCGATGGTTCAAATTCATCGATTTCATAGAGTGATTCACTCAACCCGAGAGGAACATCTCCGACAACATGCATTATAAAAAAAAGGAACTCTTGTTTATCTCAGAGGCGGAGTAGAATAGTGCACGAAGAAGAATGTACAGAGTAGATATTACTAGAAAGATATTATTCTGTACCAAATTTCCTATCACTTCATGTGATACTGAGAAAGAGAATCAGGAAGAAATATTGTAGGTACAAAAACAAGTTTCTGTAGATTGTGGAAGAATATTTTATACTGATTCTCAGTGCATAATTTTGTTTCTGCCCAACAAACTTCATTTTGGTGTCCAGCAGAATTGTATATTCGGCAGATGTACCTATCTATCATCATTGAGATAATGATAGAAAAAAGTTCATACTGCATGAATACATATTCGAGGTTTGCCAAGATTTCACAATCCCTTGTTCCTGAGAAATTTGGAAATGCAAATATACTTGATCAAAATAAAACCTCTACTTCGTGGACGTTTCGGGAACGATACTGCTCCCACTCTCAATACAATCAAAATATTCTTATTCGGAAAATTTTTCCAATGCGCAGTCAGTTTTGACAGCGCAAAAGTGACAATTTGGTAAACATAGGGGTTCTGGTTGGAAGGTGTTTCCATCAATTGATATTGAATCAATGAAAAAAATAAATATGAATAAAATGAGAAAAATATTTTAATTGTGTTGTGAACAGGAGCGAATTCGTTTCCGAAACGTCCACCAAGATGAGTCGAGGTTTCATTCTCATTGAATATATTTCTACTTCCAAATGTTTCAGAAACAAGGTGTCACTGACAAATAGAGAATTTCTCTCATATGTATCTGAAGGTTTAATTTCAAGCGCAGTGACATTTTGGGCAGATCACAAAATCTGTCCTTACTACAAATATATTGAGATAATTTTAAATGATTTCTACTTTATTTTTAGAAAGGAAGAGAGAAAATCCCACGGAAAGCTGGAAAATGAACTAGACTTCTGATGAACAATGTGGACAGGATGTCTTATAAGAGAAACATCGCGAGTTGTAACCAATAAATAAAAGGAATCATTGCCTAGAAAAATACTATGAGCTGGTTTCGATGCCAACTTCTTTCTACATCGATCTCGAAGACGAATCAATTATTTCGAATGCTGCAAATCGAAGGATATACTCTCAATTGCCAAAAGTAATTCAGTATTCCGAGTCTCATTCCATGGATACAAGAATGTGAAATTCTTTTCATTTTGTCGCTTTCGTCGGAAAGCAGCAAGAACTTCGATATTTTCAACAGGATAGACGTAGATGTATATCATTGCAGTTTCCGCTCCGCTTCTTTCCCTATTCAGTCATACCAGATGAATTGGTCAATTCCGTCATTTTTTCAAAATATACATCCAAATAGGTTTCCATCACTGTGGTATTCGTATCAGACAGCTGAATTTCCTCAGTCACAAATGATGTATCATGATAATATACCTGGATTCAGGTTGCCGAAATGAAACCAAGTATCTAGGCAGCTAGGAAATGCCATGGAACGAGGTGATATGAAAATTCGATAATAAATGCATCAATAATGAACAATAATAAAATTCTGCACGTTCATCGACGATAACATCACAGATGTTCAGCAATCATTTCAAGTAACTAGTGGTCGATATTCAAAAACTTAATATATATTTATATATATGTACACTAATTCGATCAGTATGTCCATGTAAAGATGAAAAGTAAAAAATAACTGTTGGGTTTCCACCTGCGATTTCGATAAAAGATATATTTGATTGAATTTATGTTGTTCGATTCAGCTATTTGAATTGTTCGTATGGTTGGATTAATGAATCATCCGAACAATAGCAGTCGATTGATCATGAATTGACAATGAAATTCATGTCATGACAAATTTCCATGATTCTGCATTTCACGAATGTAGGATGAAATTCTCCGTGAGTGCAATTTCTCATGCAGATTTTGAATCATTTCTGACCAATAGTGTATGATTTCAAATAAATCTATGAGAACAACAAATAACACATAGTTTCGAAAAAGTAGTCTATTCCACTGAGGCAACAGGAGAGTGGAATATAAAGAGCACACTCATTGAAGTATTTAGAATGCGCAGGCTCGCAGTAATTGATGAATAAAATGATATTCTACTCGGGAAATTTCGCTACTGGTATCATCATATGTATTAGGACGTATAACAGCCACAACATATTCATTTCTATAATTCCAACTTCGAAGTCGAAAATTCCGATTCAGGACATTCAGTCTCGACATTGATTTTTTCGAGCTAAGAAATCAGAAATGCCGAGTTTGAAGACGGAATTTTGTTTTTCCGACTCCTACGTCGGATTTTCCGAGCTCGGACTCGGAGTGTGAGATTTCCAAATTCATATTTCCAACTTCAAACTGGTGAATTCAGATTTTCACTATAGACCGATATATGAACAATGGGGAGGAATGGATTTGAATTGGGTTGTACAAAGTCACCAACCGTTTCCGAGAACCGAGAAGCTGTTTCATGCTTTCGCAATCATCAGAATGGCTTCGTGACCTTCTCGAAATCAATTCGAACTGTGATTCTCTAGTGAGTGAGTTTTTAGTTTCAGAAATAGATGAATATTTCCAACACGCTTCCTGAGAGACATGAATCTCTTCAAATTTCAGTTTTCGAAATCTCTTTTTCGTCATTTCTTTCAGACCATTGAAGCTTTTTTGACTTCATTCGATACCCGTACTTATGGTATGGGTACTCGTCACTTAACATCAGTGACTCTGGTCAAATTTGTCTAATGACGTAGATACAGGGAGTCGTTTCACTTTTCCTGACTTATTTTGTGAGCCACTAGATGATTTCTTGAATCGACATTTTCCAATAATTCATACAAGAAGAGTCACTTTATGAATAGAACCATATAGACCTCATATACAAAATCAGTTTTTCTTTCTCTTTCTCTCATAATAACAGGGGTACCATCAAATCACAAATTCCATGAGAATATCTGATCTTCGGCGTTTTCCCATTTAGTTTTAGTTCATTTTTTTCTTTTATTCACTTGACTATATGATAAACTGCATATGAATTAGCTCATATGGCGAATAAGGACCGATCATTATTATAACTATCATTATCATTTGAGGCTCTGCTTACGATGTAATTGAATTCGGATAAATAAGAACAGAGATTTTGCTAGGGTGAAAATTCGATTGTTCATTTGATAAAAACAGGACTTCGCTTTTCACTCAGGAAGCGTTTCGGAAAAAAAAATATCATGCATGACGGCTTATTTTCCGATGGACCATGAAATGGTGAACTATTGCTACTATAACCTGGACCACCCTGTATATATAAACGTGAAACAATGTCATTCAGGTCATCATTCATATTATGTAGTGAGAGATCAATATTGATGAGTCAGATTAGTTAATTACTTACCAACAATCAACTTTTTGATTTCTAAGTATGAAATTCCTCTAGGGATATGGGAAATTCCAACATGTCCCGAGTGGAAGAATTGAAATGAACTGCGAGTCCGTGCTTTCCTTCACTCTGTGTATCCACAATGTGAGGATCGATGACGATTCGTTGAATCCGATTATATTGAATTACTTTCCTCCGTAGTTTTGTCTACATCCTTTTCATCGTACGAATGGGAACTTGAGGTTATCACGAATACCAGATATAATTGATCATATCATTGGAAATACTCTTTGTGGAGCTTTCACTCGACATGGAACGAGAAATTGATTATGAATTAGGTGTAAAGAAAAAAATCATTATATAAAGAATACAGAGTGTGACAATAAGGAACTATGTGGTTGATTCTTCCTGTATTCCCATGACATCCTGTATATTCTGAAAGGATTCCAAAACATGACCTGCTCAGGCCAAGTTGATAGGGAGATATGTACTTCATCAATATTCATGAATATATCTAGATATACTCATCGATACATCGACAATAATCGATGAATGAAGATATAAATACAAATTCTTCGATCTAAAAGTATCAAATTCCAGTTCCAAACTAGAAATTTCCGACTTCGAACTTCTCACTTCACACTTCGAACTCGGAATTCATGACTCAAAAGTCGGGATGATGACAATATGGTACATATCGCATATCCAGATTGATTCCGCAACCTTATCTCTCGAACAATTTATGATTTCACTTCATTATGTATGATATAACCTCAGGAAAAATAATGCGAATTCTCACATGAAAATGACATTACACAGTTGTTCACAGGTACATGAAATGTCCTTTGCGAATAACATCGACCATACAGGCTGATCTTTCAATGATAATAATGCACATGATTCGAATATGTGTGGTCGTGAGAAAAATATTGTATATACCTCGATGGAAATAACCAAATAGAAACCAAGAAGAAATACCACTGGAGATCAGAAAAAAATATAATTTCATAGGAAATATTGAATACGTTGAAGGTGAAATGAAGTTTGCTGGCCATTAGACTCTATGTTGCAAACCTATTTCTGATATTCATAGGATATTGATGTGATCTATCAGATAATTTTTGGAACCGTGGATACCATCTATACTCGAAGTGAACCTGTATTTTTCGAGAGGAAAAAACAGAAATCAGAGTCAGTAGACCACGGAAACATATTTTCGTGATATTTCGATTTTTGTTCCTCTTATCAAGATATGATGCTTGCTACAATATCAATCATGGACCTATGAATATGGAACAATCCATCAACAAATCAAACATATGCATATTCATTCCCGTGAAGAGCATATTGACGTAAGGAAACCGTTCGCAAGAGATTTCATCTTCTGAGAATGTATCGCTATCACAGAAGTCAACAGAAAAGGTTGTTGTTCATTCTTCGACAAGTCAGATGGATATTCGATGTGAGGGAATCGAGAATTTCGTTTATACGAATCACACTTCCATCGGAAATCCTCTTGAGGGATTTACTTTCAGTGTACTGTTGTAGGATCGAATCATACTATGAGCTATGAAGAATATTCGTTTTTGACGAAAGCATGAAATGCTGAATCATATTATGCTCCGTGGTGGTCTCTTGTAGGACATACTGACATAACAACACGCAGAGAAATACGTAAATCATATGCAGCCTGTAGAGTTTTGCGCCAAGGGAGGGTTTCATATGTCTGGATGAATTTGAAAAAAATATATAGGTATTCAGCAAGGCTAAATGATCAGTATACTCACTGGACCAATGAAAACAAAACAAAGCCGATTTGACATAGTTATCGTTCTCAGAAACAAAAAAACGATTGCACCGGTCGATTTCCTTCTGGAGGGGAAAATATTTCGCGCATGTTTTCAACTTCTCTACTTGAAACCCCTCGGAGGAATGAGCTGCAACCCTTGAATATCTAATGGGATAAGGGGTCGAGTGAAACATCTTTTTCAAGGTAATCGAAATCTCTTACCAACGCTTCCTTCTTTTTGGAATTCAATGCAGTAGTTCTCGAGGAGAACACGTTTATGAAAATAATCGGCTAGTGATGGAAAGTAACGCTTCTTTTCCTCAGCACTATTTCTCATTTTGTAGTTAGAACGATGATCACCTGAGAAGTGCCATATGTGTTTTCTTCAAATCTTGTCCTCTCTAACATCACATAAAGAATCATCCATTTCAATATCAGTTCCTGGATCTCTCAGTGAAATGTATACTTTGTTTCGTTTTCATTGGGCCACACTGTATCCCATCAACAAAGGAACGCATTGATTCCAGGAGGAAAATTCAATTCCGAATTTTATTTTCAACATCTACCTGCTGTAAGATGATGGATGAATGATTGATTATGAATATAACATACTTGAATGACACGGCATGTAAAACATCGAATGAACAAATTACATAAAACGAATTGAAACAGTGTTCAAGACAGAAAATACAGTGAGATTGATTTTGACTCATACAAAACAGAAAAATGAAAAACAATCATCAAGAAATTATATTCACGGTATACCATGTGTTTGTGGAAAATATCATACTGGTGAAACCAGCAGGCCTCTATCAGTAAGGATGAAAGAGCATAAGAACAATATAATGAAAAGATATACTGAAAAATCCAAATTGGCTGAACATATCCCAACTGAAAATTGACAATATATGGCCGATTGGACTAATATTGAGATCATAGGAAAAGAGGAAAACAACCAAAAACGGAAAATCAAAGAGTCTGCTTGCATTGTCCTGAACGAAGACCATATTATTGCTTTTTGTTCAGTTGATATAGAAAGAGCTTGGCACACACTTCTGAAAATTGAATATGAAAATGGAAAATTCGATATCAATTGATGGAAACACCTTGTAACCAGAAATCCTCCGTCTGCCAAATTTTCACTTTCCAGAGTCAAAACCAGAGTGCACGTTGAGAAATTTCACGAAGAAAAGTGTTCCGATTGTGTTGAGGACGGAAGCAGATTTGTTCTCGAAACGTCCACCAAGATAAGTAGAAGTTTCATTCCTTTCGAATATATTTGTATTCCCAGATTTCCTAAAGAGACAAATAGAAAATTTCTCTCTTAGGTATCTAAAGAATTGATTTGAAGCGCAGTGACATGTCCCTACTACAAATATTTTGAAACAATTTTTGATAACTTCTACTTAATTTTCTAGAGAATCCCACAAAAAGCTGAAAATTCAAATAACATAATGATTCCAATGGTTCGGATGAGAATTTTTCCGAAAAATAATGGTAATCTCTGAAAGAAGAGGAAAGAGTGACAAGTAAAGTGCTGAAACAGTGTCATTCATTGCTAATGATGAGTCTGATAGAGGCTGAACTCAGAAGAAGAAATTCTCAATCTAAGATCAGTTATAATACACTATTGAAAATTCATACTTGGATACGTGTACATAGCAGATGAATCCTCCACTATTCGATCTGTATTTTCCACAGGCAAAAGAGGGGAAGGTTTACTGTCCGTCTGAAATAGACAGGCTGCTTTTGAACGCGTCAGGGGAAGAAATATGGCTCGACCCCTGGATAATCATCTCAGCCTATGTCACAACGTTTTGACATGTTCAATGATGTGATCTCTACAACATAACCAACTAGATACCAACTGGATTGTCGCCGACTATAGAGATGAACTGATAAATTTCACTCCAAGAAGCAACTAGTTCGTAGCAAGATCACTTCTTCATACGAGAATGAAGGAAGTGGTTTCGATAACATTACAGCTCATTCCGTGGGAAAAAGGAGCTTGTACATTCTCTCCACTCTATAGGGCGAATATCCCAGAATGTGGAGAACCACGTAATTGGTTCCTATATATGACCAGGACCAACAATTGGGGCATTAGTGAATTAGTTATATTCAGTAATTCTCTAGCGAGCCTGATTTATGATCGAATGTTCAATGGCGTGAATGGTTCGATTATCGAGGAGCAGCACGAGTTTTTCGCCAAACGAACAATCGGAACGAATCTGATGATATAATATATTCTCAGTAAATTGTCGATTCAATGTATGAGCGAACCCAAGTAGATTCTATTCACAGAGATTCCAGCAGATTATAACATACTCATCTCCAAACTTGCTGAGATTGGTGTACATGGTAATCTACTGCGGTGCTTCTCCTCCTACATCTTCAATAGATCGCAGACTGTGACAATAAATGGTTCCTAATCAACACCTATCGTCGTTACATCGGGAGTTCTACAAAGTTCCCACCTGGGTTCTCAACTATTTCCAATCTAATATTCATTCCTCCAAATTGTTCAACTGTGACAAATACCATGTGTAGAAATGTCAGAAAGATCGTGATAGATATATCGGTGGCAAGAGCGAAGAGGAATGAGCAATGATTGCCGTCTGGAAAAAAAAATCGCTGCTGCAAAAGGTCGTCCTGGACTTCAGGAATTCAATGCGAAGACTCGTGGATCAGTGTCATTTCGGGTGATCATGAAAATCTCAATGTGTAGAAACCTATCTAACTTCATTACGGATTACTGAATTCAAAATAAGAAGTCTCATAAGGGTGTCCCATTTAAATTGAAGAAGTTGATGACATTTCCAGTTGAATCGAGAGTATATTATTAACAAAAAGATATACATCAGATGCATTTCGTTCTATTGCACTCACCTGCAAATTCTCATGAATATCGTTGTTTCCGTTGGAAAGATATTCACTTGGTTCCATACTTTATCCTAACCCTTTATTTGCGGATAATTCTCTTGTTCTATGAACGGTTCATCTCAGTTCAAGAATTTCCTGAGATGAGAGAGACCTTTGTAATGGATATCAATGAGTTTTCTGAATTTTGGTAATGACATGATCAACAAACGGGACGTATTTTACTGAGCAATTCTAGCGTCGAAACCTACTTCAAACATCTAGACCTATGATGTCGAGAACGAGGTGGCAAATATATTCATAATATCAAATGAACTAACCTCAGTGAAGGTCATAACCCAAGGACATTGGTAATTTTTCGAACGAATTTCATATCAGATTTCGAAAGCTTCTTGTTTGGAAAGAGACCGACGCCGCTATTTCAGGAAGTTTTTGAACAATTCTTGAGCATTTATCGATGTTCAAGTGTGTTTCAAAAAGAAAATTTTCTGCTGATGATTATGGAAGAAAATACAGAGCAGAAACAATTCATTCGAATGTGCAATTGACGAAAGAACATTCACGAAAGTCAAATGAAGATCCAGACGTGTTAGTTTCTATAACTGATGAAGATATATTTCCACTACGTATTCTGTGGAAAATTGTATCATGATGTTCTGTGTCAATATTCTAGTAGGGTTTTATTGAGTTGGGATTCTTATATACCGAGTTTTTTCTGATTCCAATGACTGTTTAAGTTTGTGTTTATTCAAAAAGTATGTGTTTTTCTCTTTGATAATATTCGTTTCTCTCTTTTCAGGAAATGCCAGTTTATTAGATATCATGTAATGGTCGGTTGGACTAACTTTTATAATAGACGCAATATTTTGATGATTTAGAGCGGAATTCACTTCAACAAATGAATGATCTATACAAGATTTTTCATTTCCTTGTACCCTCGTGTAATCATTAATTGCACTCTGGAATCCTTCCGAGCTCATTATGTTCAAGTAGTCATTTACGTGGTCATCATTTTTCATGATATCAATATTGAAATCACCTACCATTACGTTGATATCTTTGAAGTTGTTTCTCATTTGATCGAAATATCTTGCTAGGTCACTATTGGAATTATTGATTTCAGTGTACTGGAGTTTGATCTATAAAAAGCGTTGATCATTATAGTTCAACCATTCATTATTGTCTTCAGTTGTATGATATTATTATTATGGATTTCAATTATCTCAACATCACAGATGAAATCAGCTCTCACATATATAACAACTCCGTCATTTTGGTTGAAATGTCCTTTGTTGTAAAACATATTATATCCATCAATTGCAAAGACCGATATATCCTCAATTGTCCATGTTTCTGAGAACACTATAAAATCAACCTTCTCATTGAACTCGCTAATTATTATTTTCATTTCATCCAAGTTTTTATTTATACTTCTAATATTTGTGTGACATATTGTAATGCAGAAGTTTTTTTCGTATTGCTTCACTAGTTCATTATATTCAGATACATTGTCTGCTAAATATGTGTGAATTTTTTCAATTCTAAAATCCCTTATATAATTGTCCATATCACTTCATCCAATTTTGACTACTAAAGTACATTTGAAACTTGATTATCTATATCATCAGGAATGTAGATAAATTTCTGATCACAAAGGGTGATAATATTGAAAATTCTGGCACAAATGAGAAATTATGATAGTAATCAAATGACCAAATTATAATAGTGACTAAGTATTTTTTTATAAAATCAATAAAGTCAGTTTTTGTGAAATTCGATATTATATTTTTTTTCTTTTTGCTTATTCTTTTGAGTTCAATCTTTTTGGTCTAGATGATGATCTCAGTGGTTGCTGCAATTTGATTTTTTTTGATAAATGTATTTCCTCTTCTTCCTCTTCGTAGATATGATCGTCAGCAGTAGTCTTTTTGATGTTTGCTTTCGCGCCGCTTGGTCTCTCTCCTCTGTTTAGTTGACTTGTTTTCAGTTCTCTCAATGTGTATGGTTTGCTTTCTATGTACAATATTTGGCCGTTGATATGTGCTTTTTTATTTTGAAGGCGAGCTTCTTCAAGATGGCTGACTAAGATCTTATTTTCTTCTCTTTCGTCTACTGATAACACTTCTGAGATTCTTTTGTTACAACCTCTCAAGTTTTAACAATTTTTCAACACTTTGAGTTTATTCAAGTACGTAACAAAATCCAGTATAATTGGTTTGTTTGTCGTTTGTTTTCCAATTGTATATACATTATTCACATCTCTATCTTCGATATTGAGGTTCAATAAATTATTTAATTTTCCTTTTGTAAACTCAAGTAGATCACCATCAGAATACTCCAAGTTGAAAATAATGATCTTATTTTTTTTAATGTATTTTTCTAGATTTTTATTCTTTTGCTTAGCTTCTTCCAGATCTTTCTCTAATCTATCGTTCCTTTGACTCTCCCTTTGAATAGCTGCTTTCACCTCCGATATCTGTTCATCTATGTGGGATACGAGACTATCAGTCTGAATTTTATTCTGATCCTGAATGAATTTCTTCAATCTTTCTAACAAAGATTGGCTCTGATCAGATAGTTCATTCATAATACTCGTACTCGGACTTATTTCTATCAGTTTTGTTCCGTACTATATGTGTATTTATTATGATGGTTCTTTACTCGAGCTTATATTCAGCAGTTGACAATATTCACGTTGATAAAGAATGAACTAGTTGTTTATTAGAGAGTTTACATACCCAGAGGAATTCAAAGATTGTAAACCAACTTTCTATCCGAAATTCAGAATTTTCACACAAATTTTCACCACTTTTTGAGCTATTTCAATGCACACACATATTCAAACGATGTTGCTGGTATTAGTACGGTATATCAACATTGGTTGTGTTTATTCAGATAACCACGGATCGATTGATTTGCTACTTGAGCAAAAACTTTTCACAGAAACTAGGAGCTACAATGTTGAATCTGGGGAAATATTGAGATTTCAACAAACACCTGGATAATCGTTTGAGAAGGGTTTGCGCACCTATGGTTCATGGATTTTCAATGTGTCAAAGCTCACTTCTATCCGTGTGTACGTGATATTCAGGATTTTCTATAATTCGATCTTGATTATATTGGAAATGATGTTCAACAGTTTCTGATTTCTGATATCTGATTGCAATGTACCAATCCTCCATTATCCTATTGGAAATAACCTTGATCCTTGTCATATCTGGAAGGTCGAGTTTATATTTTTGTCGACATGAGTGAGTTCCACTGGAGCAATGATTCTCCATATACCGACGACAATGGATTATTCTGGCAGCAAACGGAATTGTTGATATCATTTTGCGAAATCACTAATGTGACATAATAACATTAATTGACTGTGTGGAAATGTGTGAAACATAATAATTCGGTGGTCTAACTCTGATCGGTGTATCCTAATAACAGGATGTTCGTATTATTGATGAAAACATCATAACCTTCACGTGTCTTTTCATGCCACATGTCTGCCCTCCTATAAATTGTATCGAAAATCATAATCCCAATAACAACAGCGTTGACCGTTTGTTTTGACATATCGAGGTGTGTGAGTGGACATAAAACATAAACCAATATGTTGAACCTAGTGGTGTTAGCATTAGTAGTTGCAACTGTAAGTATCATCAACTGAAAAGAGGTACTATGTATAAAATATTATTTCGAATATTGAATTTTCTGAAATTTTCCGTGAGCTCCTGATGAGGTCATTCTAATTCCGTTGATAATCAAATAGCAATGTTGTTCATTCCATATGGTCAGAGTAGTTCCGACTTTCATAACTTCAAAAAAAATGAAGAACAGGAAAAAAACTCGGGAATTCATGATTGAGTTCCTTTCCTGTGAAACTATAGAATTTTGAAAACATGCACCTCCATCAGGTATGATGAACTAAAGAGGAATGAGTAGTGAGAAAATTGATTTATCTAGGAAGAATTTCTGTGAAACATCTTTGAACAATGTGCTGATGTTCATAGAATGCATTTGAATTGCTGAATTGAAGTTTCTTGTGATATAATTCAAGTCCCTATTTTGAATTCCTCATGTATCCAGCGATAATCAAACGGGAATCGAATCGAAATTGATAAACCAACTTGGGAAACACAATCTTAACAGGACAATAACTTGCAGGGTCTCCCTTCGGGGCAAGGACGTGAGTATGTCAAGGAATGTTTGGATGAATCAGGAGTGAAATCAACTGATTTGGATAAGAAGCCCATAGACATCACAAAAGAAGTGAAATGCTATTGGAAGTGCGTCATGGAACATAACGGGTTCCTCAAGGTAGATGGAAGCCTCAACATAGAGGAAATGGATTCAATTGATGCCATCAAAAAGTATGCAGCGAAATTCAGCGATTCTCAGAAGCAGGAGATCAAACGATGCCTTGGCGGTATTGGAAAAATAGCAGACTGCGAGGATATAGACAAAGTGTTGAAATGTGCTCCATTCCCAGGAAAATGATTTTATTATATTATATTACATTTTGTTGAATTCTCGAATGTTCATGAATGAAATGAAAAATGAAAATCGTGTTTTTTCATTCATTGAAATTGCTGTCTCGGCAAAAATCGTGGAATGATCAATTGGGGTGAATTCTAGCAATTCTATGAATACTCAGATTTTTGGGTCACTTTAGACTCATAGCTGAATATTTGTGAATGTTCATCGTGGCAGACTAAATGTCAACTTCTGTTCATGGAACTAGCATCAGGTCCTCCTTTCCAAAATGTTCATCCAAAGCCATCTGACAACTCATGTATGGAATTGATACGTTTTCATTCAGGATAGATGGAATCATAGGGAGGTATGTGGAAGAAACAGAAATTATGGGATTCCGAACATTTGTGATATTGTTTTGCATGGGATAGAGTATATTTTATTTGACCATGTTATGTACATGAAACATTCATGGCAAGTCGCATAGGCAATATGACTTCAAAGTCAAGAATATGAAATGATAATAATGATAAAATATACTATCACTACAAGTATTATATAAATTTCAGCTGGAAATCAATATACTGAATCACAATTGATCAGCGAAAATATTGGAATTTCGAACAATACAAGTTGAAAAAAACAACAACAAATAAAGAGAATTAGTGTACATCTAGATATCTGCAGAGGAAAATACAGAGAATTGGGATGAAAAATCATTGAAGGTGAAAGTGGATTGAAATCAAATGCACAATGAACTGCCAGAGACGATATAGCTATCAATGTCATAAGAACAATGGCTTTGCAGAAATTTTCTTATCACCGTTTTGAAACCATTGAATTCCAATATTTTGACAGAGTTATCAAGAGTGTTATAGAATTTGAGGTTCAAGGAGTTTTTTCAGCAGACAGCTAATCTATGTCGTGGAATAGTCAGTAAATCAGCCGATCTTGTGTTATAATCGTGTGAATCAGAATGTCTGGGGACTTTGTTCACATTTTTGTGTATTTCTAATAGAACTGTGAATATGTACAGAGTAGGCAGTGGCATGATACCAAGTTGGATAAAATGAGACAATGGTCTCTAAAGCCCACGTCTGCCAATATTCTGATAGCTTTTTTTTGACATCTGAAAACTGCTTTAGCATTCGTTGAATTCCCTCGAAGGAGGATACCATAAGAAAGCACTGAATGGAATAAGGAATAGTATGTCATTTTTAAGATACTGCTATTTGTATATTGCTATGATTCGGTATTCCATGTAATCATCTGTTTTCGATTCAGTTCATATCTTCACTAAATAATACAGTTCATACAAAACAGTGTAGTAATTTTTCGTTCAACAAGTTCATAGAATATGGTATCGATGTGTGGTCGCCATACAAGTTTCGAATCCAAGGTGATATTGATATAACGATGTTTCCATGTCACTACTCTCGGTCTTGAACTGAAAAATCTCCATCCAGATTTCCCAAAGTTCATTCGAAGATAATTTGCATGGAATCAGTGGCAGCACCGCTCATTTTCTGGAAATGGAATTCTTCCCAATTCAAAATCAAGGGGTTGTGCCCACCCCCGCTAGGGGGTTGAAGTTACGGGGATGGAAAAAAAAGGAATTCTTTTTCCTTCGAATCAATAATCGACAGAACCGAGCGATTTTCCATATTTAAATTTTGAAGCTGGAAAATCGAGGTGTTGAGTTTTCGTTGGACCACCCTATATATTCTCATCTTCTGGCGTTCTTCTATATGTATTTTCTTGTCAATGTTTTCTGGACTCAAATTGCATCCGTGAGTTCGATATTTTGCATTCTACTTCCGAATAATGGTATCATGGGAATAATAAGAATAAGTATTATATACTACGATATGATTGATTGGGAATATGGTTCAGGATATCCATTGCATGATTTGAATCATCTAGAGATTGGTCCAATTTACACGCATAGTAATTAGCAACAAGATCAAACTTTTGATGTAGCTTGTCATGCACGGCCTCTATACAATGATGTGTTGAGACGAAGGAAGTTGCAAGACGAATTCATTTCAGGCATGGCTTGTTTGATGATTCCTAAATACGTATTATTTGAAAATGATTCTTCGTTCTAGAAGTTCGTGAGTGACAATACCATGCCGGTGTCCAACTTCTTTTCATAGACCGTATTATCGAACTTCCAGAACGTTCCGCATTATTGATAGTTCAATCCATCAGTTGATTTGTACAGTAATTTTGCTGTTTCGAATTGTAATCACCATTTATTCCAACAATAGCTACATTAGTTCCACCACTCGGAATCCACAAACCATTATACAATTCTATGAAGGAGTAGGAAACGAATGAGTTAGTTTGTGATCTGTAGAGCTAACCCAGCGTTTTGCTTCACTTCAGCAAATATCTCAGCAATTATGAGCTTCGCAAGTGATGATCACTATAGTAGACAATGATCGCTCTGAATCGACCCATCATGACGTAGAGAAATTCTTTCTTGGCCGGCTTCGCCAAGTCCATTGTATTTGTAATATATTTCAATTAGGCCAGAGCCGTCAACATCTCGACGCCATAAGCTTCCGACATTGGACCTTCCATTTGTGATAGCCAGAAATAAGTTCTGAGGATGCTACATCAGCAAAATTTGCCACCCCATCGTCAGACTGCCGATAGACATGCAGCTTTTGTTTTTTGTTGGAATGCTAGAATTGAATTGAATATACTGCCAAGATATGGAAAATATTGTGATAGATGAGAAACCATCAAATATCAAGAACTATTTTTTGCAGTATGATAATTCCACTCTTTATGAATATGCGATATCAGAACCAGACTGATATATATACACAGTTCTTCGAAACTCAGTACGACAGACATTATTAGTCATCATTTGAGATGAAACACTCAACGATAAGCCTGAATTACATATCATTGAAGAGAGTGAAACCTAGTTGATTCTTTGTAAAATCCAGTGGGCATTGCGTAGGTCAATTTCTCGAGCAATTATAGATGATGATGATCAACTCTAATGGGGCACTAAGTATGGACTCAGACAATAACAGCATTCGCAGCAATGGAACGTCATGCTGGGTTCCACAAGAGTACAATCATACCAGCTGATATTACTATTAGATACTGTTCATTATATTAATAGTAAAAGAACAATATCGAAAGTGATAGTTGAAGGATAGTTTGAGTGATCATATATCATGATTAAGAAAAATATTCACTTGGTTCCATACTCTATCCCAACCCTGTATAATGTATGAAGTGTATTGTCCATATCCACTCTTCTACAAACTAATATTATGATCCCGAATTCAAATGATCAATAATCCAATACATTCTTGGTCTGATAGAGGATAAGGTGAATTCATAGCATCGTTGTGTCACCAGAGAATTCTTATTATCGTGCCTTCCCACTCATTTCCACTTATTGGAGACACAGATTTAATTAACTGGTGCGAAAACAAAAACGGTAGGAACTGCCGTAAATAAACTTCAATTTTCTTTTCACTGATTCGTTTGGTTTCTCTCATTAAATTTCCATCAGGATTCGCTTGCGAAGTGGGAGTGAGAGGGTTTGTTGAACTCAGTGGGAATCAGAGAACCTTGAATAAATAATGAGCTTATTGTTTTTGAGGCTGCCAAGAAGGCTCCATACAATCAGGGAGACTCCACGTCTCGTTCAATAATGAGGAATTGATTAGTGAAGGTTCTTCATTTTTCTTCATCAGGAAAGGTGGAAGAACAACATGAACCAGAGCCTTCATTCAGTACGGAGAAAGCAACTGATGAGTGGAAGAGTCAACGCTGATCAATCCATACGAGAAGATGAGCACTTGATCGTTCACACGAAAATAACAATGCCAATATTGTGAATCATCAGAAAATGGGAATTTTGAAGATATCTTATTACCTATCTGATGAAAATGTCTAATGATCTAGGGACCATATCTGATTACCTTACAAAATTATCCAAGTATTCGAGGAGAGATCAGTCAACTATAAGAATAATTGATAAGGAAGGCAAAAGATGCTCTTGTGACATTATATATTCTTTAAGGAATGGTCCGCATCATGGATGGGCTCAAGGAATGGTTTAGTGGGATCGAAGATATCTGAAACCAGGTGAAGGATACCATAAACCTCCATATGAAATAAAATAATTTGGATTTATTCTTCATCTTTCGACGAAAGGGGAAACTATAATGTTCGAGTAGAACATCGAAATATCCAACAGAGGAATGTTGGGAGAGTAGTAAGGTATTGGATCCTTTCTTGAGTTTCATGAAGTTGTGAGCATCAGGCAAGACTTTTTTATGCAAAAAATTTCACAATTCTGCCGTTCTACCGATGAATGATATGCTTCATAGAGCAAAGTGATCGTTAATGAACACCAAACGTGGAAATATATATATATATATACGTAAGGGAGTGATACATCGCCCACATTTCTACGATGATCTGAAAAGATCAATGAATTCCTGAATGAATGAGTGTCGTATCACCGACTGGGCGAATCTTTCCTTTTCAATTAAATCCAACAGCTTCAGCCTAGTTTTGGGTACGGAACTTTGAACATGTAACATGTAACTCGTAATTACGCTTTGTAGATCGTGAGCAGTTGCTGGGGTGTTAATGACCTCTTCGCATGGAACAGAAAGACAAGTTTTCTTATAAAACAATTCTCGCAATGGACATGGACAATGGAACCATGAGAGAGCCCTGTTGGTGGTGGTATTACCGGAAAATTGGTACCTGACATCATTCCGAACATTATGTGATTTGACACGAGCTGATAGGACACTACCACATTTTGTCGAAAATTCAGGGAATTTTTGGAAACCTAATAGCCAGATCATTGGATACGTCGAAGCGAATTACGTTTCTGGCCACCGAGATCTCTTGATCTCAAAGTTCTCGATTATCATATTTGTGGGCATTCGAAACAATTGGTTCACCATACAGAAGTGAACATGAAGGGCGAACTGAGGAGGCGTAAAGAAAAATGACAAAATGTCAGGAAAGCCACCAGATACGTATTGAACATTCATAAAAAGATGTTCAGATTTATATTTTCGTTATACAGTGTGATTCATGAGGAAGTCTTCCAGTCAAATGGTGAACAGTGTTGATCTAGACAAGTCGGTGTGACTATACGATAAGTTTTTTTGTCATCCATAACAGAGATACAGAGATAACTTTGACAACTAATATTTCAAAAGTCATTCCGCTCAACTCTGGCAGCGACATATCTTTCTCCAGACTATTCAAGATAGCATGAGATGAAAGATAAATTCCAGAGCAGGATTGGTGAATTTGGCATTTGGAATTTTGAGGAGATTTCGGTGGAACGATTGAAAAAGTATTCTGAAATGGATTGTCAATTCTGACCTGGCATATGACTCCCTTATATGGACTAATTCCTTGCACATTCTTGTGAGAGTTGTTGGGAGAGAACACCACAGAGTGGATTTCATTCTCAGTCTTCCCAACTATTGAAAATTCCAACTCATCATAAGGAGTGCTTTGATTCCATGAATTGAATCACCCATAAGTATGTGAGCTTGAAGGAGAAGGATAATTCAACTCCTGATGGAATGCATAACAACTCTGAATTCAAACAACTCCTATGCATTTTCTACATCATCGTTTCAAAACGTCCCTGGTGGCTCTTCTGACAGTTCGCTCATCTTTCTAAACCCATCTCCAGCAGCTTCTCTCAGTTCCTTACTTGAGCTCACTCCTATATGGTGATTCAATTTTTACTGATGCCTCCGAAATCAATAATCTAGGACTTCGAGATCAGGAAGACCCCGGTGCTCAGGAACAGCTGCTAATAATCTAGGTAGAATATTCACGAAGTGTCTAATGCAGCCAAATATTAGGCATCAGGCAGGACTGTGAGATCGAAATATCTCACTAATCCCTCTATCTAGCTATGCATCTATGAGATATAGTCTATCTCGATTTCTCTCAGAATGCTTCGACCTACTCATCACAGCAAAATTTGAATTGGTGGAAACTTCCCCTCCAATAGGATGGCATACCACCATATTATTCTTGAGGAGTTAGGGAGTACCTGGATACCCAATGCCATGATCGTTGGTTGGGTTGAAGCTGTCTAGCCACCGAGAGGATTCGAATAGGAGCTACAGGAGATGGGATCGTTATGATAGGCAAACTGTCGGCCACCAGAAAGCATAATCAGCAGTCGGAAAGATCAGTAACAAACAAACAAATTATTCATACGTAGATTCCAAGATTATCAAATCACAATACCATTTCCTGATTCAGATTCTAGAAACAAAATGGAGCAGCCAGCAAAATCAGTAACAATGACTGGAGAACGAATAAAATATAATAACACTTTTTGTATCTATATGCATAAAGTATCCGATTACGATATGAGGTCCATATTTTATATGTCAAAATAGTTGATGAAGAGGCATATTGAAAGTTCAATCGATCCATTCCTGTACCTCTGGTACAAACTTGCATGAATCCGTTAGTGTCCAATATCATATCATGAACAGGATATCATGGAACGCGTGCTTCCTCAGACTAAATAGATTTTCTCCTTCGCTACCGTAACTTTTCAATATTATCCATTTTTATAGAGTTTCGGACCCAGCAGTCGGTCGCAACTTGTGAAAATATGGGAGCTGTGTCATATGCTTGGGAAATAAAGAGGAGCATGGTCAAGCGGAAATAAATTCGATCGTTCTCGTAGCAACACTTCATGAATCACCTCTTACCTACTTCCTGTCATGATATACATTGTGTTCCACTTTCTTCACTATTTCTTATTCATCATTTTATAGTTTCACTGACGAGAATCCAATCATGGGAACTAATTGATGAATAATAATTGATTCATATTTATATACCACATTTGCACTTTGCATCACTGCACATCATGATATTTATGAATCTTTCTGGGTCCTATGATGAACGAAATATCAATAAGAAAGTAGATTTGAAACGGAGAGAAATTGTACATAACTTTTACCTAGTCATACAATCCAGCACATCACTGGTAACAACGCATTGGCATTCGGAATTGAGAAACGACGTATTTCTGTGAGTCTGTCTAGATCAACTCATATTTCTCAGATCTTGATCGATGAATTTTTAGTAATATATGGATGCCATTTGAGTGATTATCGTGGGCATCCTCAGGCATTAAATAACTACAATCAAAAGATGATTCAGTGGAACAAGATCGAGTGGAATTTGGGGTGAAATGTATATTTATTGTGTTGAGGAGTGATGAAGTCGATTTTTCTTCTGCAAGGAAACTCGATAGTGAAAGACACAGTTGGGGCGGCAAACCATATGATGGAAGTTTTGCTAGGAGGCCTTGGTACCGAACTCTGTCAAATGCTCTGGAGATAGCTAATGTTATATTCCCATATTTCCCAATTGACACCTGTCACATGTGTCACGTGGACGAGCAGGTTTCCTGTAGGTCATTCACGATTCTTGAACTGTGTAGCTGTCGGATGAGGTCGATGTTGATTTATTTTCCCATTACTTCAGATATCGCAGATAGAAGTGCAATCGGTCTCAAGTTATTGAGAAGGGGTTTCTTGGCCTTTTTTGGAATCGGTTGGACTCTGGATTTTCTCTGATCCGGTTGGAATCTTCCATTCAGAAGGAAATACACCATGCTCATATGAGTCGGTGAACATTATGCGAAAAACTGATTTGGTTCTGGGGCATATTCCTCGAGAACTTGAGGTGGTACTCCATTCGGCCTCATAGCTTGGCCCGGAAGAAAGCGCCTAACTGTGCGTTGACGAAAAACAATTTCTGGCACATGATTATCGATAGTACGTCTTGGCCTCAGGGATCCGAAGTAGATTTCTTTCTGTTTCGATTCTGTTTGTGGAGGCTTCTTCTTGTGGTGTTGCAGCCAAAATATACTATCATTCTTCATGGGGGAAGGAATTAAACTGAAAGTGGAATTCCCCCCAATAGTATTTGCAAGGTTCCAAAAAGACGGGGTCTCGATAAGATTTGATCTCTTGGTGCTATGTGCCTTTCCAGACACATCTAGCGTTGGATCACATGTATTCTCAGCCTCAACATATTCAGTTTTCGAGCATGCGTTTTTGTGACAGAGACGGAATACTTCTTGCTTCGAAGCAACGACCTTAGAAAAGGTTCCATTGAACCATGGTTTACCAGTGATTGGTGCACTTGTGGTATGGGGTATGTGAATTCTCATTCCCAGTATGATCATCTTTGAGATCTCTTCAGCTCATTCCGTAGAGTTGCATGATTCGGAATACATTCTTCTTCAAGGAAACTCAAAGAAAACCATGCGAACACTATCCTGGTCGACTCAATTGTGGAGCCAAACGGTGCGTGTGGGTAATGGAATGGAACATGAGGATTATCGTTTCCGAAGAATTTCGATCAAGTTTTCACACATTTATACAAGAGCACCAATAATCTTCTGAATTTCCAGCAATTCCTCTCTGTCAGATTAGATGGAAAAGAACTACCATCTGATTGTACATCATCGAGTATCAACAAGATAAACCAACTCAGAGGCGAATCAACATCAGAATATCGCAACATGAAACGTTGAAATTCTACAGGAATGATCGATTATAGAGAATTAGGAATACAAAATCGATGTGTACACTGTGAGAAATTTCATCGACAAAAATTACGTATTCAGCATAATCAGGATTCTTGACATTATTGAAAAGACTCATACAGAGACATTGAGGAATTCCACGGTACTGTATTCATCGTGAATGAATCTCAAGAATTAGTAGACTGAGAGGCTTGATTCACGCTTATACGCGGATCAAAATTTCAAGTCGAATATCTGAACATTGCACTGATGAAATCGAAAGCGTGCCAATCGATAGAAGAATTTAACGTCGTTCAAGATAACTCAGATCTTTCATTAGGTTATGTATGAATCTCCAGCAAATTGATAGCTCTCTAGGATTCATACAAGAATATCCGGACTCAGGAATGCTTGGCCTGTTTATTTCAGATAGATCAGTACCATACGCTCTCTATAGAAAAGAAGATGGATTATTTAGAAACCGCATAGAAATATCAGAAGTGAATGATGGTGACTGGTCTCCATTAGTTGTTATTCCTCAAGCTGATGGTGGCGTGATACTCTGCGTTGACTACAAAATTGATGTTGACGATGAGCTAGTAGCTGTTAATCATCCAATCAGAAGAATTGGAGACATTCTGATCAGCCTGGACGATTATGAGAATATTTGTCGATTAGATCTTCACGAAGCCCTCTTCCATCCACCAGCAGACGAAAAAGGTAGCAACATCCAAACAATATCAGTCAAATCAACAAAAGAAGAATTTCAATGAGACCTCAACCATGTCTTCAACAACTCAAATCATTCGACCTCCATTTGAACCTCTAGAAATGTCATCTGAAACAGTTAAAGCGATCATTGATATACCGAGGGCAATCGATGTTGATGGAGTTCGTAGGTTTCTCTTCACGATATTTTGAATCTGCGAATAAATCATCAATGAACCATAGCCGAATAAGTGATTATTGGACAGAACTGAATGGTAATGAGGTACAATAAAAATGATGACCTGAGAACAAGAGGGTGATGCTATCGTTCGAACCATGAAATTTGAGCGGTCCATTCCAAATTGAGAGGAGGAAGTAGCAATTCGCTGAAACAATGATGAAATTTTGGGAATCTGTCGAGAATATGTTGTTATATCAGTACAATTGGAGTAGTGTGCAATTACATATGTCGAGGAGAAACCAATTGAGATGGTTCATCATCATCGACAAATATCATTATATCAATATGTCATCGATAAAATCAATGGGCAATCGAATCGCTTTCATTTTTTTGAGTACTAAGAAGGATCGAGGATAGCGATGTGCTTCGAAAGGAACAAACAAAATATCTCCTAGAATCTGTGCATTTCTCAATTTCCTATGTACGGTATGTATAGATATGTACGGTGATTTATGATGAGTGGCCAACATACATGTTGTCATAGTGCTTCTTCACCCGTGTGTCATCGAAGTATCTGACAAAATAAATCCATCCTCTGTGGAGCATTTTTGTCTGTATTGGATAAAATTCACGGAAAAATTATCTCTGATTTTCTTGCGTTTTCATGATATACGGGATACATGGGTTTTATCTTGTCAGATATTGGATGGAGTGAGGGTGAAGAACAACTGAACCAAGCTGTATTCATCGTGAACATGCAGTCTCTACATTCAGGGTGTATTCAGCAATTGATATTCAGCATGTGTGTGAGGAATTCAGAGAATGATCGAATATACAGGGTTTATCTTCATGAGATCACATGAACTATGTATTCAGAGAACTAGAAATAGTAGTATGAAACTGAGAATATGTAGAGACGTTGATCCAACTACAATGTTTTAGTTATTGTGAAGCTTCCGGTTTCTCCGGAAGTGACACTTCATTTGTTATTTTGAATAGGACACCTAATATTTCACCTAACTTTCCGATTTTTCTGATGATGGATCCTTCAATTCATGTTATACTCGATACCTAGAATGAACCGTTTTCAATTGATTCAAGTTCCTTCTAAGTGACTGATGTAGCCTATCGAACATGAGCCATTTTTATGGGGATTATGTATAGAGGAGAATAAGGAATTGTTCATCTTTCTCGTTGAATATCAGAACCCAACAGCAGTCTTTATAGAAAATCAATATTGAACCTGAGATCCTCCTGTTGGTCGAATAACATGAACCTTGAGGAACAGATAATTATGCATAATCAGGGTTACGTTTATCTCAATTTGAACCCCCTCTGTTGTCTATGTCTCACATGGAATGGAGATATTCAAAAACTGATTCTTCATGATGTTTCATGCATATACTATCCATATTGATAATGTCAGCATGTCTCTTTCAATATAAAGAGTACCAAAGGAAAATGGAAAATGTGAGAACTACTGGAGGCAACTATTCGATATGTTTATATATTTGGAGAAATCAAGATTACTGGAGGAATCAAGAGAATACACAATGTGTTCCATTGAAAAATATCCATGGATGTATATTCGGAACAATATGAAAACACTATGGAGATGAATGAAACACACATCATACAAAACTATCTCTCAAATTCTTTCATTAGATGGAAAATAAAAATAATAAAACTCGTCCCGTACATAACTAGACGATTGAGAATATATGATGAAAAGAGAAAATGAAATATCTTGGTGAATATGTTGTTCCAAATGATACAGTGCGACCCATTTGATTTCAAGTCACGTTGTGAAATTTACATTGTTCGTCTGATTTCCACCAAATTTCATCTCAAATCAGAAGATTACGATGAAATTTGGTACAGGCCCAAGAGGTGATCAATCCAATAGCGTAGATTTTTTCTTGTGTGGATTGCTAGTATGGATCAGTACTCTCGAAAATAGACGTAGTAGACCTTCGATTTCGTTGTAACGTTGCGCTTTTCATCAAGTTTCATCAAGCTCTACAACCGAAAAAAATCTGATCTAAATGGCACAAACAATCTCGAGGTGGCTGGGAAACAAATGAGTCACCCTGTATATTTAATCTTATGAAATTGATCCTAGTTCAGCAGACCCCATGGCTCACCTACCAAGAATATCACACAAATCTTGCGGCCAGTAAGACCACCATTTATCTTTTCCTTAGAGGGATTTAAAGCCATTATGTCTCTTAGCGGCTTTATGTGGTTATTTTTCTTCTCTGCGTTTCTGTTTGCGTCATTAGAAAAGGTTAAAAGTGAGAGATTTTCACGGGTCTGAAAGGTCTGGACGAGAAATACCTCCGCTAATAGAATTTCGTTTCGGGTTGTGACCTCCACAAAAACAGAAGAGATGTAATGAGACCTTCTAGTGAAATCTGATAGTTCTTCAATCAGCAATGAATCAGCAAGAGGCACAAGTTCTCAGCCAAAGTTCGGAGGAACTGGCGAAACGATGAACTTTCCTTTGTTATATTTCTCAATACCTCAAACACACTTCCATCAGAAATTAGGAAGCATCGGAATTGTGGCTGAATCAACAAATATGATCAGAGATTCGATTTATTACAATGGGGTTAAGATGTACAATCACCTACCCTCAGACATAAGGGAGGCGAATATGAACATATAAACTTTAGAAAAATTATTAAAAAGTTTCTGGCAGATATGCCCTATTATAATTTGGAGGAGTATTATAATGATAAATTTGAATGACAAGGTGCATATTTGAATCTATGTAGGTTTTTAAGTGTGACGTAACTAATTTATAGGTGTGTACGTGTGTATATGTATATGTGTATATCGGTGTATGTATGTATGTGTTTACATGTATATATGTATGTGTATATGTGTACATACATATGTTTGTGTATAGTTGAGCGTGTGTGTGCGTATATATATTTTTAACGAAGCAGTCTACTTTAACTGCGTTTTGTGACCTTAAACGGTATCGTTTATAATGATTTATATGTTCAACGCCTATTTTAGATATTTTATCGTTTTTTATATATCTTTTAATCTACATCCATATTGCTATATACACATTTATTCAAGCTTTGTCCACAAGAATTCCTCTTAATGACATTAAAGTATATTTATTATTATCATTATTATTATTATTAACATATCATCATGGAATCGTTTTTTCTACAAACGTGTGTGATTTTGGAAGTGAAATTTTCTCGTGATAGCGCGTGAAATATGTTGATGATCTTCTTGTTTGGAAAATATAATTGGTTAAGTTTCTCTCTGGAAGAGCGAGTCTCAACTAGGAATCTTACAAAATTCCATCTCGGAATTTTTGATATGATATTGGGGAAGAGAGATCAACTAAGAATTGGAGAGGAGAATGAAGATAATCGAATGATGGACTTCCTACGGTTCCTTATCAATTCAGAACATTCTTGTGAAAATTGAGAGATGTTGAAAAAAATTGAATATGTTGTTGTTTCTATAAAGTCAGAATTATCTTTCCTGCGTAGCCATCAAAACAAGAATTTGTTTGTAATTTCCGTTCTGACGAATGGAGCGCTACTTATCGAATTTCCGATCCAGAGAAATAGTCACAATGATGAAGAGCTCCTGCCAGAAATTTCGAAAGCAGCCTCTGTTGCAGAATTGAAGAACACATTCTATCACCATTAACATGGCTCGTTAACCTATCGTTACAATCCGGAGCATTTCCTGATTTGATGAAAGTCGCACTTATTTTTCCTCTCTTCAAAAAAGGTGATGTGCATTCCATAGATAACTACCGTCAAATATCACTCTTGCCAGCTACATCCAAAATCCTTGAACGAGCGGCATATGACATTATAATAAGCTTCATTGAAAAAAAAAACATTTCATCTGTATCACAACACGGTTTCAGAAAATCTAAATCTGTAGAAACAGCGACAAACCACCTCTTGGACTACGTATATTACGAGTTAGATTGTGGGAAGTATGTTGCTTCATTGATGTTTGACCTGTCTAAAGCATTTGACAGTATAAATTTACAATTTATTCTTGAAAAATTATACTCTATTGGGATTAGAGGAGTCATGTTGGATTGGATACATTGCTATTTAACTAACAGAAATTTATTGGTGAAAATCGATAATGAATTATCAGAAAGCCACGATGTCTCCCTAGGTGTTCCCCAAGGATCTGTTTTGGGACTACTTATTTTCTTAATTTTTGCTAATGATCTACCGAGAAATATCAGCTTAGGACAAATTACCATGTTTGCGGATGATACAACCATAACTGTATCAGCAGCTACCCCAGAGGAGTTACAAAAACACATTAGAGTTACCTACAATGAGATGGCGGCTTGGTGTTCCCCGCAATAGACTAATATTGAATAAAGGTAAAACAGAATGTATCAATTTCTATCTGCGCCGTGAGGTTCCCTCACTCTTCCAATTACCTGAGGATCTGTCTTTTACTAAAGACGTAAAATTGCTAGGAACCTATCTTGACTCTCAGCTTTCGTTTAGTACTCAACTGAATCATGTCTGTACGAAACTCAATAAAGCATATTACGCCATACTACAAATGAAACCATATTTGGATGAAAAAGGCTCAATGGGCTTGTACTATGCTATGGCATATAGCCATATATCATACAATATTATAGCATGGGGTTCATCAAGTAATTGGGAAAGAGTATTCATTGCTCAAAAGCGTCTAATCAGACTTATTTTTCAACTGATTTGTAGAGAAAGCTGTAGAAATAAATTTAAAAAGAAACAAATTCTAACCTTTTCAGGAATATTTAATGCCTCACTTTTATTGAGAGTGATATTATTAATGTTTCCCAAAAACAGCATGAATATCAAACACGCCACATTAACTTGGACTTACCTAGACATAAAACTGCAATGTACCAGAAATCGCCACATTTCATTGCTATAAAACTATTCAACGCCCTTCCCAGCGAACTGAAAAGCATTACTTCGTACGAAAAATTCGAAAAGCAATGCAAGGATTTTTTGATATCTGAAACTTACTACACAGTGAATGAGTTTTTGAGCAGGAATAGATCCTAATTATTAACCTGTAAATTTTCTCTTTTTTGATACTCGATGAGCTTTTAACTATATTAATATTTATTGTATTTTATCTATATTTTATACATGCCTTTATTGAACAATATCTCTTTATGATACTTTTTAGTTGACTCGTCCAACACCATGTTATTATGGTATTTTATGGATTAATAAAGTTCTATTCTATTCTATTCCATATCACGGAACTAGTTTTGAAAGGAAAGGGTATAGGAACTGTCCATCATCAGATATTTGATTTGGATTCATTCAAAAATAGTTCATTGTTGAGATCGATTCAATATGACGTTCAATATTGCTACGAATTGGGGAATTCGAATTCGATGTGTGAACACTGATATATAATGTATGCTATTCTGAATCCTCAGTCTCCATCTTCCCAACCACTTCTCGTATTGCTTACGATTGTCATTAACAACATTCCGTCATGACTGGAGAGTAATTGCTTTGCATTTTATAAGGATCCGTTGTGAAATTTTCCTTCGATAACTTCGTATCGATTTGTTCCTTACAGTTTGTCTACCATTGAGTCCCGAAGATAAGGGTCTGGGGATCAAGGTACCTATACAATCAGCGTGCACTGAAATTGATGGTGGCTTTTTGGAATTAATACGAATATCATTCAACTAGATGACCCGGTGAACTTCGTACGACCTGAAATTGATCAACCCATCAATTGATCCAACCAACCAATCGATACATTCAGTTCGACAATATTGGCCTCATCGTTAACGGTTTGAGTTTCGTTTGGTTATGATATGAAACTTGTTTGGAATCCCGATAAGTCAATGTCTTTCATTCACATGAAGGATGAAAGCACTGAACATTCGAAGTTGAACTTTCTCGTTCGCTTCAACCAAATCTCTTCTCAAGATCCAATACCTTTTCTTCCGAAAACCTTTTTTTGGATGAGATGAGTTTCACACGACCACTCGAAATGGGTGACGGCTGTTCCTCTGGGTCTTTTCTGGGTCTGTATTGGGACGAACAATACGAAAAGCTAGTCAAATCGGTCGAGCAATTTCCAGCAATTTTTTTTATGTAGATATAAATTACTGCATGCAGGGAGAGGTTAAATTTCCTTCAGACGTCGATGCCAGTTTTCAAAATCATCGTGGGTCCTACTATCTTTATCATCCATCGTTCTCCTGATGATATATTCATAACGTGCATGGGAGTATACCAGAATATTATTACATTTTTCACAAAATAAAGTATACCGTATGTTAGAGAGATATATCCAAGGAAAGCAGTTTGTTTGCTTCCTAGTTTAATTAAAACTCCTTAACAAACTCACGCAGAGACGAGGTGAGGATAATGAAGTTTTAAGCCGTATGAAGTGTCTCTACTATAGAATGAGCTACTTTGGGTGTGAAAACAATTATTAATCCTTTACTTGATACTGATAGTCACCTTTATCTTCGTCAAGATTCTATCGAGATTCCATCAAGAGTCACTCAGTACCCCAACATATATATCTCGAATATGTGTTTAATGCCATGGAATTCATAGAATCAGTATTTTGTCATCAGCGATCTCGTGACCCGTTTGAACGCAGATGATTTTTTTGCCCTCCATATTTTTTTCCGTTCTGTCGATGATCACTGATTCTTATGGGCAACAGTCTATGATTATATTCGAATTTCTTCATCGTTTTTATCTTAGGTTTTTACGACTGAATATTGATTTCCATCAGTAAATACTGTATTCCAAATGGATTTATTTATATTCACATGCATCACTTCGCTATGAAGGCTCCTTCAATGAATTGTTTGGATGCGTAACCGAAGTAATTGAAACACAAATATCATCAACTATACAACAACTAATATATTCAACGACTTACTGAAAATGAATTCACGGTCTCGTGATATCTCGTGCATGGTATAGATCTAGCAATACATGAAAGATTCCTTGTAGGATTCAATATAAGATATTCAGGAGATAATCGTGCCGTATACCTCTCGACATATAAATTGGAATCGACAGTCGGAATATTTTTGCATGATTCTGCTTGTTGCCAAATAGTTTCATGTACAACAAATTGATAAAAACTGGAGAAGGCGAACTGAAGGTGCATTGAACTATTCTCCGAGCGAAATCATTCTCAGAATATTTCGACAGTTCAATGGACTGAATTCATAGGTCTTGATATATGATATATATGATTTTGAATCAATCATGCTCTCAATTGAACAATCATCTCCTTGATTATTGGAATGGCTCTCTTCATGCGATTGTTATAATGTCTTCTCCTTTCCATATCATCCAATGAAGGGCAGGATTCAACCTATTAGAGACCTTGGGCACTTCAGAATAATGGGACCCCATGACTTTGACAGAGGACTTCATTCTCAACACAGACAAGTGGAGTGCATATGCAAAATTCTAGATCCATTCAAATTTATCATTTCTATTATCATATTTAATGATGATCGATAGTTGAAATATCATCCTACTCTCTCAGCATGTATATTCGCGGGAGAATGCATAGAAATCTGATGTTGATTGTAGCATTGAGATAGGCGAATCAACAATTACGCCTTTGAAGTCTATGTCTTAGAGCACATGCCATTCTCTTTTCTCTTCTCTATGAATTCCCAACAGAGTCAGTGATTATCCTTCTATTCTCGCAAGATCAATAATTCATCGGTAATATCGGTTATCGATTGATAATCTGACAGGAACTAGGATGCCTTATGTATCGAGAAGCCTTAAGAATTTGGCCAATGGCCAATAGGAAAAAAGGGCTAGATCCCATGAGCCCATTTCATCTATGTAGGAAAGAGATGAGAAGATACGTGTAGATGATTATTCCTTCTTCACATGAAATCAGAGAGATTTTGTGTCACTTACTCATGATGCTCGCACGCATGGCTATTTCAAAGTTTTTGTCATTCCACAACTTGTCACAAAACCAATATAAAGTTGCGTCTTTTATGAACTATATGCATAGGCTTCGCGATTGTTCCAGCATCTCTGAATGAGTTCTGAAGGAGTTCGTCTATGCATAATACGATTCCTTGGAAACTTCAATGAAGCTGGGCTGGGTTAGCATCGATGATGTTTATAAAAAAAAACGAGTTTCGAAGTAGCTCTTGGGATATCCGAATTGTTCATGACTTCACTATAATATTATCTTGATTCATAGAACGGTATTATTCAACGATATCATTCATCAATTTATAACATGTGTTTCATGTTCCATCCCGAACGCACGATGATATCATTTATACATCTTAAATTCTGGACCCAGTTTCTCAGTTTCGAGTTGTGCGGTTCACCTAATTTCGTCACCAATAAATAGTTCGAATCCGTTAAAACTTCATGATCACAGCTGAATGGTTGGAATCTGTTTACTTTGTCGATAGGTGGGGAAATATTCACGTATGTAAGAATTGTGTTATAACAAGAACGTCACATAATTGGAGGGAAAGCAAATATCTCTCCATTTCGATGTGAATATCGGAAGGCGAATGAACACTAAGTAGGAACGAACTCCAGGAGGAATCGGCTCTGTCTCCAGAAATCTGGTATTGAAAAATCTCCAATCGATTCTCTTTGATGAATTTTCGAATTCATGAGGCTCATAATGAGAGTTCATTCATGCTGCAGATGTTCCAACAATAATTAGATATACTCCATTAATTTCACCTGCTTGACATAGAAAAAAAAATGTTTGACCAACCTATCATTTTTCTTACACCCGTTTGATTGATTGACTTGACAGTCAATGCCTCATCAAATGCAAATGAATATATTTCCTTCTGCATTCTCATCCAGAAATTTTTCGTTATCGTTATAGACGAGTGATTTATTGCGTGGGTATCGATCAGATCGGGCCAAAACGTGAATTGTTGAATTTCTTCACCATATTATAACATATGACACGTGATAATGTCAGGAACAAAACTATTTTTCATTCTCTAGCTATCGTGATGACATATAACCATGCTGATTTGCAGAAATGATTTTAGTACAGCGATTCCGAGGCTCTATCTTGTCTTGTTTTGGCGTATAACCAGTTGAAACATATATAGTTAGGTCTTGTTGAGCTTGTCACTGGGTACATAACCTGACATTTCAGGACATTTTCCAGTGGTCTAGAATTTTTTGATATAAAATAGACGAAGAAACTGCATTCGTGTTTTTTCCATCGTGATATCTTCAAAACTAATGAAGCCATCACGGTATTCTTCTTGATTGATGATTGAGCACACAGTAGCACTTTCATGAAGTGTCGTCACAAGATCATGAAAATTGACAATTCGAATTTTAGCATTGAATTTCCACTGAGTGATGAACTTATTCATCATTGAACACCCTTTGTACAATGAGCCAAGCGAATGGAGCATAAAAATCACCAAAATTATTGAAATGAATAATCTGATTTAGGTGTTCATAGTTTAGCAACAACGATTTTCTTCACAGCGCTGTGAAATGTACCGTTTGTTTATACCGCATATCACTTGCTGGATGAGGTAGGCAATAGTTTTCTCAGAAGCTCGCGAATTGAGAAGCAAATAAATCATTTCATTGAAAGAATATTTGCCTCATATTCTTTCCGAGATAATGGAGTGCATTATTCATGAGGAATATGTACGGGACGATGATAAATATGTAGGTACTAAGAAAACTAGAATGCAAGGATTGTTGTTATAAATACTTAGTGATAGAAAAAGTTATTCGCACAAGAGATTCACTGGGAGAAGAAAATCCTATTAATCTGTAGAGATTGATATTCCACTTCCTTGGTGAACCTAAAGATAGTAATTCATCATTTAGTTTGATGTCTCATCCTCAGATACAATTTGCTCAGAAGTTTTGTGAAATAGAAGAATTCAGAAGGTTTTCAACTCATACAAATGTCAGACCCAATAATACCTCAATAATTCGTTAGACGTATCCATAGCAACTGTGCAGAGTGATCTGAATACTTGAAATCCTGCTTCATTTTGCGTGCTTCCTGAATCAATCAATCTTGAGTTTTGAATTCCACGGTTCCTGAAGTGCTCAATGTTGGAGAAATATTGTTTAATGCGCATGGTAGTTATGGTGGTGAAGTTGGCGTCTACTCCTGGCATGGTAGGAAGTGGCAGAAAACTGAGATATTTCAGCTAGAAAGAATTTTTCGGAGAACCTCACTCACAAATTTTATCGACTCGGCTCGACGTGATGGATCTTGTACATTGTATATACTCTGTGTGCTGAATAGTAGATTCGACCTATGAGAATATGAAAACTGTACCAATACTAATATTGTAGGTCATATGAGAAACCTCGAAGAAATAATGAAGATTTCTGGTACCGAAGATGAAGCCGTATTATTCCAATGAGCGTCATCTATGCTTTGTAATGTTTGTTGTGTTGGCGTGGCTTTATTCATGGACAGAATGTAGTGCATTTCAGATCACTGTATCCGAGTCTGTGTTGTACAGGAGAATGACTACGCATGCAGGTTTATGTTTCCTATTGAAAGTGGCTCTAATAATTGACGAAATGAAAATGAAATCACCCAATGAAGCATCGACATTAGGAAATAGATCAACAACATTCACAACACGCATATGAGAAGATTTATTTGATTCTCAAGTAACTGCAAAAGTACGAGATGAGTTGTGACAATTGTCACTGTTCATTTTTGTTAGTGGTTTATGCTAGCGAGATAGAACAGCACTAGCCAAAAGTTTTGCGCAATGCCAGCTAACTCAGTTGAGAGGGGGTGGGTGAATAAAATTCTGAAATAAAGAGTGTTTGTACAAATGTGATCCATTTATATCTAAAATTCACTTCGCGACAGTATCAACTGGGTTGTTGGTGTGGTTCTATGGTCGGAGTGGGGAGTCCGAGCCTAGAGTGTCAAAGTCGTGTTCTGTCCTCCGTGTCTAGGTGTGAGCGTTCTGTGTCTCCACTCTAACGTCAGCCTCGAATGTCACGACGTCAGAACTGTCAATGTTTTGTTATCGTACGTTATTACAAGCTATCACATACAATTTGAACAGGAAAAGAAGCAATCAGTAACACCTTATTACATACAACTTGTCACTGTCGATGAATGAAGGACAGTGACAGTTTTGGCACAGATCAATGATGTCAGCCAGATTACCATCCTCAGTTCTGTTCCACACCAGGTAACCATGGCCATCTCCTGCACTCTCTAACGCATTGTTTACTTTTGGGGCTTTCGGACAATCTGAAAGCCCTACTACCCAGGGTTCACCGTAGGACAGTTGAATTCATTTTGAACCCGTAACACAATGTATGATGAACTTATTGGAACGTATATAGGAGCGTTTCACTCCAATACGTTGAGTTCGAAAGTTGATGGAGCCAGATTGGCCCGATATCCTAGTTCACCGTATTCGGAATGTTGATTATTGATGAAACGGGATGGGAGGTATCTCGGAGGCTTCAGACAAATCGCAATGTAGGAATTTGTGCTTTGATTTTGATATTCAAACGTACCTCAACCGGACGAGCAAATACCGGATCGTTCGAAATAGCGCAATGTGCAATTCAACGAATCTGTTTAGTCTTTTTTTATGTCAGTGGTGAAAAACATGCACATCCGAATCACAACTGATTGGATTTATGATGAATTCCGAGAAAACTATCGCCTCATGTACATGTATGACATCGATGAATTGAGTAGGAGAGATCGTTAACCATCAATTACATAATGAGATGTTGAATTCTTTTTTATTTTCACTCGAATATCAGATGTTTCGAATCGATTGGAGATCAAACATTCTTCTCAGGAGGAACAGATGTATTGCTCAGGTGATAATGTTTTTCTTCATCACTGATATCATATGATTTAACTGCATCGAGATCAATGAAGATGTATATGACCATAATAAGTTCAATTGCAATTCAAATGTTCCTATACACTGGGAGATATTTCACCTATTCCCATACATCACGATACATCCATGGGACGTCCATTTCATACTCATGGACATTGTATGGACATCTATTGAACGACTACCCAAGTTATACTATTGTTGACTCCCATTCATTATTTCTGTTGTCCATCGAATCAGGAAATTTGAGAACTTATTTCGCAAGATTTTCCATGTTTCAATTACCTTGATACTTCAAATATACAGGGTGAAGAAAGGTGAAGAACATTCCAAAAGAATATTGTTCAGGAATGATAATGTGATTTTCTCTATAACTAATCTCATCAAAATTGACAATTATTGTTGCACGCATCCTCACTCAAAAAATAAATTCTACCCCACGATACCATGCAATGCAAGAGGTGACGCCACTGACGGAAGCCTGCAAAAATCAGAGAATCTGGCTAATCCTCAGATTTGAACGCGAAGAAATCTATTTTCTACGGGTACCGCTTCGAAACCGACTAGCGCGTCCCCATGAGTTTTCAATTCAAAAACGCTTATAGTTTTCATGTCTTCAATCGAACACAGACTCGTGACTATACCTATATGTGCCTCAACAAAATCGACGCATGCGATCTCCAACCCTAGCCAGAAGGAAAAAAACTGTGAAGAAGAAACGATTAAGAAGTCCCTCCTTGTATTGCCGTTTTCGATTTCCACATATGAACCTTCTTAGAATCTACAGTCCACTACTCAAATTGATACAATTCGAACAGTCATTCCATTCCGAATCGAATATCGTATAGTTGATTCTAATAGATTTTTTCATTCTTTTTTGGTTCCTTTCTGTTCCCCTTCGAATGATGGATGAGGTATGACGACAATGTTGAGATGAATTAAAAAAGGAATGGAAAATCATGAAGAATTCTCAACCATACCACACATGTCTCACACATACTGTGTTATCATATTTGGAGTTGGAGAGTATGAAAACTACAAAAAAAGTGATGAACTTTGATAATCAATATATTATATGAAGATATTCTTTCAATTGTTAAGCACTTGACAGGATTTGAGATATCACCTCCGTGAAATGTCTCCTTCCTGAAAGAAGAAACTAGTGATGATTCGACATATATTTTCAATGTGCATGTTCAGCATATATATAAAGTAGCAATGTGATATTTCATTCAAATCCCAATGAAAGCTCATTTCTCAATCTCGGAGAAAACTCAAATATCACTACAATGTTTTGCTTCCCATAATAGTCCTCATCTCAATCTACCCGATTGATGATGTAGTAATGAATATTTAGTAAGTATGGCGTAATATAGGTCAATATCCAAAACACCTGTGAATGTTGGTGAGATTTGTTTCAATTGTATCAAAAATATTTGTTTGAGATGTTCAACTCTGTTTGCATTGTTCTCTCGAATAATCGAATCAAATAATTCGGCATACATAGGTTTCATCACTCCGAAGAGTTTTCCAGTACAATGAAAACTATATAAAAAAAATCAGTTCCGTCACTTCACTTCAGTGAATGTCTTCGTTTACAGAGATGAGAATTCATGGAAGTGAGAAACCATCACATTTTCGTTGTAATAGAGCGCTTTTGTGCAGAGAAACCAGCAGGAAAGATCAAGGGACTTATCGATATACCCGAATGAAACCAAAAAAAGAAGGATTCAAAATGCATAATCAAATCTTTGGATCCACCAGGATCTTCAGTTGAAGAACTATTGCAAAGGGACTAGAGGAACCTGCTTGATTGAAGTAATCCTGAGTACTGGAAGACTATATATTTCTACTCAGAATGATGATATCTATAGAAGAACATGAATTCATTCATCATCGACAGAATCGTCATTTTATACATTTTTTTATACATTTATCACGTGAGGCACGAATTCAACTGAAGATAGAAGAGTCTCACGAAAGAATTAGGAAGCTGGAAGAAGAAAATTCATTGTTGAAGAAAAGAGTTGAAAAATTGGAGCGTATTCAAAAATCAAACAATATTGTTTTGTTTGGATTGGATAAAGAACGCCACGAAATAACTTTTGATTGCCTTCGAGACGAGCTGAAATCGCTGCTGCAAATAGACCTATCGATTAATCAAATGAAGGATATATATTGTCTGGGATCTGGGAAAAATTGTCCTGTTAAAATTGAATTAGTCTCGAGTTTTACTAAGAAACATATGTTTGCAAATTGCAAAAACTAAAAGGAACAGGAATCTCCATCTCACAGGATCTCACCAATCAACAAAGGGAAGATTTGGCAGTCTTGAAAAGGCATCTCCAGACCCACAGACAAAATAGAAATAAAAAATCATTCATAAAAGGAAACAAGTTGGTTGTTGATGAAATTGAATATTCGGTGAATCAACTCCTTGCAATTGAGAGGAGCGAAGAAAATACAGAAAAATCAATTGAGATAAAAAGTGCCCCAACAACAACAACTGAACCCCCTCTCTGTGAAGTATATGAAGCAGAAACTTCTAAAAATGTGTCCCTTGGAGCCATCAGGAAACCAGCTCAGAAATTGATCAGCAACCTAAACACAGAGAAAATAAAGACTAGATCAAACAGTGAAAAAGACAAAAAGAAGTAAATATTCCCACAAATTCTTTCCTTTCTTTAATTTCCTTCTCGTTAAAGTGCAACCCCAAAAATAACTCTCATTCCGAATATTCCCATATCGTGTCTACGTGTTCCTTTCCCAGTTGTTGTAGTTGTTGTATAAAATGAATAAATATTTGAGAGACTTTCATATCGAGCAAACAGAAACGATTGTTTTGAAAAATACCTTAGACTATAACATGTACTTCCAGAAAGAAGTGCACAATCTTGAAGTGTCAATTTTTCAAATGAATATAAGAAGCGCAAATAAAAATATGGACGAGTTGAAAATTCTACTTTCGGAGGTAAGAAATAATTTTGATTTCATTGTTATCACAGGAACATGGCAAATACCAGATATATCCCTTGATAATCTTGCTGGGTACCAACAATTTTATAATGAAGGTTCCATAAATCAAAATGATGGTACAATTATCTTCGCTAGAGAGTATCTAACTTGTATATGCACTGTGGTGAAACTCGGTGTAATAAATATGTTGGAGTTATGTACCACCATAAACAATAAACGAATATTAGTCAACGGTATTTATAGACCATGTCCAACATCTGAGCAAAAATTTATGAATGACCTATCAGATTACCTGAAATCGTGCCCAATCCCAGACGTACACATAATAACAGGTGATATTAATATCAACATTTTGAATGAAAACGATACCATTGTAAATGAATATCTGAACGTCATGGGGGAAGAAGGTTTCAATTGTTTGATCAATAAGTATACAAGGGAAATAGGCAACGAAAAATCTTGCCTGGATCATATATTCTTAAAAACCAAAGAAATGTTCTATAAAAATATTCCAGTAGTCCTTGAATCCAAAATAACAGACCACTATTGCGTTATGAATCACTTCAGCACGTCTAAAAACACACTCAAACAAAAACCACAGAGATTCAGACATGTATTAAATAAAAAGAAATTCAAAGAAAGAATCCAACAAGAAAATTGGTTGGATATTTATACTGAAAATGACGTTGACGTGTGAACCAATAACTTAATAAAAATCATAAATAACCATATCGAAAATTCAACATCACAATCAGAAATCAAAACATATGAAATGAAAAGGAAATGTTGGATAACTGCCGGAATAGTAAAATCGACCCATGAAAAAAATAGGCTATACCAAATAATGAAAATTAATTCCACTGAACACAACAAGCAACAATTTCGAAATTATAGAAACAAATTGAATTATCTAATAAAGAAAGCCAAAAGTGACTACTTCAATAATAAAATAGAAATCAATAAAAATGCAAGTAAAAATTCATGGGAATGTATTAATGAAATTTCTAGAAAACAAAAACAAAAAATAAATATAATGGAAATGAAAAGTTGGGATGGGAGAACAACAAATAACCCATAAGAAATCTCCGAGATTTTTTGTAAACACTTCACTGAAGTTGGACAAAAAATGGCCGATAAAAATAGTAACTCAATTTTTCTATCGGAGACGGAGGTCAAGCAAATAATAATGGATTTGAAAAATAACAAATCTCCCGGAATAGATCACATCAGATCTGAAATTCTTAAAGATATTAAGGAAGAAATCACACTTCCATTAGCGTATATAATAAACAAGTGTATGTATGATGGTAAATTTCCGGACAGCTTGAAAATTGCCGAAATAAAGCCTTTATTCAAAAATAGTGGTGAACTTGAAGTAACAAATTACCGGCCAATTTCATTGATATCTAGTATTGGTAAAGTTTTCGAAAGAATATTACAAAATAGGCTGAATTCATTCCTCAAAAAGTACAAAATGCTTTCTAACAAACAATATGGGTTTCGAGAAAAACAGTTCAACATCTGATGCAATTGCCAGATTGATAGACATGATAAACAACGCAATCGACAGAAAAAATCCATCTATCTGCATTTTTATCGATCTGGCAAAAGCATTCGATACTGTTGATCATGTTAAATTAATGTCAGTGCTTGAAAATATTGGAATCCGAGGAGTTGCTCATCAATTGTTCCAAAGTTATTTATGTGACAGAAAACAATGCGTGAATATCAATGGAACGAGGAGCAGTTATCACACAATAAAATATGGCGTACCCCAAGGTACTGTTTTGGGGCCAGTTCTTTTCAACTTATATATGAATGATATTTTTGAACAAGAACTGTGCGGAGAAGTGGTGAGTTTCGCAGATGACACTGCAATTCTTTACAGAGCACCTGACTGGACAACACTCAAAAACAACATTGAGGAGGATTTTCGGAGTGTTGTAAATTTTTTTGACAATAAAATATTGACAATCAATTCCAAAAAAACTCATTTTTTGCCTTTCACGTCATACTCTTCAAACCTACCACCATATAAAGAATTAAATATACAAGGTGATAACGGCAACTCTCTAAAAATAGAGTCTGTTGATAAAATCAAATATCTGGGTATATACATAGACTCCCACTTGAGGTGGGAAGAGCACATTAAATATACAATCAAAAAATTGAGATTCATGTTATATAGATTCAAGAACATCTCCAACATAATAAATAATAAATATCTGAGGATATTGTACTACGCTTTGATCGAAAGCCACATTTCCTACGGACTCATAGCATGGGGTGCCGCCTCAACAACACTGATCGAAAACTTACAGAAAATTCAAAAGTGCATCCTCAAAATGATCTACAGAAAACCGAGGATGTATCAATCTGATAGACTCTACCAAGAAACGACATTGATGAATGTTTACCAACTTTATGCAAGAACGATCCTTTTAAGACAGTACAAAAATAAATCGTCCCTGGTACACATTCAACACTCTTACGATACAAGATAAAGAAACAAATTCGTGATACCCAGAGCAGAAAAAAACAATAGGTCAAAGATGTCACACCTTTCTAGGACCGGAACTTTTCAATGATCTGCCATTGGAATTTAAAAGAATCAATTCATTTCAAATGTTCAAGAATAAAATTAAAACTTGGCTCTTCACCATTCCCTTGAACACACTACAAAATTTCATATCTACAAACAGAACATGTTATAGTCTAGCACCATCCAATTCAACACCTTAGTTGTAGTTATAATTAAAGTTTATTATTGTTATTATTATATATATACGTTAATGTGTGTGTGTATATGTATATGATTATTGTGTGTATGTATGTACTGAGTATAATTTTAATAGTTATGGGATTATCGAGGCGATTTAATGGACACAGATAGTGCACCACGCGCGGAATCGTTTCCTTGTGGTTGTCTGTGTTTATTCACCACGTCGGTGTTCACATATCTTTTGTACATAGTAATCAATTATTTTTTTTTCACTGAACCCCTGATACATCACACACAAGCTATTGTTCAATTATTAGTTATTAAGTATTCATCTTGTACCTTAGTATATGTTTGTTTGAATATTTTATTACTTTTTCAAATTATTGATTACATTCAATCTAGCTACTTGCACTCAAGCCCTACGCACAGACTTGTTCTACTGTAGGGTTTCCAATTTATTCCCTCCTCCTTCTATTGTATTTCACTCATATGTAATGTAATTCAAGAGGCGTTGTGTGAATAAATTATTATATTATATTATAAATAGAGACTAAACAACTGTATATCCTACTGAGGGTCACAACAGTCTTCCCCACTCATTGAGGAAACACACTTGTTGAAAATTGAATTACACATATAACTTGTGATACCTAAATGGACACAAGCATGCTGATTACGTCATTCTGGTGGACGTCGCATTCTCTGTGGACGTGCAGATGACGGATTCGGTCGTGGAAGAAACATCGGTTGATCACTCATTAGATCTGGAGTGATTTGAGGTGCAGATGAAGCAACCGGAAGTCTAGGAACATTGAACGATTGGCTAGGACCAAACGTCACAGTCTTTTTGGGAACCAGCGTTGATCGCAGTTGGTTGACATGCCTTTTCAATGTCCTCCCAGGTTACCTCTTAATGAAGTCTTCGAAGCTTCTTCTTGACTTTCCCAGATTGCCATACATTTCTGTTACTGATGAAAAGTCCCACTTGGATTCTCTCCCTCACTTGGAAAAAATGTACCGGCTTTGAGGTAAGTTCTGAAGTTTTAGGTTGATAAGGAAGAATTGCATCTGAGCGAATCCGTATCGATTCAAATACAATTCGGCTGGCGATTGACCACAGGCAAGTGGTGTCGCACGGTAACGAAACATAATGTTCTGAACTTTGTCTTGAATGGGTTTACAGTCATCCACAATAGTTTTCAATCTATGTTTGAGAGTCTGAACGTTCCTTTCCGCGAAACCATTTGTCGCTGGATGACCTGGAGCAATGAATTTTTGGAATACTCCATTGTGTTTGCAATATGCTTGGAACTCTCCGCTTTGAAAAATTGATGCGTTATCCGAAACAAGTACTGTAGGGTATCCATGAACTGCAAAAATATTTTCCAATAGGGCAATATACATAGAACTAGTCGGTGCATCCTCAATGATTTCAACTTCTGTCCATTTGGATTTTGCATCCACATATACTAGAAAGTATCGATTTTCAATCGGACAAGCATAATCAATATGAACCTTCTCCCAATTATCCGCTGGAGGGTCCCATTGGTGAACATGAACCTTGGACGGGTTTGATTTTGTCAGTGCACAGTTTTCACAACCCTTGACCAATCGTTCGATATCTCGGTCAATGTTGTTCCAATATACATCTCGGTGATTCCTAAGTGCGTTTCATGAAGTTCTTCAAGAATTATGGATCTCAAGCTGCATGGAATCACAATCCTATATTTCCGAAAAGGATGCCGTCGTTCAGTGTTCATTTGGAGTCTTCCGATTGGTTCTTCATGGCATGAACAATTTTGCTGAGTTCTGAATCCTCTTCTGTTTCAGTTTTGATTGTCCTAGAGGTGATATGATCACTCGAAATCTGAAATATCACTTGTTCACATGGTTCACTTCATTACCAATAACAGCGTCAGTTGATGGTCTCGAATATTGAATTGGACAAACAATCAACATTTCAATTATCCTTGTCTCTCTTGAATTGAACAGAGTGATCGAAACGGATAGGAATGACGCATAACGAAGCAGGCGTGATGACGTCATCTAGGGAAGTGCCTTATGGTGATGAAAAATACTAGAAAGTGGTTCATTGTCAGAAATAAGTAGAAAATGTTTGCCGAACAAGTAGGTAATTATAGAAGTGGTTCACACCAAAAATAATGGCTAGTGCCTCTCGGTCTAGCTGGCTGTAATTACTTCCTGATATAGTGAGCGAACGCGAAGCATACGCGATCAGTATCTCAACTCCTTCGAAAGTATGGCTCAATACAGCAGCTATCCCGGTCGGGCTTGCACCTGTGGTCAATACAAGAGGCATTAAGAACACGGTCGCTGCATAGTTCAGCCCTCAGTTTGGGAAATGCTGACTCGCACTGTACAGAACAATTTTACATTTTTCCTGAGCAAACATCGGGAAGGATGAGACATTGTCGAAAAATCAAGTACAAATCGAGAGTGATACGTAACAAGGCATAGGAATCTTCTGACATCGTCAACATTAGGAGGACGTGGCATATCTTGAATGGCGTGTGCCTTGATCGGAGACTTGGAAATCTTGTTCAATTCTACAATGTGTCCTGAATATTCGATTTGTTCTTTGAAGAATGAACATTTCTCCTTGTTGAGATGGAGATCGAATTCCGTCAGTTTTTGCAGGCAGGCTGCGATTTTCCATGCACTCTTCAATCGTTGATCCATGATGATATACAATTATGTCTTCGAAATATGATTTTGTCTCACGAAGACCTTTGAGAATCTGCGGAAGGATCCAGTTGAATCCAGATGGTGCTGTCTTGATTCCAAAACTGAGACGATTCATATGATGAGTACCACGGTGAATTGAAATAGTTTGGATGATGCTGCTCTCGTCATCAACGCTGAGCTGAAGATAAGCCTTGAAAATGTCAAGAAATATTCCGAATTACGGAGACTGTTGGGGACATCGTCTATGCGACGGATTGGATGATTTGCCTGAACTAATTTTTCGTTGACGCCACATTTGTAATCGACGCATAATCGAAAACCTCCATCTGCTCTCGGAATCGCCACTCAAGGTGAACCCCAATCACTCGTAGGG